>JAHHUM010001530.1:177500-356460 GCA_036173005.1 Crenichthys baileyi | reverse complement strand
TGATTCTAAGTTAGCATTGTTAGCAAAACAATCACTTAGCATGATGCTACCACCACCATATGCTTGACAGTTGGGGCAATGTTCTTAAGTTGGAAAGCCTGACAATGACTTCTTAAAGCACTTAAAGCATTTCTTGTCATTGCAGTCAAAGCAATGACGTGTTTTTTCACGTGGTTCGCCCATGTGAGCAGCTAAAAATTTGTTGTTCTTGCACTGTGGACACTAACAGGGATACTGGTGTTCCTGCATTTTGCGTTTCTAATAAGAGTAAGCCTTGATGATTCCTGTTTTTGTTTTTATTTTAAAAATATTGACAAATTTTCTTTCACCAGAGGTGAGTTTTGGTCACATAAGTGAAACTTTGACACAAAACAACAATGTTCCAAACAGGTTTTGGTGTAGATAAAGCAGGCTAACATGAACCTTCAAATGTTCCTTCAGACTTATGCTAGCAGCTTGTTAATGGCTACAAATAAATGTAAGCGTTCTCTGCAACTTGCTAACAGAGATTTACCAAAATATTAGTTGGAGGGCATGTATGTATGATTTTGAACGTGTATTATTATTCCAAAAATATTTAATATTATATATATATATTATATTATATATATTATATATAATTATAATATATACAAATCAATCATCAAAAGCCCAAAATACAATGAGAACCATTTCAATTATGACTGTATCCAAACCTCTGATCAGCACTGTGGAATTACTCTCATCAAGTATTTAAGTGTTCAACAGCCATATCCATGAAATATATTTCCCACCGTGGCTGCATGTTGTCAGGTGTATCTTACAGGATAACTCCTATATTCAAACCCTTGAAAAAATGAATTGAAGTGAGCATAGCCCCTTCTCAGCAGGACTGCCTGTGGCTGTTGCTGTGTGGTGGAGCGGATCCCATAATCTCCTTCAATATTTGCTGCAAAAAGCTCCAAGCACCAAACCAGGAAGGACATTGTTTTTCTTTGTTTTTAAATATTCAGAGTTCTTCGAGCCGTTTGATCATGTTCTTTGTAATTAATACTTTTTTTTTTCTTGAAGTAGATGTGACATCCTTGCCTGAAATGTTGTGGCCAAATGCAAAGGAAATCCTCTGCTCAGCTGTCAGCAGATGCACTTGTTACATAGCTCTTGGGCTTGAGGATGCTTTGGTGTGTATCTGGGACAGACGATCTGGTGAGCAAACCTTATAAAGAATCTCTAAGATTATGTTCTGGTTTATACAAACATCTGATATATTGTAGAAAATTCTGTCTTTTTGTTAGGTAGTATTGCTTTTTAGGAACAGCTGTTCTGTTTGAAAGTAAAGTTGTCACAATGGCACATCCATGGACATCCAATGCAGTTTAGTTTCAGAGCCAACTACCCAACTAAGACAGCCAGCTGTCATGTCATTGACAAATTAGACTGATGTCACATAAAGAAAATGTTGAAGCTATATTTCTGAATTTCCAAAAAAAAAAGCATTTTTCTATTGAACCATTGCCGTTTATGCTAACAATCTTCCATCTGTATGTTTACATTCAAATGTATGCCGATACTGTATTTTATATACACAGTAACAGTAGTAAACATTTTTATTATATTCATTTTATTTTTATTTACTCACTTTAAGTACACCATATTATTTATTGCATGCTAATATTTTATAAGTGTAAATGAAAATTCTCTCTTAGCTGGTAATAAGTTTTCACTTAAGGAGAGATGTGGTGAGCAAAAGGTTAATTGCCAAATAGCCCATAAGCCCAGTTCAAGAACAGTTTAACCCAGTTCAGGCTGACAAAGTATTAAGTGCCAGAAGGACTTGTGTAAAACACATACCTTGTATGGATTGGCTAAAGAATTATATGCACACTAATGACGTATATATATACACACACACACACACACACACACACCTTTGTGTCAAATATCAGGTCCCCCGTCGTCAACTCTCAGAACACATTGTCTGTTTCATCATATTTAAGACTATTTTGTTGCCCCTCTCCAACAGTGGTTACATCATGGTTAGAGCAGTACTGCATTGACTTAATATTTCTAAAACCGTGCCTGTAGAGTAAAATGTTTGTCAGGGGAGAGACTACAAGTCCTTTCTGAATACTTTGAGTATATTGGAGTTATAATTTAAAACTTTTATTTGAAGCCAAAGTAAAAACAGTTTGTAACAGGGTCAGATTTAATCTGTCAAATTTCAGGTTCATAAGCAGCCACATGCCAATAGAAGCAGCCAAGAGTGATTTGCACACTTTTTTTTAATGCATCATTTATCATACCTACCACCTTGCACAAGCCAGTAATACAACATTGAAACCATTACAATCTTTATATAGACAAACACTTCAAGTTTTTGATAGTTTTACCATTGTTTAATACTAGGAAAACGTTGAGATGGGAATACCTGGCACAACCTATTCACAAAGTTTGTCTGATGCAGGAGGTAAAATTTGAGGAAAAGCGAGAATTTGGGCCAATCAGCATTTTCTTTAATACGTACATAATTTTCGTAATAGCTCTGACCCACATACAGAGAACACTCTGGAGAGAGAAAAAGAAAAGTTTAAGGGTTTATTTTGGGAAAAAAAAAACAGGGAAAAATAAAACAGGCGAAACTCCAACTGTTGGGGAAGAGGACTGGTAAGTACAGGGAATACACATAGATGGCATAAATCAAGAAATTTCAGGAAGGAAACAAACGGCTTACTGAATATATGTGGCCAGGTCGCCAGGGATACGGGACTCAGGTTGTTAAAGTCCAGTCTACTTAGTTGATCATTAGGGCAGTGACTTAATCGTGTTTGGAGAAAGGTGAGACTGTTTCCTTGTGCTGATACTTGCGGTGGAGGGTGGACAGGTTGCGCCTAGTTCTTGGTCCAGGAGATGAAGGTTGCAGGAAACTGCCAGCTTGGTCGAAGATCCAGATGAAAACGAAGTAGAGAACGAAATCCACGAAACGAAGTTAAACCAGGAAACACTTAACTCACAGAGTCCGTGGTTCAGAGACATAAATCCAAACGTCCTGGTACTTGGTCTGCGAAACACATGAACAAAGTTAATCCACAAAACAAAAGACGGCGCATGGACTTTGCATTGGCTGAGCTTTTTACCACAGAAGGCAAACACTCTGGCGTCGAAGTACTGGCAGCCTCCTGCTTAAATACTCCACCAGCAATCAGCAGGATAAGTCGCACCTGTCACCCAGCACACCTGAGAAGTTCAGCACAGTCTGGAAAACAGAGACACAAGTTGCAAGCACAAAATACACTAAGACAACCCAGATCCCGACATCAGTGTTGCCAGGTGAGATATGTAGGATTATCGTACTAGAGACATAAAATTATCGTATTTTGAGGGAAATTATCGTACACTTGTCATAACCAAAATAACAAGTCTGTTAATGTGTTGAATAGCGTCTAACAGGCACTCGCAGCTTTGTGGCGTGAGCACAGAATGGATTTATCAACAAGCTGCAGCCCCAAGTGCCGGGCTCTGCTTCTTCTTCTTTTTTTTTTTTCTTTTCCTCAGTCATGGGCGGGCGCAGTGGACTATTCAGCCAATCATGGCCGTTGTTCTGAGGCCAACGCATACACGTCACGCGTAGGTCACATTTAGAAAAGCACGATTGGCTGGAATTTCCAGCATCTGTTTCCGAATCCGGACACAGATGCCTTCAGGGTTCACAAAAAAAACTCCGACAGACAGACATTCACGGAATGTTCAAATTATCGTACATTTGGCCTTTTTTTAGGAATATTGATCGTACATCGTACAGAGAGCAAAATTATCGTACAAATACGAGAATTATCGTACACCTGGCAACACTGCCCGACATATATATATATATCTATATATATATATATATATATATGAAAATTAAAATATAGATATCTTTTCATTTTGGTTTTACATTATTTTTTAATGTTGTTCTTTTAAAGAACATTTCTTTGTCCAATTATCAATTCAATTCATTTCATTTCAAAAACACTTTAAATATATTATTGTGTATGTTTTTAATATAAATGAATGAAATCTTGTCTTTTTTTATCTTATGATTTTGAGCTAATGCTATGTTTTAAATATTGTTTGAGCTTTATATTTATTCCTTATACTTATATTATGGGTTATTCAGGCTGTTGTTTTACGGTGACACTTGGCCAGGGACAACAGATGAACAATACTCTGGCACATTCACTTTACTGCTTAATTAAAGTGTAATTCGCCTGTTAAATGAACTAAAAAACATTCTGATCGCCAAGACATAACATGCTTGGTATCTGGGGGCTGAAACATCAAAGCACTGCCGCAAGAGCAGATTTTATTAGGAGACTGTTGGTTATAACAGGTTGTAACAGTTAGTTTTAGGGGTGCAAGATGCTAAACTTGCAAGATATGACATTTTAATATTGTCACTGCAAAGTATTTATGTGTAATTAGGTAGCAATGTAATCATGTTCATATATGGCTGCACTGTTTCTCTTACAGCTCCTTGTAAAAGTATTCACACCCCATAACTTTTCCCAAATTCTTAACATTTCAATTACAAACGTTGACGTATTTTATTGTGCAATAAATTATTTTTATACGTAGCATTCTTACAAATTGCACACATTTCTCAATGCATACTTACAAACTTGTATTAAACACATCAACACTAATTGAATAAATAAAAGGGTTATTCTGTTTGCATTTTCACAGACAAACACATTTCAAAATATTTCTTGTTATTGTGTTTTTATTGAATGCTTATTGTTAGTCGATGTGTTTAAGTAATAAAATGCACAGCTTTTGGTTTTTAGAGATTTTGGAGGCATTTTGTTCTGGTGCTACAGTTTTTTGTTCTGTGCCAAAAAAAACAGCATACCTCTGTAGCACTAGTGCTATAAGCTAAAACAGTTAGCATCCAGCCCTGGCATATTTATGTGTTAGAATGGGCCACAAAACTCTAGTCCTAAATCTATTCGGAATTTGTAACAAGACTTGAACTTTGATGCTGTCAGACACTCTCCATCCAACCTGACCTAACTTGAGCTATTTTGCAAAGAAAATGGGCAAAAATGTCAATTTGTAAATGAAGGCTGGTTGAGACATACAGTAACTCAAACGACTTGCAGCTGTAATTTCATGTAAAGCGGGTTTTATGATGGGCCTGGTGGGGCAGGGTACATATGCACCACACACTTTTCTGCTTTCATTTGTAAAAAAGAAGTTGAATCCATATGTAAATTTCTTTATGCCTTAAATTGTGTTCAAACAAAGACATTACAGTGCAGCTCATGGTTGTAATGTGACAAAATGTGAAGTTTAAGGGATGTGAATACATTTGCAAGTCTGTGTATGTGTGTACTGAGAGATTTATTTTATAGTTCTCTCTTGCAGCAGCTGCATTCACTTGCATATACGACCCCAGACAAAAAGGTATTGGGGGTTGGTTTTGGAGAGGGTTTCGCTTCTGTTTTGGTCTGATAATTTATATTTTGTGCTATGCTAAGGGAAAAAATGTGTACATTGAATGTTTAAGACTTGGGTAAGGATCAGAGATTGTAGTTTGTAAAATATGAAATTCTTACTTTGTTTCTTCTTACCCTTAGGAGCCCCACTCTCCAGCGTTCTGTTACCAGAAGAAACCAGTGCCCTCTCCAGGGTACAGTTTGTGGATAACTGGTCTGTGTCTGCTCAGGATTGTCAGATTGTGGCTGCAAAACCAGTCGGTGTGTTGGTGTTGTGTAAGAATGGAGCAATTTATACAGTGACTGCAGGACAAGGCATGCAGTCCTGCACCATGCAGCTCACTGAAAGGTTAACTACACTTCATATAGTTCCAGTGTTAACCATGCAAATGAACACTTTCCTTTACAAAGAAATAGTTTTTGATTTGTGTTCATTGATTTTTATTGACACATTTATTTTCTATTTAATATCATAGGCCAAAAGACAGTAGGGATCTCCCAACTTTTACTATAACCGTGCCTTTCCTGCAGCCTGTGGTAGGAGCACTTAATCTGTTGGGATGAAAAAAATGCACAATTCTTTCAATACCATAAAATTAATAATCATTTTAGACTAATGTGTCCATTTGCTGTTGTTTTTCTTGCTCAAACTAGTGCCTGGTGGTGCAAAGAAGTGGAAAAATAATCCTGAAAGATGTCCTCAACAGAGCCACTGTGTGCCACCTGACCCTTCCAACATCCTATCGAATCGCTTCCCCCTTTAACCCTGTTTACGCACTAAATGCCAAACAGCAAGTGCTGTTCATACGAGGTGACTATTATGATCCTCATATGGCCTAAAAATAGTTCCTGTAACTAAAGGCTTTCATCTGTCTCCCAGGTGACCAGGAAACCAGCTGCAATGATTTGTCTAAGAGAAGAAGCCAGAGTCAACTCTTTGTCTTCCAGTTCGATCAATCTGACATCATGAAGCCTCACATTGTTTCTCATCTAGAACCTCCCAGACAACAAACAACACTCTGTCATGGCAGCCTGGGGGGAATCTGCAACCTCTACCTTGAGCAAAGGTTAGAACTCTGGGCAGTAGCCACAATTAGTCCGCTATTTTTCACAGAATTGCAATTTTTTGGTTTTATCTTGGTTTTATCTTTTGCCATGAGGAAATTTTGGGCATCCTTTTATGCATAATCGTTTTGATTTATACATGTTGAAGTGTTTTCAAGCATAAACGGCCTCAGTCAGATTTCAGCCCAGGTTTTTGAGCAGACCACTCATAAACCTTCATGTTTTTAACCATCTAGAGATGGACTTGCTTGTGTGGTTTGGTTTGTCATCCTCCTGCATAACCAGAGTGGGTTTGAGCTTAAGGTCTGGGCCTTTTCATTTAGGATTTTCTGCTAGAGAGCAGGAATTATGGTTTCATGAATTAGGGCCAGTTGTTCAGATGCTGAAGCGGGAAAGCAGCTCCAGACCATCACACTACCACTGCCATGTTTGACTGGAGGTGTGATGCTCTTTTTCTGAAATGCTGTTACTTTTCTGCTAGATGTAAAGCATAAACAAGTTTTTACACCTTGTAAAAAGTTCCACATCACTTCAGCCCACAGAATATTTTCAAAGTCAGGGATCATCAAGATGTTTTTTGGCGAACGTGAGAAGGACCTTTGTGTTCTATGTGGTCAGCAGTGAAACTCTCCCTTGGATGCTATTTTTGCCCAGTCTCTCTTTCTTACTCTTGATCACTGACTTAAGCAGGGGCAACAAAGGCCTGCAGCATTTTAGATGTTGTTCTGGATTCTTTTATAACCTCCTATATGAGTTGTTGATGCACTTATAGAGTAATTCTGACAGGCGAGCCTCTCTTAGGAAGGTTTACCACTACTCTGTGTTTTCTTAGTTTGTATACCATGACTTTCACTGTGATTTAATGGAATCCTAAAGCCTTAGAAATAGCTTTGTAACCCTTTCCAGACTGACGGATGTCAGTGACTTACTTTCTCATCTATTTTTGATAATTTTTTTTGATGTGTTGATATTTTTTTGATCATTCAGCCTAGTTAATGTTGACAGGTTCTATTTAATTAACTTTTAACAGGTGAAGCAGTAATCATGTCTGGATGTGGCTAGTGAAACTCAATCAAAACAAATGTGGTAAATTAGTTATCATTTTGTAATTTAGCAAGGGGGGTGATTACTTCACATAGGGTTACATTAATTTGTTGATCTGAAACATTTATGTGTGACAAAAAAGAAAAACAGAAGCAACCTGTAAGGTGGCAAACATTTTTATCACAACACTGTATGCAAATGTTAAGGATTTCACTCTCAGGATGAATCAACAAACCAGAGACAGCTCACAGTGAGAATATTAACACTGCACTCTGTTTTTTTGCTTGTTTTTCTCTGAAGAATGCATTCTGTGGATGAAAGGAACAAAGCTCTTGTGCAAACGTGGGGAAAACTGCAGGAAACTGCAGCGAGGATGCAGCAAACACCACAGAGCAACAGACATCTGAAGAACTACAACAAATGAGCTACTATTAAGATATGGGATATATTTTTATTTATTTTATGTTCACAGCACTTGTTTCAACTAAACATCAGTTACTCTGAATCAGTCATAGTGAATATATTTCATTTGCAATTATTAACAAGTTACAATTTACAAAACACTGTTTATTTTAATAACCTTTTCTTTAAGAATAAAACAGTTGAATCATCTTTTCATCTTAAAGCTTTGCTTCATGTTTTATACACCTTTCATCATGTTTCTCATAAGATGCTCTCAGGACTGGACTGCTGGAGATCTTTGTCCTCTATCAGAAAGCTGCTATTTAGTGAGGGTGGTTCTGCTTTCCTGAAGCGTCGCTGCAAACCACCAGTTTTTCCTGACTGAGTGAACTCTCTTCTCAGACACAAAGAATTGGCAGGAGAAGTGAAAGATCCACTCGTAACAGTGGTATTCTCTACGTCCACTGTGGAGGCTGCATTACCGTAATACCTCCGGAGCCCCTTTCTGAAGTGGATGGTGAACAGGCCGTAAATTACTGGGTCCAGGCAGGCGTTTACAAGCCCAAAGATAAACAGGATGTGGGTCAGCGAATGGGACACCTTCCCCTCCAGGTCATCAGGAAAGAACCAGTACCAGAGGCCCAGCAGGTAGTACGGAGTCCAGCAGATGATGAAAGACAAGACAATCACAACACTCATTTTTAATGTTCTCATCCGGGCTTTGGGGATGTTGTTTTTGGAACACCTCAGACGTACTTCATTGGTTGGCACTAGGGACAGACCAGAGGGAGACAAAACTGAAGAATTAGGCATGACATTATGTGATTTCAAGAGTGGTGTAGCAATAAAATAACAGATAAAGATCCTTCCTAATTAAGGAACCAGACCACATGGAACTACATTTGGTTTTTGAGGCCACTCCAAAGTTAGTCTGATTCATATTCATGCTTGCACTGAAAACTGCAACACTAACATTGAAGAAACTTTATGTCACTGTTCATTTTATCCATCAAGCAAGTTAGAGAATAAAGGCAAGTCCTTCGGTTGGAAAATTCAAAGGTCTAATTGCATTGCGATCTACAGTGGCACCTCTGGTAAAGATGTGTAAAAATCCCCTGGAACAAATTCACTTTTTGCTCTAGGATTATCTCAGCCTCACACTTTTGTTGTAGATCTGTAACATTGAGCTTTGGGGAATATTTATCTCTCTTACCATCCTCCTCACTGTGTGACGTATCAAAATAAATTTGGGTCCTCGTCTAGCCTTGTTCGTCACCGTCCCAGTGTTTTTAAACTTATGAATTAATGTTTCCAGCGTAGATATGGCCATGTTTGAGCAGGGTAGGTAATGCCTTGTAGAAATATTTTAAAGAATCAGTGTACTCAGATTTAAGGTTATTTATTGGCAGATCCATGCTAGATCACTAGCAGAAAGTCTGGCTTGTGATAGCTTCCACTGGGCTCTGGCTCAAAGTTCAGACTTACAGTGGTCCTTTTTCAGTCGTTTGGAGATCTCATGGAAGATCCTGGCGTAACAGGTGATCATGATGACCAGCGGCAGCAGGAACAGGCAGGAAAAGGTAAACATGTTGTAGGCCGTCTCATGCCAACGAGTGGCAAAGCTTCCCCATGTCGTGCACTGGGTGAAGTCCTCAGGATGGATGATGGTCACACTGTGAAAAAGGAAGATCTGAGGAGGGAGATGGAGATTATTTAGAAAAGTAATTTTAGTCAGTTGAAATGACTAGTCCAGCATGCTTTTCAAATTTCCCAGTTCACTGGTTTGTTCACACGCTTCTGCTGAGCAAAGGGGAACACGATCTGACCTAGAGAAAGGCTTGAAGAGTCACAAAAACAGATATGTTTCAGTACGTTGTGTATGATCTTGCCAATCTTGTGGGATCTCCCGTAACTGTTTATATAGGGCAAAATAGTTATATGTTGAATTTAAAAACTTTTAGCGATGACAGTTTGAGCTCATAATGCAATCTGCTACCTTGTATTTGTATCATTGATCAGGTAGTATCTAACTTTTCTAAAATTCTACACAGATAATTTTTTTCATTGGTTTGTTTCTCTGCAGGAGACTGATTTCCTTCTCTATTACCCATGACACACTTAGCTTGACTTTTTTCTTCATATTCAAGGCTAAATGAACACATTGTGTAACCCAAGGATTTAGACTAACAGTCACTGGTGTGAAATCTCCACTGGCAGGAAAAATGCATAGGAATAGTAGAACGGTCCCCTGGCACTGCTGAGGCTAAACCCAACTAATTGATAACACCCCTTAATGCTTTACATTCTATCTATAGTAGCTATAGCACATTTATTTATACCTTTGAGTTTGTTCACATTTTGTCACATTAATACAACAAAAGTCAATGTGTTTTACTGGGATTAAAAGGGAGAGACCAACACAAAGTAGTGTAATGCAAGGCATGGTTTTCACTTTTTCCTTTTTAACAGCATAATTCTGAATTGCTTGGCATGATTTCAGCCCACCTGAGTTAATACTTAACCACATTTTACTGCAATTACAGCAGCAAGCATTTTTAGGTCTCTCTCCCAGCTTCACACTGTAGACTGAAACTTCTGCCCATTCTTCTTTGTAACCTAGGTGGGTAGAGTAGCCAAAAACTGTTCTCAAGTAAATATAACTAGTTACTACCCACCTCTGGTCAGATTTGATGGAGAGTGTTTGAAAACAATTTTCAAGTCTTGTCACATAGTTTAAATAAGACTTAGGTCTGGGCTTTAATTGGGCCATTCTAACATGTGAATATGCTTTAATCAAACACATCCCCTTGTAGCTCTGGCCGTGTGTTTAGGTTTGTTCTGCTGGCAGCTGAGACTCCACCCCAGTCTCAAGTCTTTTCAGCCCCAGATAGTTTTCCATCCAGTATTGCTTGTATTGATCTCCATTTATCTCCCCATTAACTCTGACCACCTCTATCAGTATGAAAAGGGGTGAATACGTATGCACGCCAAACTTTTCAGATTTTTATTCTTAAAGGTTTTTAAAGCTGTGTCACATTACTTCACATTTGTGCACAACGTTGAGTTAGGCTACCACATTACATCCCAATAAGATACATTGAATTGTGTGGTTGCAACGTTGTGTGGTTGCAATGCAAAATTCAAGGAGTATAAATACACCCACATAATAATATGAATTTGAACAATCTACATGTTGCCCAAAACAGTTTGAGGAGTTTTGGTTTATTTGTTGTTTATGTATAGTTCACTTAAGGTTTCACCAATATATTTGTCAGGTTAAATTCTAGAAAATGGGGGCAAGTCAAAGAGGTCTTTAGATGCTATCACTGCAAAACAAACCTAAATCAACCACAATGCTTGACTTTTAGTGGGATGTTTGTGTTGGTCAGTCAGTCTGTCATTTTCTACTGCTTATTCCATAGCAGGTCATGGGGGAGCTGGTGCCTATCTCGAGAGGCAGGGTACACCCTGGACAGGTCGCCAGTCCATCACAGGGCAACACACAAACAACCATGCACACACTCATTCATACACCTAAGGGCAATTTAGAGAGACCAATTAACCTAACAGGCATGTCTTTGGACTGTGGGAGGAAGCCGGAGTACCTGGTGAGAACCCACACATGCACGGGGAGAACATGCAAACTCCATGCACAAAGACCCCCGGCCAGGAATCGAACCCAGGACCTTCTTGCTGCAAGGCAACAATGCTACCAACTGCGCCACCGTGCAGCCCTGCTCCAAGGTCTTGTTGTTTATTCAGATAGAATAATTATTCATGCAATGTTCATTTCAGAAAGAAAAGGCCATCTTCTGGCAACCCTCAACAAGCCAAATATCATCAGGGTTTTTTCTCTAATTTTGTTATCATGAGCTTTACCATTTTGCATGTTAGCTGGAGCATGAGATGTTGTTCCTGAGAGTTTGGGGATCTTCTGTTCACAATTAAATTGTTGACCTCAGAGTGAACATGCTTAGGCATCTAACTTTGTCTTTCTCGTTCCTACTCTGCATTCTGTTCTTTACTGTGCTGTAAGATTTGGGCTACCCAGCCAGCTTCTTGATTTATTTGGAAGCAGAAAGGTGTAGTTGAGTTTTTACCTACCGCTTCAACATTTTCACTTAGTGTTTATAAAATAATGAAACTGTGAAATATATTATGCGTCATACTATTTTGTTCAGAATGGCCCAGTAAAAGCTTAGACCTACATTCAAATGACTTGATAATAAATGTTCACACCCTCAGTCCACTCTGGCTCGGCTTAAGCTATTTTGGGAAGAAGAACAGGCAAAAATGTCAGTCTCTAGATGTGCAAAGCTATTAGAAACATGCCCTAAAATATGTGCAGGTGTAATAGCAGTGAAAAGTTGTTCTACAAAATATTGTATAAAATCTCTGTAAAATACGTGTCCTGTCTGGCAGAGTAGCGCTCAGAATTGTTGTCTGAGTGCCAAGAAAAAGCCCAACAGAATTACTTTCACAAGTGGAGCATTACGGCTAACGCCTTAAAGATCTGCTTGATATTTAAAAAAGAAGCTTCATTAGAAACTGCTTTGGGATTATTTCAATTGTTACGGACGCGGAGACAGAAACGAAAAGGAAAAAAAAGCGAGAAAGAGAGAGAGGTGGGGTAAAAAGGAAAAAGGGAGAGAAGGAGAAAAGAATAGAGGAGAGAAAGAAGGGTGAAGAGAATACAAGATAACACCCTAGAAGACTGCTTCTATACCTGCAGAAACCTATATAACAACAGCATTGTTACCACAAAGTTACCACTAATGAATGCAAGATGTATTGAGTCGTAACTGCGGCTCAACATATAACATTTGCATATCTGTTAACCCCTGTATCCAAACACCTGTGGGTTTGAGTGTGAGCGTGCTTGTGTATACAAGGTTTCTACATAAAGATATGCAATAGTCAGTGTGAGGAGCCACAGACCTGCCCCCCTGGACCAGAGACAGACACGGAGGAGATCTGAGCCACACACATCCAAAGGCCCCCCAAAGCACGGGAACCCCAGGAGAACCACCCCCGGGACTATTGCACCCCCCCAGAAAGGGGCAGAGGAGAGCACCAGGGGAGCCAGCCAGCAGCCACAGTGCAGAAGCCCCAAGGAGCTGCAGCTTTGAGCCCACAGGCCCCGCCGGCAGCTTTTCTGTGCCGGAGGAGATCCAGCCGTGGACCCAGAGACCCAAGATCCCGGGGCACATCCCTCCCCAAGCAGAGGCCCGACAGAGCCAGGGGGCCCAGGCCCCAGCAGGCAGCCACCAGGAGTGAGCCGGCACACACCAAAGCAACCAGCCCCGGACTCCAAGAACCACCAATACACCAGCAGGCAGAGCCACCGGCAGCGAGTGTGGCGGGAAGTGTGGCGGGGAGGAAATAGGCCACACATTTGATGGGGAGCCTAAACTGATCCAGGAGAGGGAGCAGTCCAAGACCCAACCTAACACAAAAACAGGCACACCCACTCACCCAACATAAAGACACACAACAATTTGACGCTGTACACGGAATCACCCTCTCCATTCATACTCTATACTCCCAGGTCCAGGTACCGATACCCCAGAGCGGCAACAAGCCCCCGAACCCAGGAGGTGGTCCCCTTCCTTCTGGAGTGGTGACAAGTAGACAGCACCAGCCCAGACTAGTGCTGGCACCACCCAAACTGGAGCGTCCCCAGCCAGTCCCAACCCCCCCAATTAATTCCGAACTCAACCCCATGTCTGTAACATTTTGCAAGGCACTGAATTTGTCTGTAAGCGGTACGTACAACCTGAAATTAAATGATCTTTTTTTGTTCCATAAATAAACAGATATAGCAAGATTATCCTAATGGGTTAGTGCAGACTTCCATAGATAACTACTGGTTACCTGAACAAAATAGATAAGATTTGGTGGTTAGAAATACAAATATTCGCTCTAATGGAAATCATATCTCATGCACACAAAAGCCTAAACACCACATTCTGAGATTGAACTATATGTCTAAAAGTATAACATTAATATCAGTCCTTTTGGTCATGTTGTCGTCTAAGCATGACTGACCTTACCTGAGGGATTGAAAGCATAACACTCATACCCCACGCCACAGCAAGCATGATCCTGTTCCTTATGCGGGCCTTATTGATTGCCAGAGGGTGGAGGATGGCTGACTGCCTGTCCAGACTGATCACCACTGTGACAAAAGCACAGGAGTACATCGCCAGCAGCTTCAGAAACATCAGTAGCCTGCACGCAAAGTCCCCAGCAAGCCACTGGACTGTGATGTTCCACGCAGCATCCACAGGCATCACAATGAAGGTCACCAGCAGATCAGCCATGGTCAGGTTGACAATCAAAACCTTAACGTGGGATTTCCGTTTCCCATCTCTGTGTGCCGCCCACAGCACCGCCAGATTGCAGAAGGCTGATGTGCCACAGAGGATAAAAGTAATTATGACTCTGATTTTGGCTGCTGTGGTGAACGTGGGCAGCTGTGGGACGTCCTCCCCGGCTGTCCAGTTGGAAGTGACCAAGGAGAAGTTGCAGGTGACATTAGCTTGGAGGTCTGCCACCAGGTCATGCATGGTTGCTGCGGACTCACACGGAAAGGTGTTCATTTTCTGCAGCTTCTGGAGCAGGAAGCATTTTGCTTATTCTCTGCACACATCAGCTATGTTAATGAGAAGAAAAAAAGTAATAGTGAAGGAGAAAGGGGGAAAAAGTGGGTGTAGCTTATCCACACAAAGCTACAAACATACCATAAATAACTATTAATGATGAGACATGATGAGTAAGTAATATGCATTAACATAATGTTCATCTGCACAGAGCTGAAAGGACTAAATTGGCACACTCTGGAGATGAAGGAGAATTACAAGGCCACAGTGAAATACTTTTACTGCTGCCCATCTTTCTCATCATGTCTCCAGAGTGCTGCTGAGGAGCCTGTGGGTGTCTGTCATGATTAGAATGTGTTTTAGTTTTGTTTTGAGTCTTTTCCCTGATCTTTGTGTTTTCCAGGTGGTGCTTTACTTCATTCCTTTAGGTTTAGTTTCTTACTTCTTATGTTTATGTTGCATTTTATGTTCTGTTACCACAGTCACTTCCCTGCCACCATAATACAAAGCTGCATTACAGTTTTTTTTCCAGAGGTGGGGTTGTGTGTTTGGTTGTGTATGGGGCAGCAGAAGGGGTCTCGCCTAGGGTACCAGTCATGGAAGAACCACCACTGGGTTAGATATTAACATAATAAACAATAATGCAATAATATATTGATTTACTTTTTGCTTTTGTTAACTACAGATTCCTCTGTTCCATTCCTGAAATCGTTGTCCTGATGAAAAACTATAATTGCACATCACCCTAAACACAACCCCACCATGAAGAATGGTGGTGGCAGCATTCAGTGGGGATTCTTAGTGGGGACAGGGAAGCAGGTCCAATGGACTTGATAGGAAGATGGAGGGAGCTAAATACAGGGGCAAAACTGGAGTTAGACCTGTTAGAGGCTGCAAAAGACCTGGGACTGTGGTGGACGTTCACCCTCCAGCAGGACAACCACCCTAAACTTGCAGCCAGAGCTTCAGATGAATGATTAGATCAAAGTATAGTGTTATAGAATGGCCCAGTTAAAGTCCAGACCTAAGTCAAATTGGGAATCTGTGGCAAGGCTTGAAAATGTATGTTCACAGATGCTCTCCATCCACTCTGACTGAACCTGAGATGTTTTACAAAGAAGAATGAGGACAGACTTTAGGACCTATCTGCAAAGCTGGTAGAAACACACACCCTAAGAGACTTGCAGCCGCAGTTACCTAAGGGAAGCTAAATACAAATGCACACCACATTTTCTAGATTTTAATTTGTAAAACATTTTGAGAACCATGTGTCATTTTCTTTTAGCTTCACATTCATGTCTTACTTTTCGTTGGTGTGTTGCATAAACTCCCTATAGAATACAGTGAGCTTTGTGGTTTTTAGAGAACATGTTAGAGTCAGTAACTGCATGTTTTTTCTGTAGACAATCTACAGATTGTATTATGAAATAAGTTTAATAATGTAATGAAAACAATATCACATTTCCACAAGAGGGGCCATCTCACACTTGGATTTGATCATTTTTAAACAACTGGGGGGCTTTATCCCACTTTGTGTTACTTGTGGATCTTCTGCTCGCCCATGCATGCCAATCTAAATACACAAAAAACCTCATACATGGATGAAAAGATATAGTTGAGACTATATGTGTAACATTTAATGTCCCGCAGACATTTTCTTTCCACTTCTGCGCTCCCACACCCAATTAAAGACCGCTGACTTTCCCCACAGATGGCATTTTATTGCTCATCCATTACATGTGTAATACAGAATGTTCTGTCCCCAATCATTTTAACATCTTTAGTTTTCCAGTCAAAGAAAAGAAAGAGACAATACCAGTAAAAAAGAAAAACTTTGACTATGACATGAAATGCATTTGTAAGCTATCCCAAACAGTAATGGAATATTGAATCAGGGGGAAAAAATCTTTCACTTACCGTGGAAGGAAGCTTTAAGGGAACAAGAATGTTTAGAACCCCATGCAGAACACATTAACTCTTCTTCAGGGAACCGCAACAGGTTTTAAAGGCAACGGGTTGCTGTGAGCTCCTCTGCCGCAGCTGCTGCACCTTTATCTGAGCATCCTTCCATCATCAGAGCTGCTTCACCTTCGGAGGAGTGGTCTGACCTAACTCTCCACACTAACATCCTCTCTCTCTCTCTCTTTCTCTCTCTCTCTCTCACTCACTCACACTCTCACAGACACAAAACAAGCCGATCTCCTCTGCACTTCCCTTTGTGCCTGCACTCTATTTCTACACGGTCACCCCTGTCACCTCTGACAAAACCTGGCTAGTAGTCTTCCTTTTAAGTAGCTTATCGTTAGCTTTGATATTAACTGCATTGTTATATTCTCATTTGTAACATTTGTCAACATCTCAATTAAAGAAATAACTGCCAAAAACATGAATGAATTAATGAATGAATGAATACGTTTCAAGTAATTGAAATTTGTCTCCTTCTTTGTCTCCTTTTTGTACAGTTGTAAGGGCAATATGCATATAAGACTCTGATCTGGAGGGTGTAGGTTGTTAGTTGGAAGCAGTGGATGGGCCAGCAGATTTATACTGGTGGACAAAGCCTTTTATATGGTACTAAACGAGCAGTAAATATAGCTGGTTTAAAAAGAAGACAAGTGAAAAAAAGTCATAGTGCATTCTTTAGTATGGTTTTGGTCTTGTCATTATGTCTGGGAGTTTAATGGTTAATAATTGAACCAGTTTTAAATATTTTTCTTCTACCTTGAAAGCTGAGGTTGTTAAAAACATGGAACTTTGGAAGTAAGTCTAAAATAGCAACTATTTTAGAGGTTAATACCTAATAAGAAGTTTCTGAACTTGAACTGTACCATGTGTCTCCACCATTAGGACTCAAAAATCACAACTTGACTGGAAACCAGTGCTGATCCAGTGCAGCTACAAAGCCAGTAATACTAATTCCACCTGTGTTACATTGTATGACTTTCCTTTTGAAGATATATTATGTTGGAACACTTCCAGAGTCTATAGGTTGTCTGTGTATCATCTACAGTATCTAAGGAATAAGGAACCTCCAAAACAGTTTTTCCTCTTCAATATTTCACCTTAGAAGTCGTTTTTTCCCCCTATAAACATAGCTACTAAAATTATTATATAGAAAAATGGGAATTTGTTCCAATTTGAACTCAGTGTTTGGAGTTTATTAATATGAGATGAGAATCCGGGCTCTGAGTCAGAGCGCTTTTTATGTGTTTTCAGACACTCTGAATCTTTCAGATTCATCACACCGACATGAATAATATATCAGCTTCTTTCAACCTGTGGCAACAAATACATTTCTGTTTAACAAAGTATACAATGATATCTCATAAACATGTCTAAGACATCTTAATTACTGGGCCCTGTTTCCATGGTGATCTCTTGTTTAGTTCAAGGAGATATGACAGAGATTAATTAAACCCACGTTCTTTCATCCCAACACATCCCTTATTGTTATTTTATTCAGTTTGAGAAATGTTAGACCAATGAAGGACATTGAGGAGTCTTTAACACATTAATAAAGGATTATGTCGTTCAGGGATGTGCTCAGCTTGTTTTTCTAATGTCACACATCTTAATTCTGCTTTGTGTTAGTTTGATGAATGAACTAAAATTACCACTATTACCACTATCACAATACATTTTTTTCTTCTGTTTCCCTTCATCTAACGTCCAAATTGATCACTGCAAATTTGACTTTAATGAGCAGATAAAAACATTTCTCAGCTTCTTATTAAATGTGTTAATAGCTATCACTTAATCTTGACTAATGTGACTAATGAACTCTTCATGTTGCGTTTTTGAGTCCATATTGCCAAGCCCTGATCTCACAGAATGAGCCACTTTCCTTGTTCATCAGCCTGAGGCTCATCTGTTTATTTCAGATATACCAACATGAAACTGAAAATGCTCATCACAAACTTGAACTGAGTCAGGTATGGAAGACACCTTGCTCACACACTCCTTTCTGGGACTTAGATCAAGCTACTCCAAAACATTGATTTTGTTTGGTGGTATGTTTAGGGTCATTGTCTTTCTGGGTTACCCCTTTGTGCCCATCATTTAAACTCTTGGCTGAAATCTTAAGATGTCACTTTAGTATATATTGTTCTTCAATCATGATGCCATCTATTCTATGAGGTGCAAATGCCCCCATGACCTGATGCTGCCACCCCCGTGCTTCACAGTAGTAGTGGTGTTTTTATGTTTGCAGCTTCCCTTTGTTACCTCCAAATTTAACAATGGTTTTAGGTTCATCAGACCAAAAGCTAAAATCTTTGACCCTGGGTGCATTGGCACAGTGTGATCTGGCTTTTTATGTTGTTTTTTGAGCAATGGATTCTTCCTCTCTGAGTGGCCTAGTAGGCCACGTCACTTATTTCACTGTGGATTTCAACTTTCTTTTTTCACGCTCAGCCATCATCTTTACAGGGTCTTTTGCTTTTGTTTTGGTTTGATGAAAATGTATCGTATCAAAACACGTTTATCTCTGGGACACATAAACTGTTTTCTTCCTGAAGAGTATAATCAGGGCTAGCACAAGGATGTATGGGGCAGAATTTGATTTGGGACCCCCCTTACTGTTAAGAACATCACCCTCACTAACAACATTTCAATACAGATTTGGTGGAATCTGGGTAAGTTTAATTGGCTGAGCTAAAAAGCAATCACAGATAATTAATTATTCACTGAGATGTAGTTGTGAACAAACCAAGCTCTAAAAACACAAAGAAAACATATACTCGTAGCATCAGATTGTAGCTATGTTAACACAACAATCAGACAACAAAGATTACTCTTTGCATTTTACTAAGTAAATTTGCCAATTCCTTTCAAATTTTAAACTATTTAAACTATTTTAATTAATCTACGCCAAACCTGTCAAATCAAATGTATTAATATTCTCAATAAACAAATGTAAAACATGTATGGTCTCTGTTCAAATTGAAGCATTTATAGGAGATCCCTGATGGTTCAGAGGCTCTAAGCAGCGACTTGGTTCACTATTGCCAGGTATTAATGTCTGGATATCCCCATGGCGTTTATGCTATGATATAAATGTTGGAACTGAGGAATGTGGTGCCTATCAGAAGCTTAAAAAACCATGACATCATCATCATCTGGGCATTTTAAATGGTTTAAAGCCATAGTAACCTTTCTGGATATTAATTTTTGGCTATGTAGAAAGTAATGTGAAATTCTCTCTCGGTTTTTGGGCAAATATTAATAATTTTGTAAACCCTTACTGACCTGAAACATGAAAATGTGGGGAAAAAAAGGTTATATATATATATATCTATATAGATATATTATGCAATGTTTTTAAATATTTGGTTCCAGGGCAGTTTGAAGCCAAGTGTGAAGCGGCTGAGATGAGGATCAGCCCCTCCAGGTCCGAGGCCATGGTTCGTGACCGGAAAAGGGTGGCTTGTCCTTTTCAGGTTGGAGGGGAGTTCCTTCCTCAAGTGGAGGAGTTTAAGTATCTTCGGGTCTTGTTCATGAGTCAGGGGAGAATGGAGCGAGAGATCGACAGAAGGATCGGTGCGATTGCTACAATAATGGGGATGCTGTGCCAGTCCGTTGTGGTTAAGAGAGAGTTTAGAGCTCTCGATTTACCGGTTGGGCTACGTTCCTACCCTCACCTATGGCCAATAACTTTGGGTCATGACCAAAGAACGAGATCCCCGATACAAGCGGCTGAAATGAGCTTCCTCCATATGGTGGCTGGGCACTCCCTTAGAGATAGGGTGAGGAGCTTGGCCATCTGGGAGGGGCTTGCAGTAGAGCCCCTGCTCCACCACATCGAGATGGGCCAGTTGAGGTGGCTCCTGGATGCCTCTCTCAGGAGGTGTACCAGGCACATCCCACCTGGAGGAGGCCCAGGACACGCTGAAGGGACTATCTCTCTTGGCTGGCCTAGGAGCACCTTGGGCTCCACCCGGAGTAGCTGGAGGAGGTGTCTGGGGAGAGTGATGTCTGGGTGTCTCTACTGAGTCTGCTGCCCCTGCGACCCTGTTCCAGATAAAGCGGAAGACGATGAATATGGGTTCCAGTTACATGTAGCAAACAAATTAATAGGACTTTTTATTAAATGAAAGCTATACATTAATATAAAGTGGGCACATATTTGGCCATTTTTAATATTATATTTGTGATGGAAATGAAACTTCTTTCCTCGCTTCCTCGTCTCTTCTTTCAGTGTGCTCCTGTCTCATCCCTCCTTTTTTACGCTCTTCCTCTTGATTAGTCTGTATACTGTCAAAATAATGGTCAAAATTTCCGTTTAAATGTAGCCCGGGATGCATTATGTCCTATTCTATTTACTGGACACATGAATAAATGCAACTTCCTCCCAATATAAGTATAATAGTATAATAGTTTTTACTTGTTACCTGATGTTGACAATGTTTTTTTTTATCTGTTTTATCAGCATCTAACCAGGTTTGAAGAATTGTTTGATGAACTTCCACCGGCTGCCCAGCAGGTTGCAGTGTATGGGGCGACACACTGGAGTCCAATCAGTTATATTTAGTATTTCACTTATGATCCATTTTGTGTATTTTAATTGATTTTAGATTGATTTGTTATTTAATTATGGATTATTTATGAAAATTTCTGAACACTTTACACCAACTCATTTTATTTTTGTCTTTCCATTTTCATAATTTACACTGAATGCCTCTAACCATTTAAACATGCCAGAGTTAAGGCCTTAAGTTGAGACCGTTCCCTATATGTAACAGTTTTATATTTGGCATGAGCTTATTGTAGTGTTATCAGTGATGTACAGCTGCAACAGTTTCAACCAAAATGTACAGCTTCTTAGCATGAAACCAACTTCCACCAGGTGCTTTTATTTATTTAACAAAATTATGAAGCGGAGAATTTAAGCAAATAAATTAATTAGGGATTACCCAAAAAGGGACTGTTCTTGGTTATTCTCAGAGCACAAACAGCCTGATCCTGCCAGCTCCATAAAGTCAAACCTCTCTTAATGTTGAATTTTAGACTGTTGATTTAAAGAAAGTAATAATAAACCACCTGATATAAAGAAACCCAGCATCGTCACTCCATTACCAGATTATTCATCTCTTTCAAAGAACTGGGAAAGCAATATATCTCATATCTCATATCTCAGGATATGTCTCATTTTTCTTCTGGCGTCCTTGCAGGCAGGATCTGTTCAAATGGATTTGTTTTGATTAAATGGTGTCCAAATTGCAGCCAGGAAGGAAGGGAACAGACTGACCCAAACAGGATGTTTTGTTAACTGTTTTCTTCCGGCTTCATTCATCAAAAAACCCTGAGTAAAAACATTGTAAAATTGTCAAATTCTGAGTAAAATAAATTAGAAAATTTTAATTCAAACTAAACATCTGCTACTAACTGTCACAATAATCTGCACTGAAGACAGTTTCCACCTGAGCACCGGCTCTGTTTGTTGTTTTTCTCCACATTCTAACCTTCCAGCGGAAAGACAGCCAGGTGAAATCAATGAATCCAACATATCAGGTTTACCAGCATCTGTTTCCATTTTAGTAAAGCCAACAGGCTGGCTTTTAACTAATTGGTGACAGAGAGTTTAACGGGTTGCTGTTTAGAGCAGTAACACGTCTCTCTGATCCTCTGTTCTCTGTCCGGTTACAGGATTATTAGGATTAGTCAAACAGTAACACAGCTACCTTGGTAAAAACTAGCATAAAACACAGATGTGTAATGTTTAATAGTTTCACTGAAAAAGACAATAAGGTGCAGAACGTTTACAAAAACAATCCAATCTAAAATCAGTGGAAGCTGCTCAATGATGCAAAAACATGGAAAATAAATTTAAGAAGCAAATTCAGCATTTCGACCTGGACAAAGCAGTCTATAATTGTAGAGTAGAAGGAAAATGTTACATGGTATTTATTTTTTTGGTTTACACCCTCCTTTGACCCACAGGACCCACAGCTGTCCAGTAACACCTCAAATGTTTTATCTTCCACCTCAGCCATGGACCCTTCTGCTTCTACATGTTTACCTTCAACCATATCAGCTGATGCTCCCTTTGCCTCCCCCTTCCACCTGTGTGTCTCAAGAGGTCAGGTGAAGATGCAACTGGAGAGACTGAATCGGAATAAGACTGCAGGTCCAGATGGTGTCAGCCCTAGAGTCTTGAAGGCCTGTGAAGCAGCTCTGTGGGATTCTGCAGCACCTCTTCAATCTTAGCCTGGCCCAGAAGAAGGTTCCAGTGTTGTGGAAGACCTCCTGTCTTGTTCCAGTACCAAAGAAAACTCACCCATCAGTCCTCAATGACTATAGACCTGTTGCCCTGACATCCCACATCATGACGGTCCTAGAGAGACTCCTGTTGGCGCACCTGAGTAAGCAAATAATAAACTGGACCCCCTTCAGTTTGCTTATTGCTGTGGAGTTGGAGTTGAAGATGCCATCATACACCTGCTTCAACAAACCCACTGTCATCTGGACAAAGCCAGCAGCACTGTGAGGATCATGTTCTTTGATTTCTCCAGTGCATTTAACACAATCCAACCTGATTTGCTTTGTCAGAAACTCCAGAAGACTCAGGTGGAGGCCTCAACAATCTCCTGGATCAAAGACTACCTGACAAACAGACCACAGTTTGTGAGACTGAAGGGTTGTGTGTCTAACCAGGTAGTCAGCAGCACAGGAGCACCACAGGGGACTGTACTCTCACCATTCCTTTTCACTCTGTACACCTCAGACTTCCAGTACAAGACAGACTCCTGTCATCTGCAGAAATACTCGGATGATTCTGCAGTTGTGGGTTGGATCAGAGATGGACAAGAAGATGAGTACAGGAAGGTGGTGGACCGCTTTGTGGCATGGTGTGGAAACAATCATCTCATCTTGAACGTGACTAAAACAAAGGAGATGATTGTAGATTTTTAGAGAAGAATAAGTCAAAAACTATTTCCATCATGGGAGAAGAGGTGGAGGTGGTGGAGGAGTATAAATACCCCGGTGTTCACCTGGACAACAGACTGGAGTGGAGATGCAACTGTGAAGCCGTCTACAAGAAGGGACAGAGCAGACTGTACTTATTGAGGAAGCTTAGGTCCTTTGGTGTTTGCAGCAAGATGCTGCATATCTTCTATACGTCTGTTGTGGAGAGTGTGATCTCTTCTGCCATCATCTCCTGGGGTAGCAGCATCAGAGCCAGGGACCTAAAAAGCTCAACAAGCTGATAAAGAAGGCTGGCTCTGTTCTGGGGACTCCTCTGGAACCTCTGGAGATCACTGTGCAAAGAAGGATTGATCATAAAATGAAGAACATTATGGAGAACCCTGAGCATCCTCTTCATGAGACTGTCCTACAACAACAGAGTGTCTTCAGTCAGAGGCTTCTTCATATCTGCTGTAAGACAGACCGCTACAGGAGATCCTTCCTGCCCCCAGCCATCAGCATCTACAACGGCTCTTTGAAGAAACCTACATAATGAGCTACAACAACATTTCATTTCCCCTTGGGATTAATAAAGTATTTTTGAATTAAATTTTTGAATTGAATTGAAAAGGTAGGTACCAGTTGAAGACATGAGACATCGCTGATTGGTCGACCGCGCTGTTGGACAGACCAAAGCAAGTTTTGGCACAGTTCTTGTTCCGCCCATATCGAGGATGCATTGATGCATCCTTCTGCGGACTTGGGTAAGCTAGGTTTCCCATAATGCACTCACCAGCAGTGGTCAATGGAGAAGGTGAGTGCAGACATTTATCATTTTTATACCACTATTATTTTCTGACTAAAAGTAGTTTTAAGGCGAGAAAGTTGACCTCAAAACTTCATCCATGCAGTCAGTTTACCAAGAGTGAGCCTAGTTTGAAATATGCTCCGGTATTTTCGGAGCAGCAGAGCTCCGCAGACAGGCCACAGTGGCTGCAGGCTCAGCAGGCGGCTGGAGGGGGCTTTCCCCACTAACTAAGTTGATATAAAGCATTTTATAATATGTGGTGGATAACTGAAAGTACCAGAATGTAAAACATAATATTTTCTCTTTTGAAAATATTAACATTTGTCCGAACTACCGCACCCTGATGGTGGTCCATCCGGTCCCTGGTCCCCAGAAGCGAGCACACTCTAAATAACACTTGCTCCTAAAGGAACGACTTTCAAACTGTTTCTAACTTTTAGCTGTTTAATCTAAATAAGGCAGAGGAATGTTTACAGAGATCAGTGTTGAGGCTCTTGTCTCGGACCGTCGCCGTCTGTACATGAGGGCCATAACTAGTGATCAAACAGAGCTCTTTCACTTTTGTCTTGGAAGTGGTGGCATAGTGGTTAGAGTAGGGGATTTGCGTTATAGGCAACAAGTACCCTGGTTCGAAATACAGCCTGCCAGTCTGGGTCCCTGAGCAAGACCCTTATGCTCCCTGGGCTGCTCCCCACTGCTTCCTGAGGGATAGTTTAAATGCAGAGGACAATTTCTTCATTGTGACATCAATAAAGTCTATATATTATTATTATTTTCCTTGTACATAAAACACACATTTTCCCAAGATTGTCTTTTCATGTTAACCTTGGTGAAGTGTGAACACATTTTTCCTGGTTTTATGCAGACAGCTCTGCAGGAGGAGAGAGCACACTTCCAGGTTTGGATGCATTTTCCCACAAACTCCCAGGGATCTTCACCATCATGTCCTGCCATGGTCTGCTCCACTGTCTCCTCATCTTATTTTACATTTTTAAATTGTATTAAATAGCTTATGATTAGACAGTCAAGGTATCAACTTCCCATACTTGCTGGTTGATTATCTGTTTTGTTTTTTTTGTTATTCCAATAAAGATTTTACTATAAACTTTTTGTCTCTGTTTGTGCTGTAGTTATCTGATGAGTTTACCTGAAGATAAGAAATAAGAAAAAGTGTGTTGATCAGTGTTTAGTAGCTATTGTAAATGAAACATGCAGTTGTAAAACAAAAACTCTACAGGTTGATAAAACGTTTAATGTAAAGTAATTCTTTAACCCTCCCGCTCTCCTGGCTAAGCGCTAGTATAGAGTGAGGCAGATGTCACAGGAGGCCCCAGAAAGAACTGCACCAGGAGTTGCTCTGACCCCCGCAGGACCAGAAATCTAGAGTAATGGTCGGAAATGTGATGTGGAGGGCTCCGTGCAGCCCAGCGTGTGGGAAAACCATGAAAGAGACGGGCGAAAACTCGAGTAGCGCACGCGGGGTCCATGCGACCCCTCCAAGACTGCGGGAGGGTTAAAACATTTCCTGCTTATGGATCCAGAGCAACTTAAGGAATAATGGAATTCAAGAATCAACTGTATAACTCTGAAGTTGCTTATCATTTCTATTATTTGTCAGTTAGGACAAAAAATGCTTAAGCAAAGTTTTTTGAAGGCATTTATTTTTTTTTTAGGAGACAATCATGATACCACCATTATTCACTCAGTTTTTTATGATCAAAAAATAAATACTTTAGCTTATTTTAAAAGATTTCTACTTATGTATTTGATATTTGTCAAATTAACATTTTTCTTGATTTTACTATCCGTTATACATATGAAAATAATCATTCCCAATTAGAACGGTACCATTTATTGAAACTCCAGGAAAGATATAGCTGAGACATCACTAAATACGCTCTGTTCCTCTGTTTACCTCAGACCTCCAGTGCTTTGCATAGTAATGCTGTTTTTAATATTTGACTTTTTTGCGGAAGTTATGCATTTACAGTTTAATAAAGATGCAAAAGAATCTTTAATTTGTCCATCATTTATTCACATAAGGCAACCTAGGTACACTGCTTTCTGCTTAACACAAGTTTCACAAAGCTGTTTAAACTTTCAAAACAATACTGGGACACATATTGGTCAGATCACAGCACACTGTCACAATTTTGTCCAGTAAAACCACCTCCTCACCTTCACATGGCAGCACCATACTCAGTGGTATGTTACCCCGCAGCAAGGTGTGTAAACATGACATCTATGGTATTTGTGAACGTGGTGGACACAGTTGATCGGTCGATGCAGAACAGGTGTGCCATATGCTGGATGGGAAGATTCAGCCTCAGGTGCATTAAAGTCAGGAGGAGCATCTTGAGGGGTGAAAGTTTTCGGCCAGTCTGTGGTAAACAAGGAAGGATCTGAGACATCACACCCATCACAACAACAACAAACATGCTGTGCTTAGTTAATGTTGTGTTTTTTGAAATGTTCTGTTTTTTAATTTGTTGTTGTGCTTAGTTAATGTTGTGTTTTTTGAAATGTTGTGTTTTTTTAATGTTGCGTTTTTTGAAATGGGTTTTTTGAAATGTTATTGCATTTTTTTAAATGTTGTTGCGTTTTTTGAAATGTGTTTTTTGAAATGTTGCGTTTTTTGAAATGTGTTTTTTAATTTGTTGTTGTGCTTAGTTAATGTTGTGTTTTTTGAAATGTTTTTTTTAAATGTGTTCTTTTTAAATGTCGTGTTTTTTGAAATGTAGTGTTATGTGAAATGTTGTGTTTTTTTAAATGTTGTGTTTTGTGAAATGTGTTTTTTTGAAATGTTGTGTTTTTTGAAATGTGTTTTTTGAAATGTGTTTTTTGAAATGTTGTGTTTTTTAAAATGTTTTTTTAATTTGTTGTTGTGCTTAGTCAATGTTGTGTTTTTTGAAATGTGTTTTGTGAAATGTTGTGTTTTTTTGAAATGTTGTGTTTTGTGAAATGTTGTTTTTTTTAAATGTTGTGTTTTGTGAAATGTTGTTGTGTTTTTTGAAATGTTGTGTTTTTTTATTTGTTGTTGTGCATAGCCAATGTTGTGTTTTTTGAAATGTTGTGTTTTGTGAAATGTTGTTGTGTTTTTTGAAATGTTGTGTTTTTTGAAATGTTGTGTTTTTTAAAATGTTTTTTTAATTTGTTGTTGTGCTTAGTCAATGTTGTGTTTTTTGAAATGTGTTTTGTGAAATGTTGTGTTTTTTTGAAATGTTGTGTTTTGTGAAATGTTGTTTTTTTTTAAATGTTGTGTTTTGTGAAATGTTGTTGTGTTTTTTGAAATGTTGTGTTTTTTATTTGTTGTTGTGCATAGCCAATGTTGTGTTTTTTGAAATGTTGTGTTTTGTGAAATGTTGTTGTGTTTTTGAAATGTTGTGTTTTTTGAAATGTTGTGTTTTTTTGAAATGTTGTGTTTTGTGAAATGTTGTTGTGTTTTTTGAAATGTTGTGTTTTATAATTTGTTGTGCATAGCCAATGTTGTGTTTTTTGAAATGTTGTGTTTTCTGAAATGTTGTTTTTTTGAAATGTTGTGTTTTGTGAAATGTTGTTTTTTGAAATGTTGTTTTTTTATTTGTTGTTGTGCATAGCCAATGTTGTGTTTTTTGAAATGTTGTGTTTTCTGAAATGTTGTGTTTTTTTGAAATGTTGTGTTTTGTGAAATATTGTTGTGTTTTTTGAAATGTTGTGTTTTATAATTTGTTGTTGTGCATAGCCAATGTTGTGTTTTTTGAAATGTTGTGTTTTCTGAATTGTTGTTTTTTTGAAATGTTGTGTTTTGTGAAATGTTGTTTTTTTGAAATGTTGTGTTTTTTTATTTGTTGTTGTGCATAGCCAATGTTGTGTTTTTTGAAATGTTGTGTTTTCTGAAATGTTGTGTTTTTTTGAAATGTTGTGTTTTGTGAAATGTTGTGTTTTTTTGTGAAATGTTGTTGTGTTTTGTGAAATGTTGTTGTGTTTTTTGAAATGTTGTGTTTTCTGAAATGTTGTGTTTTTTTGAAATGTTGTGTTTTGTGAAATGTTGTGTTTTTTTGAAATGTTGTGTTTTGTGAAATGTTGTTGTGTTTTGTGAAATGTTGTGTTTTTTGAAATGTTGTGTTTTATAATTTGTTGTTGTATTTAGTAACTTGTTAATGTGGTTTGCACTTCAGGGCCACCGTATTTATGCGCGTAATACGATAAAACCTTTAAAAAGTTCAAAGGGTATGAATACTTTCGTAAACACTGTAGAAAAAATTACTTTCCCGTCAGTTTGAAGACATTTATTTCAAAGTGGGCCTAGAATATGTCAGTGCCGAGTAGGC
The DNA here is from genome assembly GCA_036173005.1 of Crenichthys baileyi. NCBI lineage: Eukaryota > Metazoa > Chordata > Actinopteri > Cyprinodontiformes > Goodeidae > Crenichthys > Crenichthys baileyi. Next base: position 327,872 of record JAHHUM010001530.1, on the reverse strand, counting down.
GTCCAGTGGAGGAACAGAAACTAAAAAGGTTCGGTGTTTCACATGACACAAGCCAATACAGGAAGTACCCGGGCGGGCATCTATCAGCGACGAAAACAACAGCCACCACGATACGAGTTATCCAGCTTATCAAAAATAATAATGTACCGCACGGAAAACAACTAATACTCAAGTTATAAACTGTGTGAAAAGACGAAAATGGAGATGAAGGGAGCGCTCGGTGTTGCTTTGCTGTCCGTAATTTCCTTCATATCACAGGTAGGTTTAAAGAGAATAGCATCTGATGAGCTTTTCTAAGTTTTTGGCGAAAACACGGTGACACACAGAGTGCTGTGAGCGGCCAGAGTGTGTGTTATGTCGTTTCCGAGAGCCGATGTGTGTGTTAGCGGAGCTGTGGTTGTAACAGGCAGAATGCAGAGAGCAGAGACGGAGCTGACGATGCTAACTGATGTTAGCTTTCTGATTTATTAATGAGTCCGCCTCATTGAATCAAGACCAAAAACGGCTTTTTCTGCTACACATGTTCGTTTTTGACGGACAAATGATGATTAGTTTACATATAAAAACATGAAATGGAGTTAAATTTTGGTCATACGCAGTTTTCAACTAATTTAGCCAGTCTGGACTTTAGTTTAAGTTGGGTTTATGGTAGAGTGGATTTCCGCTATTCCCATGACCGTCAGTTCCCCTTAGCTGCCAAGTTTAACTTTATTCTGACTGAAAATGAGTCACATCTTCATCCACGGCTAAAGGTGCCACATTTCAATAATAGGTCCTCACATAAATATTTATATATATGATCATTCAACTGAAAGTGGAAATGAAATATATTTGTGCTCAATTATTTAAATATTCTAATCATTTATAAAATCCATCTTTACATAATGTGTAAATAATACAATAGATTATTAAAATAATTTATAATTACTTTAAAATGTAATTATTTCCCGTTTTCATCATGGAAAAACCAGCTTCGTCATAAATTTCGGTAATATGTCAACCCACAGATAAACTGCGGGTTAACCAGTCACGTTAGGGTCTCTTTGATGCTGTCAGATAAAATCATGATGTAAGCAGGAAAATATGAACGGAAAACTGAAATAAATGCAATTATAAAAAGGTTCACGTACGATGACAATGAAATCTATTCTATTTAATTAAAACTTAAATTTATTTCTGTTAAAATCATATAGAGCAATGCCATTTGTACCAATGGTGATTGGACGAGAGGCAGGGTGCACCATGGACAGAGCATTATTGTTGAATCACAGCACGTTTGACTCCATAAATGTTCATATGACAGGTTTGATGTGAATTTGCTTTGCCTGATTTGCCTGAATGATACTACGATTGACGTCTCTGTTTACCTTACATTTCAGATTTTACGGTGACGCAGCATTGATACCGTTTTACCTGGATGCATTTAAGAAAGTAGTGGCCAACTGTAAAAATGTCATAAAACACAAATTGTGCAATGACTTATTAATGGTAGCCAATCTGAAAATGATACAGCTTTCTTACTGAAAATAAAATGTTGGTTGAAAAAAGAGAAAGTGCTGAGCGGTGTAATTTAACTTTCTGTCACATTTCTGTTGCTACAGGCAACTTTCTCTAATCGCTTTTGGCTTATGAAATGTTTTGAAGAAAAATATTAATAAAGCATCGGTTTATGTTTAGAGCGACAATATTCCAACTCTGTCACTCTGGAAGATGTGAGAGTGTGAATCTAAAATGACACCTTCTACACTTTTTGACACAGGATGTATAAAAACAACTCATTTTCCTTGTCAACCTCCAGTATTCAGTATTTACTTCTTGTCAGTGGCCTGAGCTAAGCTAATATACTTGCAGCTGAAACACAGTGCTGGTTTTTAGCCTTGTGTGTTAGTAAAAGTGAGCTAATTGCATCTTTTTACGGTTTGCTGAGCCATGCATTCCTGTTAAACCATAAAATGTTGCGTCTGAAGGCGACACAGTCCAGCAGATTTTCATTTAAAATCTCTTGGTATTTCAAAGAGCCTGTAACAGAGTGTTTTGGGAGAGAAACAGGCCCACGGCATGACTGATCCCCTACCGTGCCTAAAAGCTGGTTGCCTGGCATGTAGATGGTGACTATTGTTTGGAGACTTGGTGACTCCAAGATGCTGCTCTGCTTCACTTCCCTAACAGAGCGCACTGTGCATGGTGGGAAGGTAAACGTTGCTCCTCATACAGCTTTCTTTGTCACAATTCCATATGTTTACAATGTTAGATTCATTGCTCTGATTGTTTAGACAAATACCAAACTTTTTGTAGCAGTGTTGGAAATAAAAATCAGCACAAACCTGCCTTATTTAAATAAATCCGTTGCCTTCCCTGCTCTACAGATTGACTCAAATAAAGAGGAATTTTGTTTTTGGCTGTTTACGTTTCCTTATCAGGGGTCCCAGTTCATCTGGAGGGCGTTGTAGATCACAGCATGTTGGTGTTATTCATCATTTTTATCTGAAAATGTGGAATTAGGTTGAAACATTCACTGTAACATTTCTGTCCCTACAGGTAAATTGCCAAGAGGCTGTTTTGCAGATTTCAAATGGAGGTTTAGTGAGGGACTATTGTATTGTCCACAATCACTCCTGGACTCCTCTTCCTCAAACCCTCAACACTGCTGTAAGTTCTGGCTCCTCTAAGTTCTGGAAGCTCTGGCCTTGCTTGGCTCCTGACACTATGTTTTTTATTGTTTCCAGACGGCGTACCCGTTGGTGAATTTGACCTCCTCTGTGCTGTGCGACACCTCAGGAATCCATCCAGATGTGGTTAAGGGCAAGGCGTTGGTGGTGATGAGGGGGGAGTGTGATTTCAGCCAGAAGGCTCTTGTTGCCCAGACCCTCGGCGCTACAGCATTGCTGATTGCAAGCAACAAAACACTGGTAGGACGTTTAGATTATTTTGTCTTTTTATTGGAAATATATTAGGTATTGTTTGCTTTTCCATTTTCCTCACTGTTTCGTTCAGTAAGTGGTTAAAGATTCAGGGTTTATCACCTGTAAATTGATCTTTGAGAGTTTATGTCAGGGTTCCAACGCAGTTTGGAGAAGTTCAGGAGCTATTTTTGCTATGTTGTATATCTAGTCTATATTTTTTCTGGAAGATAAAAATCTGAGGTTCTTCAAAAGCTACTAACTGAGAACCCACTAGAGCAGCTTTCCAGGTTTCACTTCAAAGTTGGTCTAAGTGTTTACGTTTCGAGAACTAGGTTCTCCTATTAATTAAAGTGAAAAACAGAAATCCACCGGAACTGAAATATTCTCATGTACAATGTTGTATAATCAGCATTTGTTTTTTCCTCTTTGTTACTTCACTGTATTGCTGACTTTTTTGCAGTGTGACTACAATTCTGTTAAGTGGTTTGGCTGAATTAGAGAGACAGGCCCACAGCCTCACAGATCCTCCACCGTACTTTTAAGTGGGCATGAGTTACTTTTGCATGCATTAATCTCTTGTTAAACTTCAAGCCCAGAAGGTTGTCATGGAGACCTGGTGAAGATTCATCTGTACGAACAGTGTGTATCCACACACAACTCGGGGTGTACAAAAATGAAAGCGGCATGAAAATGTGCAGCAGACATGCAAACTTTTTCAGCCGACAGTAACAAATATCTATCTCTAAATACACTGTATTGTAACATCTCAGTTGTTTCAAACATTTCTTCTCCCACGTTGCTGGCTGCAGGCGACGAGTTGCTAACGGATGCAGGCGTGCTAACGGTGCCGAATGCAGAAGTTGTAGCTGTAGACCTGAGGCTGACGAAAAGTAGGCACTCTTCAAATCTGGTGCTTAACCAGGTGCTTCCTAGAAGTATTCCCGCCGCCGGCCTTGCACTTCGTGTCACTAATATTGCAGCGAGCATAATCTACATCGTATTTTGAAAAGTGGAGCCATGCTTTCGAACGCTTTCTATCAGCCCTGCTTGCTTTGATGACTGTACCAGCGGCTACAGACATTATGCTCTTGTGCGTGCAATGCTGTGTTCATGTCCGGCATAGAAAATCGCCCACTCTTCCACTCCCTCAGTGTCACAATGATGCGTTTAGGTACGGAGACATGGTACCGTTTGAATTTTAGTGAATCAGTTATCGGTAGTGCCGACGGAATTCGGTCGGTACCTATAAAAGAATTATCAAAAAATGATGGAAACAACCTTAGTCGGATGTAAACTGTGAAACTTCCTCTGTTTATGTCACCTGTGGATGTTAATGCGCATCGGTCTGTGCACTGAGGAGCATAAAATGCATGTGAAAAATCTAAGAGGCACTTTCATTCTCACTGAAAAGGAAAACGGCGTCGGATCAGCAGATTATATCCTAACATGTCAGCTTTAATGATTCCTACAGTGGACAAGCTGTGGACAATCACTCATGTCCATTAATAGTTGTAAAGTTTGGCGTAATTTTGGAACGATGGCGGCTTTGGATCAGCTGAAGGACATCGCCAATAGAGGAAGTCAGAAGGTGTGGTTTTTTTTTTTTTGGGTATTTTTTCCAGAGATCATACTGATCTGCTGGCACATGATGATGCATGGCTTATCAGCCGGTTTAGGCTGCCCAGGGCAATCATCTCGGAGCTCTGCATGGAGCTTGCCTCACTGTTACAGAGGGAAACCAGGGGGAACCTGCGTCGCTAGTGCCACTTCCAGTTCTCACTACGCCGCGGTCCTATCAACCGGAGCTTTTCAGAGTAAGCTGACTGACAGGTCGGATATTTAACAGTCATCCATGAGCAGGGCCATGCCAGCCATATGGGTCGGCCTCATCCGTTTGTTGCTCTGATATAGAACTTTCCCCTAAACTGTGGCTCTCATTTGCAGCAAGGAGCTGATTTCTGAAAACAGAGCTATGGACTGCACGCATACTGCTATAAGAGCCCCATCTGTATGAAAATGCTTTTGTGAATTCAAGGCATTTTCCTTCAATATATATGCAACCTATTTGTGATGCCGCAATGTGTCTCTTTGAGGCACGATTGCCTGAACTCACGATTCCTTTATACTATAATTATTCGAATTCTAATAGTTAAAGCAGGCTCTGTGTGTGATGGCTGGCTTCTATGTCATTTGTTTTTATGTGAGTTGTTTTAAAGAGTTGAAGTACTTCAGAGCGGGTGTGTGGTGACAGTCTTCCTAATAGAAATATAGAAGGCATAGTCACGCATTAAGCTATAATTAATCTCAGTGCGGCAGCTAGACAGCAGTGTGTGGATTTGATGCAGACATTGTAGAACTAAACGGGTTCGAGACGACAAACGTTTTATTTTCCATCAGGTTTGAGTCGCTGATGTCATTCAAGAAGTTGTTGGTTTGCTGTAATTCACCACAAATATCCGTCATGGTGTGTAGATAAAGTCTCTCTGTGACTGCCACAGCAGCGTTGTCATGGTTATTTGGACATGTGGTGGGTGCCTTTCAGGTATTTATACTAAGGTGCGCGGTGATACATCTACGCATGGTTTTATACATCTGAATATTTTTATGCGTTGCCAGTTTCAGGGTTTCGTCCTACCACCAACCTTTAGTATGAAAGCTGTCCACTCTTTCGTACCCGAGGCCCTTGAACTGTAGTTGTCAGGCAAACAATCATAAATAATTTCAAACCCATTTTGTTTAACATTGACAGATGGAGATCAGACTTGAATAGGAAACCACTGTGAGAAACCAAAGTCGATTTTTCCTGACCCCATACAGTCTGTTCTTATTTCCTTCCAACCAGGTTTATTTGTAAAAGCTTTTTTTTGTGCTCCTCAGATCACTCCATCAGCCAATGAGTCTGAGTATGCAAAGGTCCACATTCCTCTGGCTCTCATGAGGTATAGGGACTTCCTGGCCGCCTGGCAGGTAAGGCCAGTTAGCTTTCTTTCTGCTAAAAGTTCTTTACTCTAATAATGGATCAGTGTGATGAGATGTTTTTTACAGTATTGGCAACATATTTGCACCGTGCATATAAACCTCCCCATGTGCTACAGAGCCTTCAGAGCTGTTCATCTGTGTCTTCAGGTGTTCGGCGACGGAATGCAGGTGAAGCTGTTTGCGCCGCCATTATCTAAGATTGATCCGAACATCGCCGTCATGCTGCTGATTTCTATTGTGACTGTGGCTTTGGGCGGCTACTGGAGCGGAGCATGTGAACGGTGAGAGCTGGTACCTTACCGAGCTTGAAGCTGAAGAACCTCATTTGTAAGGGTCAGTCTGAGCAAAAGCCGTCTCTTGCTAGGCAGCTACTTGTTCACCAGCTGTTTATTCCAGATTGTTGTTTAAGTCGGTGTAAGCAGACGTGTTTGGAGCAGTAGGAAGAATTTACATTTAGGTTTTGAATAAAAGCAGTAAGCTGGAGGTTATCACTCCAGGCCATGTCCAGTGCTGTCCTGTGACAGTATTCTGGATCACACCTCGTCTTTTTTTTCATCATTACCCCCTTCTCAAACACAGCAGACATGAAAAGCACAAAACCCACAAAATCGAAACATGTTGCACCTTTTCACACCAGGGACCGACTCAACAGTTGCTCTGCAGGAGGAGGAGGAGAGGGAGAAAACAAAGCAGACAGCAACAGGGTCTTCCTGTACTCTCCCCTCAACGTGGTCATCTTCGTCATCTTGATGTGTGGGATGCTGGTGCTCATGTACTTCTTCTATAACATTCTCGGTGAGTGGAACACCATAAATGGATCACCTGTCTGGATTGGAATGATGATATGAGGCCTTTTTTAATTAGTGGAATCTGTTTTTCTTTACTTTTCCAGTTTACTTCATTATCGCCATCTTCTGCTTCGCTTCTGCCTCCGCTCTGTTCAGCTGCCTCGATGCAGTGATGGATAAAATCGGTTGTGGCACTTTAAGGTATGAGCATCACTCCTTCGGAAAGGATCGTATACATGTTGACAGATGTGCAAAAGGTTTCCAGCTGCCCTGCACCATTGATGTGTGTGTTTGTGTGTTCTCAGCTTTTCTGTCCGAAACAAGAGCTTCTCAGTGAGGTCTATCCTGCTGGCCGCTGTGTGCATTAGCGTCGCTGTGGTCTGGGGAGTGTACAGAAATGAAGACAGGTACTGTCATGTCGCAACAAAAACACACGATGTCTGCTCAGTTTTAGTTTCTTTCTGTCAGCCGTGTTTGCAGGGGAGCGATTTAGCTGTGAAGAGGAATGAAATCTGAAACATCCAAACTGTTGGCTATGTGCTTCTCACAAAGCAACACTCAACAATCAGCATTGCAGCGTGTGTATGTGAAGGCCTGGTTTATAAATTTAGACGCTGTTCATTCTTTTTCTGCAAACTTGGTAACTCATAAGGAGTGGGGTACGCCTGCTGTCTGCAAAATGCCAACATCACGTTCCCTGATAAAATGCTACTGTAGAAAGCAGGTCTTCTCATTTTGGTGCATGCATGTAATGATTATCCCTGTTCAGACGCACACTGCTGTGTTCGCAAATATGCAAATGCGGTCAAATTAGTTATTTTAATAGTTTAGATTAATAGATTGTTTTAATAATTGAGATGAAAAAGTGCAGATTTTGCCTGTGTGTTAAGTTGTTAAATCTGTCATTTTTGGTAAGGTTGCTTGATCAATGATTAAATATTTCTATTGGGAGCAGTCAGGATTAAGCAGCTTTGCAGCTGAACAGGGTTGGGCTCTTTAAAAGCATAAAACAGAACAGCTTTGGTTGTACTGCATTCAGCTTTCTTTCATCTGCTGAAGATCCACCCAACGTTTAGAAGTAGCATCCTGAAAGAACAACTGACATACTGGCACAAAAAATAGCTGCTTAATGAGCCGTAACTCAGCAACAACTTCCAAGCCAAACAGTGTTGTCAGTGCCACCTGTTGGGTATGGTGGGTAGACTGATTAAAGAAAAATGATTTTCCATTTATGTCCAGTTATGAGTAAAATCATCTGATTTCTTAATGCATATCTGCTAAAAGCTGTTTCGTCCTCATAGATGGATCTGGATCCTGCAGAACCTGCTTGGCTTTGCCTTTTGCCTCAACTTCATGAAGACCATCACGCTTTCCAATTTCAAGGTATATAAACTACTGTATTAAGAGCTGTAGCCTTTCTGTTGGCTTATACCTGGTTGTTTTCTAGTCTTTTTACCTTGAACATTTGAGCAGGCAGATTTAGCAGGATATTAACAGGTGGTCCGTTTAAGGTCTATGCTATCTCTGATCTGGAATCAGCTTTTATTAAAGACTGATACATGTTAATATGTCTGTTTTCTGACAGATCTGTGTGATCCTGCTGAGCCTCCTCCTCCTGTATGACGTCTTCTTTGTGTTCATAACTCCTTTCTTCACAAAGGTTCGTACAAGCAGGCTCATCGTTCTTCAAGAATATAGTGGCGGGTTGTGACCCAATCACTGAAAGGTTATGTCTTAAATATATATGAATATTAGTCTGAAGACGTAAATAAGTTATTTACCTGATTCCAGTCAACCAAAGGTAGATTTTTGGTGCTTGTTTGTGTCACTGGCAGCCCGGATCCTCCCTTAAATGAGTAATCTAAGGTAAATATCGTCCATTTCTTTGCCTCTCAACAGAATGGAGTTAGCATCATGGTGCAGGTAGCTCTGGGCCCCGACGCGGCTGGGGAGAAGGTAACTTCTTTTCGCTCAAATAATTGGGGAAATGTTGGACTCCAGTCCAGTTTTATGTCTATAATTTCATCTAGAAACAGTGGAAATAAGCAATTTAGTGCCACTGTCCCAAATTATAAATTTATTTTAATTATTTTTGGCTATCAGTTGAAAGATCATTTTAACCAACAGACTTAAACCTTTCCTACTGCTCAATTATTTGACACCCATATTTGATGACTTGTGTCACATCCTCTTGACTTTGGGGAACCGAGTGGGCATTGGAGAAGTTTACCTTCACCAAGGCTTTCTGGCAGAGAGACTTCCTAACAATGTGGTTACTGATTGAAAAGGTCATTAATCACGAAGCTTTGTTGAAAGCTTTTAACCAAGTAGCTATTGTGGCCTAATCTAGGACGACTGGGTCAGAAACAAAAATAAAATGTCCAGAAACACCCACTGTAAACTAAAAAGAACAATGCAATATTACTAAAACTACTATATCATGAAATTATTATCAATTAAAACATTTCTAATTACCTTTATTTAAAACAAAGCTGCTAGATCCAGTTAAGCAGAAATGTAGAATAAGCAAGTCAGGCTAGCTGATTAACAGACGTGCCGTTAGTAGTAGTAGTAGTAGTAGTTGTCTTTCAGTCAGTCTTGGTCCTCCTTATAGGTGCGCTTTCAATAAATGTTGAGTTCCTAGTGTGAACATGCATCCTGTGCAGATTTTGTCATTCAGCTCAAGGCTAAACTTCCATCCTCTCTGGAAGAAACCCTTGAAGGTAAACTCCTCCAGCTTTCTAAAGGCAATGGGCAAAATGAGACAGAGGCTAAACAGAGCAGCTGTTGCTTCAAACGGGGGCTTTGACTGGCTTCTGATCCACTGGTCTACCCCCAGCCTGAAACTGCCTTCTCTCATGCGAGGATACATTTCACATTGCTATTCACAGAATAAGAGTTCTGAGTAACTTTATGACAAACAAGGGAAACAAAGAATGATGGAATCATTGTCCGGTAACATTTCAAAAGGGATTGGTTCAAAATGTGGCGTCATGTTAAAGGGGACAGGTGACGGATCAGAAAAAGGCTTTCCATTTTTTGAAATCTGATGATCTCCTTACGGCAGATTTTTCCAGTGATGCCGCTTATTTTAAAATGCAGTCTATGCATTGTGCAATCAGTTGTTACTGGTGCACCTCAGTGAACTAGATTATCATCAAAATGTTCAATTATTTCAGTAATTCAGTTCAAAAAGTGAAACACGTATTCTATATCATCATTAGTAACATGATATATGTCAACAGTTTATTTCTGTTCATTTGGATGATCTACACAGTCATGGCCAAGACTACTGACTTGAGAGTTGTCCAGCAGACAGTCATTGTCTGCTAAAGAGGCTCCTGTTCATAGTGTTTTGTACAAGGAAAGTTGAGTGGAAAGAAAAAAATTGGTGGAAAAAGGGGCACAAGCAACAGGGGAGTCACAAGGGATGGGCTGCAGCTGGATGTGTCATCGATCTAAATAGAACATGTTTTACTTTATGAATGAAATCCCTGAAATAAATAAACTTTTCATATATATCCTAATTCATTGAGGGCTATTAGTATTGTTTCTGATGTCATTTTTAAGATTTTGTCTTAGTTACCTAAATAGACAAACCATCCTAGCTGTGCATGTAAAAAAACACTACCCCATGTGCAGATGCTTCCTGCTTGGGAGTGCAGCAGTTCATGAGCAATAACCTCAAAGCTTGGCTTGTTAGCAGCTTTATTATCCTCCAGGCTTGTTGTTAATGCCCTGAGGGGAACAGCAGACTGATCCACTAACTGTGCGCTGGGGTTGGGTGGGCTCTGTCTTAGACACAAGGTAACATGGTGGAGATCCCCGCTGAACCCCAGGCTCCTTCTGAGAAAGTAAGACCTGACTTGTTACCCATACACTACCTTATTTCTGTTTGTTTTGCTGCATCCTGCGTTTACTGGGGGAAAGTTGGAGGTTTCAGTGTTTTGGACTGAGAAAAAAACCTCTTTATATTTTTATCATGGTTAATAACAACAAATGAGTTTAGGAGATCTTTACTTTGTGTCTTGTTCTTTTCTCTGTTTTTCTTCATCAGTTTAAATGTGTTGTAGTATTTTCTCTATCAGGACACCGACACTACATTCTTTGTACAAAGTTAGCGAGCTGAAGCCAGTGGTGTCAGTTGAGTTGTGGCAGTTTAACAACAAATCATGTTAGAGGAGCTGCTTCTCCCTGATTCTGTCGACTTTCAAATCCAGAAATATTGTCCTACATGAACTGAACGGATGACTGTCATACTGCCATAACCACTGTGTTTAGCTCTATTGAAACCACTGCTTTGCCTTTTAAAAGTCTTCTTTGAAATGTGCAGATACCTGTGGTGATGCGTGTCCCACGGTTCTCAGCTTGGGCTCAGAACCTGTGTGGGATGCAGTTCTCCATCCTCGGCTATGGGGATATCATTGTCCCAGGTGAGATTTCCATGTGAGCATGGGAAGTTTGACATGTAGACCAGTGAGTGCTCATCATCTGTTTACCTGCTGTATACCCAAACATCTGAACCCTCAGTCATTAATCTGCTGTTTAGCACTGGGTACAAAATCATTAGCAGCCCTCTGGTTTTAATCTTTCTGCTTTTTGACGACAAAGATTTAGGAATAAAAAAGCGAAGCTAAACTTGAACTCAGTGTTGCAACCTTCTAGGCTAATGTTTCAGATTTCCCTTTAACCAACATTTCCCTTTAACCAACAGGTCTCCTGGTGGCCTATTGCAGCAGGTTTGATGTTTGGATTAGCAGCAGGAAGAAGATCTACTTCCTCAGCTGCTGCATTGGTAATTTTCCTTCTCCTCACTGTTTCAGGGGTAAAACGCTGCCAGTCTTTCTGATGGCCAGTAGGTGGCTCCGTTTAATGGAACATAGCACCGTGTATCTGCGATCTTTAAGGTGTCTCTTAATGCCCATGTTCTGATGTCTGTCCTGCTCACTTCTTGTAGCCTATCTCCTGGGAATGGTGCTGACGTTTGCAGTGATGCTGCTGTCAGGGATGGGCCAGCCTGCTCTGCTCTACTTGGTGCCTTTCACCTTGATAACCTCAGCCATTGTTGCAGGGTGCAGGGGAGAGATGAGGCAGTTCTGGACAGGAACCACCTACGAGGTAAGAAGAGCAGAGAGAGAATAACTTGTGTTGTCGGATTGTTTTTGGGTTTCCTTCCAGTGAGTTAATCCCACCTGTATTTAATGTTTTAACTGTAAAAGCCAGTTTATTTATAACACAGTTAACCCTGAACATTCCAACCTGTTGCCATGCTGCTACCGTTTCATGTGTTAAACCTAAGACAAAGTATTCGGAGTCGGACAACTTTATTTGTCCAAAGGGCCATTCATTTGCACTGCAACTTCCAGCATGATAGCAGCCGTACATAACTTTAAGGTGGATGGAAAATCTTGCATGGTTTAAAAAATTGTTACGAAATAAAAGCTGAAAAGTTCCGAATTCATTTGTATTTGGTCTCCTTTTTCTACTACTATCTTAAAAAAAATCCAGTGCAACCAGGTGCTACAGAAGTCACCTAAGTCAGAAGACAGTAAATAGTCTCCATGTGTGTAACTGAATCTCAGTAGAAATACAGCTGATCTATGAAGGCCTCATAGGTCCTCCCTGGACATGGAAAGAGGATGGCATAACTGCAGATCTACTAAGGCATGGCTGTCCATCTAAACTGGTAGGCTGGACAAGGAGAGCATTATTCAGAGAAGGAGCCGAGAGGCCCATGGAAACCCTGGAGGAGATGCAGAGGTTTGCAGCTCAGGTTACTCATGCAGGCCACAAACCTGATCTTTATGTAAGACTGATAAGAAATCCTTGAGCTGTTTTGCTTGAGCTGTGCAGTGGGAAGAAACATACTTATAACTGTAATTGTAGCAAAATGTGATTTGTGTTGACTCAAAGGGATTGAATACAAATGCACACCACACTTCTCAGATTTTTACTTTCCAAACATTTAAAAAACAGCGTGTCTTTTTCCTTCCACTTTACAGTTATCCTGTGTTTTGTGTTGGTCCTTATCAGAAAATCCCATTAATTTACATTTGTTCTTGTTATGTGATAAATTGTTAAAAGGTTCAAAGGGTACGTAAGCTTTGTAAGACACTGTATGGTCACTGCTCCAAAACAGGATGGCATTGCCTAACATAACTGGACTGCGCCAAAGTGCTTCAGTTGCAAAGCAGCAAATGCTTTAAAAAAAACCCAAAACAAGCTTCCAGTTTGTTGGTCAGTGCCGCTTGACTATTTGTCGTTAAAGAGGTGCTGCATACCTATGAGCAGAACGTTTTCTCTTGCAAGCTCCCCGCAGACTGTGTTGCTATCGATCCATGTTTGCTTTAGACAAACAATAAAGTTTGTCTTTCATAAAGCTGCAGCCACTCTGTTTAAAAGTCACTAAGTTGAACATATTTTTCTGATCTCTAGAGGGGATTTTTACAGGATGTCAGTTTGGGCTGGAAACTATATTTCAGATTGTTTTCAGTGTACATTTTATTTCACACTACATGGTTCTTTGCAGCTGGTAACATCTGCAGCATGACTTGCATAGTAATAATAATTTGAGTCTGAGCTTTTTCACTAAAACTGTTACTGGTCCAGACCGGTCCTTTAGTTTCCTGTTTATTCTGCTCAGCTGAGTTATTGCCTGTATTGTATTAAAAAAAAATGATTTCCATAAACCCTTAAAGCTGAGCTTCAGGTCTCCATAGCTGTACATACCCATCTGACTCAAGAATCAAGTCCATTTTAAATGATGAACCCATTATGATCCCATCATGGCTCATGGCTCATGGCGTGGTTTTTAGATTAGTTGGTAAACTGTGGGACATTTTGTTGTATATGTCCGTTTCTATGTGTGTGAGAGGAGCACGAGGAGCATGTGATTCTGACTTTGGTTAATTTCCACCAGGTTTTGAATTCACCCAGGGAACCTTTGCTGCCAGGTCTGCTTCCCTCCGACCTAGACCCCTTCCTTTGCATATTTCCTGTCATTAGTGTTGCTTCCTGTGGTGCTGTATCATCTGTCTCGCAAACTTTTTGTTTTTTTGTTTTTTAAAACCTTTCTAACTCCTGATTTCCTGGGTCAGGGTCCCGCTAAAAGGCAAAAAGGGTTCCATACATGCAATAAATAAAAACTGCCATGTGGGACATGAAAGTGTTTAGCACTAACAGACCACCAGGTGTCTCCACATAAACCACACTTTCATGCAGGCCTGTATTAAGAGTCGTGGCCCTGGAATCCCTCTTTAACTTCATCTCTTTGTTTCTGCATTAGTTTGTTTTGTGTTTTTTTTTTTTACTTGTCTTTCTGCATTTATTCATCTTTTTCAATCAACAGGAATAATTATTAAGTTAACATTCATTTTGCCTGGAGCATGCTGTTGCTTGCGGTTAGTGTGGGAGAGCTATTGCATGGATTTTGGATGTGTTGGGTATTTTCTGCCTGTCTGCTATTGGATGTAAAGTAATCACTGAGCAGTACAAGTTACAATTGCAGTGGGTGATCTAATTGTCTTTTTGTTGTGTGTGTGTGCGAGCTAGTTGTTCAGAACCCTAAACCCTTGGAATCAATTATTAATGCTGTCTGTCCTTTGTTTTATTGTAGAGGGAAGAGCTGACCGCACCATAGGGGAAAGTTGCTGAGCCCCAACTGCTGGATCCTTTTTCCTTTTTTTTTCTTAAGGAAGTTTTTTATTTCACATTAGCACAGCAAGGGAACATACTATGTTTATTTTGACTTTTCAGACAGTGTGGAATCACATTAACTGACTGCTGGTGAATAGTGTCACTTTAACTGACCTGATTGGGAGCTTGGGAAGTGCTGGATGGGGGCAAAGGAGATGTTTAAATAAAAACATTGTATAGTAGTGCCTAAAAGATCTCTCATGTTCACTAACAGAAAACAGTAATGACTTTGCCTTGGCAATATTAAAGAAAACAAAATTAGAATGCACTTTATAGGTTTTGGCTTATCCAATGTTCAGTTAAATGCAGAGTGAAGGGATGGGGTTTAAATAACTTCTACCTGCAGTATAATACAAATTTGATAACTGGGGTTTCTCTATGATCTTTTTGTAAAAGATGACTTCTTTCTTTGCCTTATATTAAACAAACTTCTTAATATTCCTTTGTGTGTGGTTAATTGTATAATCTCTCTTTGTATAAACAGTGCAATTGATTGATTTTTAGAAAGCACCTAATTAACAGGAGCTTTGTTGAATATAATCTCAGTATAAATCCATCTGTTCTGCGAAGGCATCAGATGTTTATTAGAGAACATTAGTGAACAAACCTCACCATGTAGACCAAGAACACAGCAGACATGTCGGGAGACATCTCTCAGAGCTATGTTCAATCCACCATACAACCTAGAAAGGCTGTGGCAGACCTAAAATGGCCGTTGTTGCAAACCGACAGGCTGGGCAAGGAGAGCGTAATCTAGAGAAGCACCCAAGAGGTGCATGGTAACTGAGGAGGAGGTGCAGAAATCCACAACTCAGGTGGGAGAACGTCAACAGGACAGCAATCAGTCATGCATTCCACAAGTCTGGCCTTTATGAAAAAGTGGCGAGTAGAGAACTGTAAGAAGTCCTGCTTGCAGTTTCCCACAAGCCATAGAGGGGACCCAGCACTCTTGGAAAAACTGCTTTGGTTAGCTGAGGACAAAATTGAGCTTTTTGGTCTTGATCACAACGCTACGTGTGCAACCTAACACTGCATATCAACCTGGATACCCCATCCTCAGGGTGAAACATAGTGGTGGCAGCATCATGCTGTGGGGGTGCATTTCTCCAGCAGGGAAAGTGAAGCTTGTTACAGTTGACAGAGCGATGGATGGTGCCGAATACAAAGTAATCAGAGATGAACACCTGTTAGAGGATGCACCTTGAGACTGGGGCAGATGTTCACCTCACAGCAGGACGACCCTGAACATGCAAAGTCCAGACCTAAATACAGTCGAGAATCTGTGGGAAGACTTGATGTTCACAGACGCTGTCCATCCAATCCAACCGAGTTTGTGCTATTTTGCAAAAACAAGTAACAATTTTTGTCTCTAGATGTGATAACCTGGTAAACACAACACAAAAGATGTAATTGCAGTGAAGGGTGGTTCCACAAAGTACTGAGTAATGGGACTGAATATAAATGCATCCCATAAGATTTTTCTTTATAAAATCATAACCAAGGAACATGTCTTCTTCCGCCTCACTCTGTGTTGGTCTATCACTTAAAATCCCAATAAAATACGTTGCAGCTTGTGATTGTATGGTGACAAAATGTAAAAAAAGAGAAAAAGTTAAGGACTATATATTTCCACATAAGCAAAGGCGTGGCTTCCTTCCGGGATTTCATTAGATAATCAGTAAGTTTTTTCAATAATTTCTGTTGACATATGTCTATAGGTCATTGTTCCTGGTTAGAGTTAAGCCAGAGTGGATAAGGAATAGCAGAAGGTATGGCCCAAAACTCTTATCCTACATGACCTCAGACCGATCTATAACATAATAAACTGTTCATGCAGTAATTGGTGATTTCTTTACCTTCAACTGAGATGTGGTTTGCCATGAAGAAACCTGTATAATATGAGCTAGAACGACATTTCGTTACCCTTTGCGAGTAAAAAAGTATTTGTTGCATTGAATTGTATTGTCATTTACAAAAGCCCCCGATACGCTGCCAGTAGCACAGAGTTTACGCAAAAATAATCAGATTATTTACCCGGAGAAAAAAGGCCAGCAAAATGTTATAGTTTGACTTAAATCTGAGGCCGTCATCCAAACCTGAGAGATGCAGTCGTTGATGCAGTCATTGTGAACCTAACACAGAAGGATCTAAATAAACTCCTGTGTTTGTGTCCATAAAAATAAAGACATGTTTAATACTTCTATTATCCACATAGATCATTGAGCACCATTATAATAAACACTGCATTTTACGATCAAAGCTAAGAACTATGGATCTTCCTGCTTGTTTGCGTTGAGCAGGAACTAAAACAAAGCGCACATGTGGTCGCTGGCTCCGCCCGGTCACGTGTGGCCCTGGGCTGGCTGAGTCAGCCGGCTCGTTACGCTGCGTCAGTCTGGAGTCGCTCAATTATGAAAAAGCAACCTTCCGTTGGAGCTGCAGCCGAAGCGGATCTCTCCAACGTCCAGTGGGCTTTCCTTCCAAGGCTAACAGAGAGCACCGCTGATAGATGGATAAAAGCCACGACACAGCTCTTCCTGAGTCTCAACGGTGAAGAGAATGGTACGTGAGTTGTCTGAGTTAGCCCTCCGTCTCCGTTTGGTTTTAGCGTGTTGGTAAATTGGCGCGGAGGATTGTCGTGACTCATCGGGGCTTTTAAGTTGTAGTCCTCCCCCCCTTCCCCCCATGCATGCTGAGTATCAGGGACACAACTGGCGGAACTCCCTGTGTAGTTTCTGATGTTTTTGTGGACAGTCTTTGTTTTGTGTTAAAACACCTTAAGGTAAGCGTTATAACTAATAAGCGACCAGTGTCTCACAAGGAAACCCCTGAATAACACCCGCTGGAAGTGTTAGCTGGCTAAGTAGCTAGCTCGCTAGCTAACTAGCCTCAGCCGCCCAGGTAGCTTTGTGGTGTTAGCTCTCCTCTGTAAGGCAACAGAAACGGCTTTTGTTCTCCACATGGGCCGGCAGACACGACTCGCATACAGCTGTGTAGTCCAGAGCAGCTGGCACTCGGTAAAGCAACATTTCTTCCAGCAGTCTCGGATGTCAGACAAGACACGCTGTCATTGCCAGTAACGAGTCAATGCCAGCTTGAGCGGATGCCAAGTATCTCCGAGATGAGAGCTTTTAATTCAGCCGCCGTCGGGAACATTTAAGTGCTGCTGAAACAATGATTCGTTTATTATCTGCGGCTTTTTATTTACCCCTCCACACACACATTCCTGGTCGTTCGCTGCGGGGTTTAAGGCCCGCTGCGATCTTTGCTGAAGACCTATTTCAACATGTCTCTTGGGAGCTGCAGATTTTTTTTTTCTTTTTAGCCTTCGTGACTAACAGCCTTTTTTTTTCCTGACAACTTCCGTTTTATGCCATTTCTTCCAGAGGAATGATGAGAAACTTTGCCAGTTTACAACCACGTTGACCTAACCCTGACTATGATGTTGCTGCTTAAAAGCTGGCCATTATCGACTACATTTACCATGATAACCTCTTCCGTCCTTTGGTATGATCGCAGTAATGACATTGTAGTGTAGAGGTTAGTGGAATTACCTAAATGCTTACATTTTTGAAAACATGCATATTTATACTTTTTTTTCTTTAAACGGTCTATTAATAAACACAGAACTCCTCATTAAGTTGGATTATGATGATCTTTATACAGAGGCAAAAGATTTGTAGCAGGGTTATAACCGGTATGATCTGAAACTGTATCGGAAACATTCCCTGATCCCCCTGCAGCATATATTGATATTAGAGATGCACCAAAAAATGGCCAGATTTTCCCTTCATAAGCTCTTTTCAGTGATTGCCAGTTGAAAGTATGACAAATCTACCCCCCCCATTCCTTAAGTACATCTAAACATTTCTCTTATTGTTTGTAGTGTTAGTGTTTTCGGTAGATGAGACCTTAAAGAAAAAGGGATGAACGTGTGGGCCAAGCAGAACCTGATCAGTGCATGTCTACCTGATAAATATATTAAGGTCTCAGCCCTCTATTGTGCCTATCTTTGTGTATCGAGATCCCACAGCTAAGGCCACTGTGTCTGTGTTGATGTGTGCTGGTCATATGCCTCAGCTTACCCCTGCTGGTCTGAGCGCTCTGACTGTATGATGAGATATAATCCTGGCTCGTTAAAAAACAAGAAGTCATTGTCATTTGTAATTGTATCATCACACTGGGATCGAGCTTTGTTATCCCATATGGGCAGTTGAAGCCTTAACTAGTCTGAGCTTTAGTGTGTAATGGTCTTGCACAATTTTTCTTTGGCTGCAGTTGTGTTTGCTTCTTAGTGCCTGCACATCTGCTCTTGTGTAGTAACTATAGTACGTGTCTTTGAGGTTTGTTGTCTAATTAGCCAGTCGATGGGATCCCACCAGCGAGAGATTCCCCACTGAAGAAGATTGATTAGTGTTCCCTGTTTAAAAGATGGTCATAGTTATTTGTTGATTTAATGGATGAAGTGCTTGCTCGTCTTCAGCTGCCTGCTTCCCCCTCGCTCTACTGCGCTAAAGCTTCTGCTCACACTTATCATTCTCTTGCCATGGTGTCTCCAAACATCCTGAGAGAATTGAAAAGTTGTACAATCTGCAGTATTATTGCATTCTCTGGTTTATTATCAGTTACCGGCATGGACCAGTTACCAGTATCAATGTGTAACACGGTTTCAAAAAAAAAAAAAAAGCAAACGATGGATAATTACTACGGGTTAAACTCCCTAAAATGAGATGCTAAAGAAGGTTCTGAAGTCACTGGTGGTTTCTCCGGCTGTATGGAGCATTTAGTGCAATTAGTGCAGCTCTGTCTCCCTGCCGTGCATTGCTGCACACTGCCAGTCAGCTGGCTGAAATGAGGCTGTTATGCCGGTACATAAAAGGAAAAATTCTGCTGTTTGAAAATATTTCCAGTTGCATATCAACAAGGGCAGTCCAGGCGCCATAAATTGTGTGTATTAAGGCTGTTTTAAAGCTATAGTTGGCGAGCTTTGAATGGCTGACTGAGCGAACAGCCCAACTAATTATCCAGCTAAGACCGGCTAGTTGCAGTTTCTCTGGAAAAAGCAGAAATGACTAATGTTTAGTGCAACAAGCTGTTAAAACTTCTTCCAAATACAAGTGGGTGCTCTAGTTTTTATGTAAAGTGATAAAAATATTGCATTATTTTATTTGCAATAATCAACATTTTCCATCATTTACTATTTATAGAATTGTTGCTATGCATTTTTATTGAAATTTTTGTGTTATTGCCATTAAATAGTGGTATTTTTACTGGAGATTGATATGTAATGAGACTCTTGACTCGCAGCTTCATTAGGCTGTGCAGGTGGTTCGACAGACAGACAGAGAGAGAAATATGGATGCAACTTTGCAGAGTTTTGCCCAGGGTGTGTGAAAACTAGAGAGCTGTCACACTTTGGTCTCATGACTCTACGACGCTGTGTGCACGGCCTTCCTGGAATCTTATCTGAAGGCTATAATGAACTCGTTCCCCCTCATTTAACATTCCTTTATATGCCTAGATCTTGGAAAAACTAAGAGGTGGCAAGGATTGATAAGGCCAGTCTTAGTTAAGTGCCCTTTATTGCATGATGTATTTTCTTTTAATGAAGCGAATACACAGAAGCATACGTACATATATATTGTTGTTTGCATTGCATATTTATATATCCCACTTGTATATTATCAGAAAACTTTAATATGATGGTTTTCTAGCTGTTATAGAGGTGACTGAACTGTAAATCCCAGACTTTGATACATTCCAACATTTCCATATCAGCTGAGATGTTCCTTATACCCTGCACTATCTAAACATTTATTGTGACTGGATTGGATGTTATTACTTCTAAATGCCAACTAGAAACACCAGGCGCCTGTAAAATCAACATTTTTCTTTCTGGCTTACCTAACCCTAACATAGGGGTCCACATTTTTAAAGTTTTATTATGAACTTGCGCCTGGTTCTCACAGCAAGATTTTTTTGCCTAGATCTTCAACCTTCCGATGTGTCCCGATCATTGTGATGGCTCTAAAGATAATCTAATGAGATAATCCTGCCGTGCGTGGTGTGTTGAGAGTGATCTAGACTGCTTGGAAGGACATTGGGACCGCTCCAACCTCAAATCGGGAATATTCAACATGTTGGATTGTCTCGCCCCGATTTCCTGCAGTGTGAGGTGTTCCCCGAAGGCAAACGAGCACACAGCCTGTTGAATGTGAAGTGTAGCCAATCAGGAAGCGACGTGGAAGAATGGTGTAAGGGAATTACTCTGAGCCTATGTTTAAACCTGAGGGTTTGCGAGATTTCCTGTCTGAAATCTGAATGCTTGTAAGTGAAATCTGTTCGTGTGTGTGGTGTTGTGCTTGCCGTGTGGCTGGACACCACACACTCTCGGACCGAACCCGTTATGCCTACGATAATTTGAAAAGCCTGCCGTGTAAACAAGGTATCAAGTACATCAGGTCCCGTTGGTTGATGTGCAGTTTCAATCGACCACCATATATCACCTTTGTGATCCGCGAAGAGAAGAACTGAAATGGACCTGTGACGCCGACGGTCCGAACTGAACCTTCAACCAGCTCAGTAAGCAACTAATCCTGTTTTGCAGTAAAGGGCTCTGATGGCGTGTTGAGAACGACTCCTTAGGATGATAGTCTGAAATCATTTAGCAGGCCGTTTAAAAAAAGATGACTGGATGAACAGTTTTTCACTTGTAATCTTCAGACATTCAGTAATTTGGTCAAAATGATCATATGTATATATGTGCAAATAGTTTTATAGTTGGAGGAACGGTAATCATGTTTAAATTAGTAGTTTTTTCTAAGTGTTTACTTCATTATGCCGTCTTGTTGTCATCTCTCTTCTTCCGTGGTCACTAATGTCTTTAGGAAAGTTGTCAGCTGGAATTCAATTTAAAGACGAAACAGATTATTTTTGGTTGAATTCAGATTTGATCTTGCGGTGAAAATAATCTGTGACCTTTGGCCTTTTGGGCGATATCATCTGTGTCCGCTGTGAGCATCTGCTGCCATGAGACTCCAACTGGCTAAATATTACATTGATATGAAAAATATCTTAGCCAACACACTCTAAACAGTGATATATCTCCACAGCTTTGTCCAACTTAAGCTTTCAAAGAAAGGGGCTCTCATTCATTCTCTCGTTCATTCATTATAATTGGAAAGAGACCTTAAGAATCTATTTGGTCATAAATGATCATTGCTTAAATGTGTGTGTGTGTGTGTGTGTGTGTGTGTGAGGAAGGGAGTCATTAGTGTTACACAGCTTTGGAGCAACAGGATTTCACTGTTATTTTAAACCAAAGACAACATGATAATAGAGCTGAATTAAAATGTCTGTAGCATGTTAGCAATTAGCATGGGTGGCGAAGCTAACTGTAAACAGTCAGTTGTGGGTCTGTGGAGTTACTAGACCCCAACCTTAACTGTTGGGTTTTCAGAAGACTGCCTTGTTCTCCTTATCCCGCATGTTGGATGACTGAATCAGGCTTTTCAGTTGGATAAAACGGTGACCTTGCTGTTGCTGGGTTCAGCCTTTCTGCTATCTATTGGCGTCTCCCTCTGTGTTTCATTTAAGCGACGGCCTGAATGAACATCAGACATCCCTTCGTAGAAAATGCTCCTTCCTTTCTAGAAGCTTCTAACCGCGTTTGTGCAACTCCTGGCTGACCAGCTAACTTATTGTTATTCTTTTAGTAACAACGTCCTCTCTGAGAAGCGCCGTTGTCACTGCAGCCTGTCAGCGGTTACATATTGTGCGATCATGGGTGGGATTTTTTAGCGCCCTACCATTTGATCACCAATCAAGACGGGCTGAGCACGAAAGCATTTGATTCCAGTCACCAGCCAATTACCCTAAGTTTATTTAAATCCAGGTTTATTCTAAGTCATCCAAGGGAAAGTAAACAATCATATCCCTTTAAAACAAAGTTTACTGTGTTATTCTTTGAAGAAATGCCCTCCAGTTATAATGTAACTAATCAGGTTACAGCCTTTCATCATTTTCTACAGTTCATGTAGTAAACCTACACATTACTGCCTGGTATAATATCATATAAGTTAGATGGCTCACAAGAATTGTGCTGCCTGGCAAATTAACTTGAGAAAACAATTTTTCTAAACGACACATAATAATTGTCCTCTGTCGTCTGAATGGCTTGTTAGGGTGTAGCTTCAGCCTCGATGTTATTGCACTTTATTCCATTTTTGGAATATTCAGGGATATGCTGGTGTTATTCCCAATAACTCGGGCTGTTACATGTTGTCTGTACGTTTCTCTTTTCTTTGCCAGTGCACCCGATTATGACCCAGTTGATCTTATTATTACAACTTGCAAAATTTGTGGACCTACCCTTAACCCAAGGCAAGCTCCTCACTAAATATGTTCAGACTAACTAAATTAGACAAAGAAACTGGCACTATTTCATCTTGAATAGCCTGAAATCATTCAAATCTGGATAAAGAACAGAAAAACACGAATTATTCAATACAATCTTTGCAGTCATGTGTCTGAATTTAAATGGTATACAGGGGAAAGAACTGATGACGGGAGCCTTGGTTCAGTGTACCGTGAAGGATGCCCCAGTTCTCCATCCATGCTTCCAGCTATGCATAAGCTGTGCGCTCATAGATCGTTTTGTGAAATGTTGAGCATTAAAAAAATCTGGTGGAAATTCAGGGATGATACTGAAGCTATATGACAATCACTGCTCTAGGTTTTGTCTTTGTGTCGCCTTTTGGGATCTACTAGCATTAAAATGCTGATCCTAAACGCTTCCACTTTTTCTTTATACTTATAATTGGCAGGCCGAATGTTAAATTGGTTTGTTTTCTTCGTGTTCATAGAACAGCTACCTCAGACTTGCTTTTGTACTTTTATAGGAAACAATGAGGAAGAGGTCGAAAGAGGAGCTCAGCTGTGAAGGTTTTAGATTGTTGTTTAGAGGTGATGACAGCCTGTAGATAAAGAAGAAAAAATGCATATTCAATATTCTGCTTCTTATGTAAACACATTAGTTCTTATACATGTGACCAAAATGCATTCTTTGTGTCTGAGAGGGGAAGAAATGCACTGGGTTCTACTTCTACACAAACAACCTAATATGTTGCACCTAGAAAAAGGCCAGTGAGGAAGAGGAAGGGAGCGAGGAAGTAGGAGAGTGATAGAGTAGTGTGTTTTTGGCACAGCCTGTAAAGCTTAAGTCTTTTGTTGCCTGACATTCTCAGGTACCATAGTTACAGGTTAGCAGCTCACAGCTGGGTTTTATTCCTCTGTTTAACTCTTTGCTGCTCTGTTTTTTTTGGGGAAAAAGGTCAGGATATTTTTACTGACAACATTTTCTCCTCGGCTCAGAGATCTCTCTGATCATTGAATGTGTTTTACGCTCGCTTCTAGTCCAGCAGGATGTTGAATTCGCCACATTGATTTCTTGATGACTCTCCATCTGAATGTCTTTAATCTATCAGGTGTTTTACTGAGGGCCGAGGAAGGTGCATTTCTGAGTGGATGGTGAAACATTCCTGCTGTGTTTTGATGAGCACCGATTGACCTGTCAACACTAATTTAGCTCTTCTGATTTCTGATTAAGAACATTCAGAATATTATGTCTATATCGTCCTCCCAAGATTAGTCCGATTGTGACGTCACGTCTCTAAATATAAATATCTCTGTGTTAGAGCTGATGCCATAAAACAGAATTTTATAATAAATGATTAGAGTCTTTAGGTTCCTAATGCTAATCATGCTAATAGCATGATTAGCATTAGGAAAACATTAGTCTCTGTGTGTATTTGAATAAGAATGTTCCAGGCTTTTGTATGACAGAGGCTGAAAGCTTAAAAGGATAAAACAGACTTAGTTGTACTCTGTTTGGCCATCCTGTTATCTGCTGCAACTCTTTCGCTCACTTGCAGCCTGAATGAACCACAGATGTGTCTCAACATGTTGTAGAAAACCGTTTTTCTTTTTAAAAAGCTTCTTATATTTTTGTGCATAATTTAGGACTTTAAGTCTACTTCCATACCAAAGTTTTTTTTTCTCTTTTCAGTGCAACCTGGCAGCACTTTGACGCAGCGTGTTTTCTAATCGCCTGCTTGGGTTTCAGATCAGCCAGTCACTGGCCAGGCCATTCTAGCTAAAAATCAGCCCATTCCAATCGAGGGATGATGTCTTAGTCCATTTCCTGTCTAATACAACTGTCTTAAAGAAGGCAGGTTTCCAGATCTTCTCCTTTACCTCAGTTCATTAATGTTGTCTTGATTAAAAGCAGTGCATCCGTACTGTAGGTGTTCTCTGGGTAAGTAGAAATAAACAGGAGGACTCGTAAACAGACCTTGGTGTATTGCAAGAGGTTTTGTGTCTGCTGCATGAATCACCGTAGGCGCTGTGTCATCAGTAGACAACAAGGTATATATCACTGAGGCCTCTGCCCATCCACTAATCCTCTCCCACACCCCCTCCTCTCTCACCTCTTTCTCCCCAGCTTTAGTATAATATCTAGTTTGTCTCAGACACATTCATCTGCCCCCCGAGTGGCGTCTTACAGATTAACAGTGGATGGAGTTCAGAGGCAGCAGCCTCGCGCTGATCACTCAACTTTTAACCAAGGCCGGATCTGTACGGTAACCGTAGCCCTGTAGACTTTGAGACCTTAATGGAAAATGCATGCAGTCTTCTGAGAGGACGTGTCCGGCGGTGAGGTGTTGCTGATGATCGAGTGCTCAGGGGGGAGGTTGTGGTGACAGCGGTTTGTCCAGGAGATGCATGAAGGATCCTTGGTATGTTCCTGTACAAAGCCCTTAAACACAGAGATGAAGAGGAGGACATCCAGGTACACTCTTTGTTGTCCATTGGTCAGGAGGTAAAATCTGCTTTATCTGATGTTAGCCAGACTCATGGCTTTACCATCAAATTCTAGACATGAAACGTTGGTCAGCGTCGATGTCTTCATTTCCTGTTTGACCTTTTTATGTCGCAGCATGGCAGCAGTTACGATCATAAGGTCCTAGCTGTAATATTGTTATTAGTTTTCAGAAATTGTTCAGATGCTTTGGTGGAAAGCAGGTGACGGCGTTTGGAGACTTTCGCTCTTTGAGCTGGGAGGGATTAATGGGGCTAATCGCTGCTGGGTTCCTCTGAGCTCTACTAGTAGAACATAAAGCAGGGGGCAGTAATCTAAAATTCTGTTCATTTAAAACCCTAAAGAATTACACAGTTTGCTGCTGCTGTTGTTTATTGCTATGAAATATTTAGGTTTCTGAATTGAAATCTCGGATTTTGTGATTCATTGAGTTTTGAAGAATCCGTTTGTCTTGAAACATCAAACTTTTGTCTAAATCCTGGATTAGAGGCACACAGAACCCTGTAGCCTGTTAGATCATGTGTGGTTTACTACTTTCAGAGAACACCGTTAGAACGCTACAATCCCTGTCTACTTCCAGCCTTTAAATGTCTTTTAAGTTATATAAACAAAACATAATTTTTTTTAAATCTTCAGGGCTTTTAAGTTGACTGGATTGAACACGAACGTTGTTAATCTCTGAACACAAACACCCAGACCATTCACTGCTGCTCATCTCACAAAGGTTCCTCTTTTTGTTCCCCACAGTCCCAGAAACCCTGGATAGAAAGCACTTTCACCAAGAGGGAATGTGTGTACATACTTCCAGTGTCAAAGGATCCCCACAGGTAAACGAGCCTACCACACTCTGCTGTGTCCTTTGTTGATTCCCATGGAAACGGGGTAATTGCAAGGTGTGAGTCACAGTAGGCCCGGGCGCTAACCACTGCTCTACAAAGAGTAAATGAGTGTGTTTTAATGTTTATGTCTGAGAGTGTCTGTAATAGTATGTTTGGAATCCAGCAGTGGTCATGAACCTTTTCCTTTCTTTTTTTTTTATTTAGCGAGTTATTTAGTGTAATTTGTGCTTTTGCAACATTTGTATTTTACTTCGGATGTTTGTTGAGAAGCTGTCCTCAGGAGGACTGTAGCGACCCACACAGGGAGATTTGTCTGCTAGTTCAGGCACTGAAATTTCTAAGTTGGTCTTAAAATTGTATGTTGGCCTTTTCACGACTTCTTCTGTTGACATGTCAGAAACGGCATTCTGACTACAGCAGAAGCTGTTACATAATAATAAACCAGTATTAACATCCACTGATTAACTCAGAAAACATTAAAATAAACCTGCCAGTGTCAGTAAGTATCTGACTCATTTAATGAGTAGAAGATTCCCATGGCTCCACCGATTTACTGGTTAACAGCCTGCTTTGATTGTAAGTCATTCCTGTTACGCTTCCAAGAAGCTTGATGCCTTTCTTTCCCCTTCTTAACACATACACTCTCAGCGGATCACTCTTTGCTTTGGTTTTTCTTTGTATTCATTATTTTCCACTGGCTTTTCTCCACAAACCCATGTACGTGCTGCTGCTCTTAGATAGATTGTGACATGTGTGTGAGCATAACCCTGTTTGACATTAAGTCCAAGCCCTTCATATGACCACAACCCTTAGGAGGAAGTTTCTCTGTCAGGTTTTATAAATGCTTTGGTAAAAATTGGAAATGCACCGATCAGAGATTTTGTGGCCAATTTTTGATCGCTGATTATTTATTTATTTTTTTTGTGAGGTTCTGATTGGCTGATGCAGTTTTCTCTTTTAAAACTATAAATAACAGCAGTATTTGTTTTCTGTTTCTCAGTAAATTAAGAAATTCAACTTTCAATAAAGGTTTTTAGCCAAATATAATGAGGATTTCTTTAAAAAAAAATCTGGCTAAAGTCGCAGAGCAGGAATTCAGGAAATATAGTAAAGTCCACCAGGTTATGTAATTAAAACCCAACTAAAAGGAATTACGGCAAATCTTCTTTATTCTTTTATGAGACAGATAGAATCTCCTTGTCTCTCTCTTTAACTTTTTGGTGTTTTTAGCCGTTGTGTCACTTCGATCATTATGTATAATAAACTAGAGGCAGTTAAAATGTTTTTTACTGTTCTGTCCAAAGATAAGCGTTGACATTTCAGACTGCTTTAGTGTCATAGATTAGTGATTACTGCAGCTAGCCTTGCTAACAGTGTTCTGTTAGTGGGCCCTTACTGTGAGATTTCCAAAATGCCGCCGATATTTCCTAATCCAACATGTTCCATTCGAGATAGAGGTGGACTTTTCAAATGGACCAACCAGAGCATATTTGCATTAAAAGGCTCAGCTTCCTGCAGACATCTCCAACCTTATTTGAAGGTAGCCCTCTGTTTGAATAACCGACACGCCTCTGTTTCCCTGCTAGAAGATTCTTATGTCTTTTGTGCTTTCTCTGACTTCATTCTCAAGCACTTAAGTGGTACTGAAATAGCTCACTTCTTATCTCAGTAAGAACCTCCACCCTTTAGAGTGTCGTAGCGAGCTGGTAGTGCAGATGTATGTTGCGTTTATTGACCGACGCAATGCTGAATGTTTAGTTTCTGGCTGGTTGATCAGTGGCCATGTGCAATAGCGGTTGCTGTGTATCTCAGGTTAAACCTGGGCTCTGTGCCTATCTGCCAGGTAGCCCACGTCAGTATCTCTCAACAGCAACTGCAGATGTTTAACCCTGTCATTACCTAATGCACTTTATGTAGCTTGGATGTATTATCTTGAAATTTGGGATTAATTGTGTGTTTGTGTGAAACTGCTCCCTAGATGCCTTCCAGGATGTCAGATTTGCCAACAGTTAGTCCGGTAAGTGTTTTTTTTTGTTTTTTTTAAATCCCACGGAGAAACATAACCTCAGGAACCAGTTAACCTGCAAGCTTTGCACATTCTTTTCTAAAGAACACGGGGAGATAAAAGGTGGTTCGGTGTCATCAGTCTCTTTTAGTTTAGTGCTGTATTGTTGGATTTTACACTCAATCGTCTTCCAGTCTGTGCCACATATTTAAAAAATCTGGATCGTATCTGTTTCTAGTTTTTCTTTGCATTGTCTCCAAGAAATTCCAGGAAGTAAAGCATGTTTCCACGAGCCCCAGGGTGGTCTCTGTACATGTGCGTGTGACTGGAACACGTGCTAATGTTTCCTGCCATTCAGTAGCACTCTTAAACACTTTCTGGAATTTATGAAGCTTCTGAAATGACTTCATGTAGTCCTGATTGTCTGTTAAAATATATTTGTAGTCTTAATAGAATCATGTGTTTACAAAAGTTCACAAAGTTCTTTTTCATAAATCCTCTACATTCATGGAGATTTATTAAAACTGCCACATGGTCTCTGTGTTGCAGTTTTGACCTTTTAAACATGGTTCTGTTGTGACCTCCAGATGCTGCTGTGGACGGCTGGTGCGGCAGCATGCTGGCTTCACAGCCAGCTTGGCCACAAAGTACTCAGATGTGAAGTTGGGTGAAAACGCCAACCTGCCCGATCCAGAGGAGTGGTCTGTGGAAAAACACACAGAAGCGAGTCCAACTGATGCCTATGGTGTCATCAACTTCCAGGGAGGATCTCACTCTTACAGAGCCAAGGTAGGTGGGCCTAGTTTCCTCTGCTGGAACATGTCTTGTTTTGCTTCCTTTCTGTGAAGTTAGTAGAGATTGGCTAATTCTCAGGTGGATTTTCAGTGTTCAGATTATTGCTGTTGGTTAAAAGTAGTTTGAAAAGGAAAAAAAGGATCAATTTAATTCATACCAATGAATCAGTCCAGGCCTCATCAGTATAATACAGTCCTGCTGTTTGCCTATTCATGTGCTTCTTCCTCTCCTCCTGTCTCCACAAACCTGGACAGTATGTGCGTTTGTCTCACGACACTCGACCAGAGAGCATCCTACGGCTGATGCTGAAGGAGTGGCACATGGAGCTGCCCAAGATCCTTATCTCTGTCCACGGAGGAGTTCAGAACTTTGAGCTGCACCCCCGCATCAAGCAGGTGGTGGGCAAGGGTCTCATCAAAGCTGCAGTCACCACCGGGGCCTGGATTCTCACCGGAGGCGTCAACACAGGCATGTAGCATGAAAACCAAAAGGGGTGTTTCTGCCAGGCTGCTGAAGACTCTGATTACATCCATAATTTACTTAAGTGTTTTACTGATGTCAACATGACCTGTGGTGATGTTCCCATGGTTGTCCAAAGGTCGCAGCCCTTCACTTGGAACCTAAGCTAATTTCTGTACTGTGTGTGAAGAAACTAGATGAGAACATAACAGATTTTTGCAGTTAAATCTAAATGCTTGTGCACTTCAAATGAATAAATGTATAAAATTTATAGATGATTAACCTAATTAAATCAGTTTAAGGTGAGAGCTGCATTACTCTGCTCCATTTATAAAAGACGGTAGATGTAAAGTGTAAACAAACATCGACACTACATGCAAACGTCCAAACAGTTCGCCACCATCAGGACGGCGTGCTGATGCAGCAGAAGGTGTAATACCTGCCTCCAAGCATGTCATTTGGCTGTTAATCCTGGCTGAGGTGCGTCTGCAGCCACAGCAAGATACTAAGACACTGTGGTCTGATCATAGTGTTTAAGTCATTACTCACAAGGTCAATTACCCAGTCCAGTGATTACTTTTAATGCCTCATTGGCACCCTGGCTACTTGTGATGGTCGTCTAGCTCACAAATGATTGCTGAATCCAAGAGATCCAGTAGCGAAGGCCTGTGGTTCTTGAGCAAGTCCAGGACTCTTGTTGTGGACTTGTCCTATAGGTGGAAATATGGTCATAAAGGCTCTGATGCGGTGTTTGTTGGCAGCTGCATCACTTCAACTGATTTATTGAAAGGGATTGATAATTTATTAGCAATAATTATTTAGCAGTTTTATTAAGGTATGGGAAATGGAAAGACTTGTATAAGATTTATAGGTTTTTTCTTTGTTTGATGCATTCTTTCCAAAGGTGTTGCAAAACATGTGGGGGACGCTCTTAAAGAACACTGCTCAAGATCATCAAAGAAAATTTACACAATTGGTGTTGCATCATGGGGAGTCATTGAAAACAGGAGCGATCTTATTGGCAGAGACGTAAGAAACACCTGTTAATTCAATGTGATCCATACTGGTTTCCAGTCACTTTAAGAATGGTTGATGTTGACACATATCTCTGCTTATTCCCCAGATTATTGTTCCTTATCAGACCCTGCTGAATCCTCTCAGTAAGCTAAACGTTCTCAACAACCTGCATTCCCATTTCCTCCTGGTGGATGATGGGACTGTGGGCAGATACGGGGCTGAGGTGAAACTGAGGCGGGACCTGGAGAAACACATTAACCTTCAAAGAATACACGCACGTAAGGAAAACATGCACTCAGCACAGCTAGGCACATTAAAGTATCCGTGAGCCCGTTACCATTTTGCCTTTTTTGTCACATTACCAACCACAAACTTCTGGGAATCTAAGGGATGGAACAGAACAAAACAAGTTTGTTAATATCTATAGTGGCAGAAAAATGACACATAGATCACAGGATTTCTTACAAATAAGAATATGAAAAATGTGGCGTGTGTTTGGGTCCAGCCCCCTGCTTCAGTAAGATGCACCTTTCATGGATCTTACGGCTGCCGGTCTTTTTGTGTGCCTCTATAAGTGCTGTGTTTCCATTTCAGAGACTGACATGTTTGTCCATTCTTAGAAAATTAGCTCAGGCTTATTCAGAAAGGAAGGAGAGAATCTGTGAATGATAGTTTCCTGTTTCCAGAGCTGTTGGTCTCTGCAGCTCCACCAGAGCCACAACAGGCCTCTTGGCTGCTTCTCAGAATAATGCTCCCTTAGTTCAGGTTTGGGATACTTATTTTTATAACTTAACTCCTCTCTCAGCGTCTCCAGAACTTCTCCCTGATCTGTCTGCTGTGCTTCTTAGTCTTCATGATGCTGTTTGTTCACTAATGTTCTCCAAAAACCGGGCCTTAACAGAACAGCTGGATTTATACTGAGATTAAATCACACACGGGTGGACCCTATTTCATAATAATGTGACTTCTGAAGGTAATCAAACTAAATGGATTTAATTTAGGGTTTTAACACTAAGGTACGCCACCATTTTAAGTTTATATTTGTAAAATATTTTTGCGAACCATTTATCAGATGGACAGACTAGACCTAAAACGCACCGCTAATTTAACGACGCTGAAATGTTAAAAAAAAGTTTTGTTTTTTCTAGACTTCCTTTTAGTAATGCACATTAATCGTTTAAAGGGTGACTCCAGTTCTTTGAGGTATTAAAAATTGACCAGCACCAGTGAGCGTGAAGGTTGCATTTCCCACAAGGACACTTAATTACCATTTGTTTTACTGGCAGTTTGCCTCTGCTTGATGGAAACTATGTGACAGCAAAGAGATTGGTATTATCACCTCAACCTCTCACACACTTTCTGTAATGCACAGCTGCTTTTAGAAAAACAAGATAGTAGCTAAGAGGATTTTCAGCAGAGAAACCTACATTTCTTGCTGCCTTTGTGTTTGTGAATGTGGGTTTTGGTAAAAGGTGCACTGAGGGGTCAATGTGATTAAAAAGGTGATATGTAAATGCAGGCCTTTGCCTTTTTTATCCGTGTTTTTTTTATTTATTTTTATTGAAGGAATCGGTCAGGGTGTTCCTGTGGTGGCGCTGATCTTAGAGGGTGGTCCAAACGTGATCCTGACTGTACTGGAATATCTTCAGGAGAGTCCCCCCGTCCCTGTGGTGGTGTGTGAGGGGACCGGCCGTGCCGCGGACATACTGGCCTACGTCCACAAGCAGACAGAGGAGGGAGGGTAGGTTAAACACACTGAGGACGAGCTCTGTGAGGCAGAGAGCTTATGATGGCTTCAGCTGCCTGAAAACAGACTGCTCAATTGACTGGTTTAGCTGTGAATTACTTAGTAAAATCCTAAATGAAATAATTCATAGCTGAAAGGAAGGAAAACTCAGATTGGAGACGGAGCAAAGTTGAATATCTTTTATTTTTTATTTCTTCAACACCAAACTGCTGGCTTACATCTATTTCTGTTCCCAAGAGAGTTTACACTGTCCACATTCAGCCTTCTTGTTATGAAACCTTTAGATGGTGCTTGAGCTCATCCAGAGTAACGAATCTGCTGCTGACCCATTTTGTTGGAGTTTGGAGTCACAAAATGACCCGTTGATGTCAGAATTTAAGAAAAAAATTGCGGTGTAGTGAGATTTGATGGCATTGGATAGTTTCCATTGAGATAAAAGTGGAAAGAAAAGATGTTTTAGAACCTTAACAATGAAATCTCAATCCAAATTGGTGCTAATATTAGTTTGTTTTCTGTATATTTGGCTCTAAAAACATTTTGAGATTATATTTCAATGCTTTTGTAAATCTGCATTAAGTAGTTCTTTATGTCAGTACTATAGAATGTAGTCAAACAAGCCTTTAATGCTATAAAAACAGGCTTGACAAAACTGCAGAATCAGGACACGCTTGTCAAGAGAGCAGAAAAAATGCAGTCAGACATGAGCCAGGTCTCACTACACCCACCACTGGAAGCAGAAATCGGTTACCTGTTCCTGTTAGTTAAACTCCTGTTAACCAGATGCCAGAGAAAGTACCACAGTGAGCAGAGATAAAACGGAGAGAAACACAGGGCTGCCCCTCCTCCACCTGTTTCTGCTGAAGTGCTGTCAATTGTTGCAGCACATGTGAAAATGAAATGGGTTGTTTACCCCAAAAAGCGTGCAGGACAGGTCTCCGGGGTCGGGGCTTGAACCCTGGACGACTGTGTCGATGACTGAGAGGCCTCCGTATACAGATCTTGCGCCACTGTTTCACTGATGGCTTCTTTTAATGAAATGGAAAATAACACATTTGTTCTCATTAACAAATCTTATTAGTGAAGAGATCAGAGTGCAACAGTGATTTAATGGTTCTTCCTAAAGAATAAGGTTAGCACAAAAACAACTCTCCATGTGTCCACTCCAGAGAATGTGTAGATCCTCACCTCCTTACCTAGATCCTCACCTCCTTACCTAGATCCCTCACCTCCTTACCTAGATCCCTCACCTCCTTACCTAGATCCCTCACCTCCTTACCTAGATCCCTCACCTCCTTACCTAGATCCCTCACCTCCTTACCTAGATCCTCACCTCCTTACCTAGATCCCAGAGTGGCTGGAAATGATCCCAAGTTCTTCACGTTCCATGACAGCCTGAGGTTGAAAGCTCAAATGATAATAGAGCGGTTCTGCTGTTCAGCCTTCCTGTTATTTTTCTGAAAGTCTTGCTCTCTCACAGCCTGACCGAACATCAGACATGTTTAGATACGTCTAAGAAAATAAGCCTTTTTGTTGATCAGCTGGCTGGGACTGAAAATGGCTCCCTCTGAATCTCCTACTGGCAGAAACAGCTTCTGTACAAGAAAACGTCATCAGCGTGATCTGGTGCGTTTACTGACCGGTCACCAGTAGGGGTCAGCCAAGCTGAACAACAACAGATGTCTCTTTAGCGATACTTGACAGATTTTTAGCTGATCAGCTTTAAAGTTGTTTACATCTGGAGTAAACGTTAGCAGAGTAACTCAGGTGAAAATAACTCATGGGCACTTAACAAACATCAGTCTTGGTATGTGGGTTATTTCACCCTTCTTGTTGCAGCCCGCCTGGTTTCCTCAGAATGACAGTCGTAGTTCTCTGAAATCAAACTTGGGAAAAAAAATATCCTCCGTGTTTCACATTCTTGGATCTTGTGGCAACAGGTCGGTGTTTAATGTCTCCTGCAGGAGTCGACCACAAACCCGGTTCACAGCAAACGTTTTGGCTTGAAATAGGGCAAATATGGGTGTGAATAAGGGACAGAGTGGACAAAACTGAGATTAGATTTCAATTAACAATATGTCATCTGTTTAAACAGTTAGTGCAGCTTTACAAACACTTTACATATATGTTCTCATATGCTAACCAGAACAGTGCACATTAGCAGAACATTCTGATCTCTGACACAGGCAAAAACCGTAATCTAGAGTTCATTTCACTGCTAGAGGATTCAAAATCCAGCTTGTAAAACCTTTTATAGCAGTGTGTGTCTGAACAGTGTGACTCTAATTACCCTACAGCAGCCTTCCTGATGGGGTGGAGACGGACATCGTTGCAACCATCAAGAAAACGTTCAACTTCAGTCAGAGTGAAGCCATCCATCTCTTCCAGAAACTGATGGAGTGCATGAAGAGCAAAGAACTGGTAAAATGTTGCATCCTTTTTAATGACACCAGAGCTGCTTACATGCATCATGCATACTCAGCCACATATACCAGCGCTCCTAAAATGGTTTAATTACTGAACAGAGATTTGATGAACTGTGCAGACTGTCCAGAGGAGGCATCGGGATAGAGTTGGGTTATTCAGTGAGTGACTGTTCCCCCCAGGGGGCTTTAGGAAATCTACAGAATGTAATGTTTTCACTGAGTCAGCTGTGGGCTGTGCCCCTGTATATGTTTTGTCAATTTATGTACATTTTTATCAAGTTTACACCATGAAACCTGACCTAATCATCCTAGAACAGTTATTGTTGATCCCATGAATCTACAGATACTCATGAAAGGACTTTCTGATGCTGAAAGAAACACGCAGGCAGCAGCATTTCAGGATTCTTTCTAGTCAATCAAATATTTAGTTTTGAAATATATATCTTTTTTTTACATAGATTGTTCAGATTGAGTCAGAAAAGGAAAGTGATTTCTGCAGCCGGTTACAGTTCATGCCTCCCATCATTTCTTTTGAATCCTCCTCACAGTTTGAAAGCCTTAGAGCGAGGTGAACTAATTTACCCTCTAACGGTCAAACCTGATTGCCAGGTTATAGTGATAACCTCCCAGCAGCTGAGGACTCCACTGTTGGCAGTATAAACCGATGCCAGGGTGAAATAACTAGAACCATGTGTATAAGGTCTGTGGGAACCTGCTAATAGGCCTTATCTTGTTTCTTTGGTCAACAGATCACTGTGTTTCACATCAGCTCAGAGGAACACCAAGACATTGATGTAGCTATTCTGAGGGCCTTGCTCCAAGGTTTGTGAAATGACTGCTTACTAAACCATCTCAATCTTCAGCTCGTCTGATAAAAGAAGCAAGAGAAATTGGATTATATTTAGTCCTATACTGTAGTCTTGGTATTTGGAGTTCAATATTGCTTTTTTTCACTGTTTGCTTTCTGATATGGATATGCTTTGAGAACGCAGTTCCCCCTCTGTGCCCTTGTCTTTCTGCTCTTGACGAGATCAAGTTGCTCACATTCATATGAACTCCTTATTCCAGCAGTTACAGAGTCTCATGTCTCTGCCCTTGGGTCGGCCATTTGTTAAAAAAAGGTTTCAACAATTATTCTTCAGATACACACTTAACCTTGTTGCTCAGATGCAGGGATTCTTGGTTTTAGTGTCTACTTTACTCCAAAAACGAATCCCTCGGAGCACATTTTTGCAGCTTGTTCACTCTCATTCCTCCTCATCCCTACAAAGACTGGAATTTTCTTCATTAACTACTATGATAAGCCGGTTTAGTCCTTCAAAAGACGAAGCCTCAGCATGTTCCAGAGGGACCCAGTCAGACACGTATTTCTGTGCAGCCACCTTGGCACAATGAAATTCTCTGGCTGAAAGGACCTAGGTGCTCAAAAGCATTCAGAGTTTTTAAAGTCACTGGATAAAACACAGAGGTTTTCTGTTTTCCACTAAGGTGCAGTTTATGTAATAGACTATTCATTAAAGTTAGAAATGGGACAGGCCATCATTATAAAGCAATAAGTTAAGTATGCAGGAGTTAATTATATACTAGGTGGTTTTAGCAGATGTACCAGATGGAAAGTAAGGTGGAAAAGGTCGAAGGTTTTTTTTTGTAATTTAATTTCCAAATAATCCACTATGTGACTTAAGGCTGCTTCTAATGACTATTTATTCTACAATTAATTTCCCTATTTTATGATTAAGCCAAATAACTAAACTATTTAATTGTATTTCAGGGTTTTCTTTGTCTTTGTTTTTTCTTCAGTAAACCTCAGCAGGTAATGCCAGCACAAAATAAAATGTACTCTAATGAACTCTAAAGGATAAAATGTATAGTGTTGCTTCCAGCATGACAAACGGTAACTAAAATGAAAGCACTTGTTGTTTAGGCTGTGACAAACAGAGCCTGGATGTTCAGCATGTTGTCCGTGTCAAAAATGCCGGGATTGAACTGCTCATAAAGGGAAAATCTGGATCATCTATTGCTAATAAACCTAAGAAATGCATATAAATGGAGACTAATCAGATTTAACAACCATATGCTTATTTATGAAATTGTATGAATAGAATTAAAATCCTTTAGACCTTAGAATAATCTATGCAGTTAAGTGTGTAAAACCAACAGGAGTGAAATTGACACGGCTGTATGCGCAAAGTACCTTGGGTACAGAGTTAGTTTTTAGCCTGATGTGGGTATAAACGTTCTGTGAAGCATCCATTCAGTGGAAAAATCCAGCTGCTTTCTGTCAGCTCATCGATGGCCTCTGGGTGTCATCTCTT
Source organism: Crenichthys baileyi (assembly GCA_036173005.1). NCBI lineage: Eukaryota > Metazoa > Chordata > Actinopteri > Cyprinodontiformes > Goodeidae > Crenichthys > Crenichthys baileyi. The sequence goes on along the minus strand of JAHHUM010001530.1, from coordinate 291,028 downwards.
CTGATGCTCGAGTGGCTCTTGTGCTGCCTTGGGTCCCAAGAAAATCTTAAAGCTAGTCCCTTTCAAAGCCCATTTATTCATGGTTCCATAGACCAGAGCTTTGTAAACCTTTCTAAGGCAATATATAACTGAATCAGACGCTTTATCCTCCATGTTTGCTGTGAAACCGTAGCTCAGCTGTGGCTGATGAAACGGAAAGGAAAGCGATCACTTTCTTAAAAAGTCTTAAGAAATCAAAAATAACATTCCTCCAAACTTGGTGTCGAATAAAAGTGTTCATGTGAATGTCATTGATCAGGAGGACTTGACGCAGCAGCCCTGCTGTGTACTGATGTGTGATCATGGTCACCTGAATGAATTGGATGGCTTTTAATCGACTGCCAGAGCAAGAGACCAGCACACTGAACGTGAATTTACCTTGTCTGATCTGTTGCTGAGTCTTTGTAACTGACTGTGTTGTTGGAGCAGCTTTGCTACCACGTATAATCCTCCAGCTGCCTGACTAAAACACAGTTGATATTTTGTCGCTGTTTCTGAATAATTGAGTTTATGTGAGTTTGACGTGCGTGGACCTGTGTATTTCAGGCACGAACGGATCTGCCTTCGATCAGCTGGTCCTGACTTTGGCCTGGGACCGTGTAGACATTGCCAAGAACCATGTGTTTGTGTACGGACAGCAGCTTCTGGTATGTCTACGGAGTTGTGTGTGTGTGTGTGTGTGTGTGTGTGTGTGAGAGAGAGAGCCATGGCTCCCAGGGATGTTTGCTCAGCTCAGCATCAGCTAGAAACCTTTGGACTCACCCAGAATGACCCCAGAGTCCCTGATGGCCACGGTTTGTAGGGCAAGCTGCCAGGAACTGCTTGTCTTGACTGTAACATGAACCCCGTTACGTTTGTCATCATAAGCAGCTCTCTATGCCTGTGTTTGTTTTGAAAAGCGGACTCTTGCATAAATAAGAGGATGAATACTTGTTTTGGTTTTCATTCAGCCAGATTGTTTTTTGTCTTTTCTCTCAATATTTGTTTTCTAAACACTGATTTGCTATAAAAATATACCTAATACCAGTTTGTTAATTTTTGGTTGTGTTTTTAGGTGAGCTCTTTGGAACAAGCCATGCTGGATGCTCTCATCATGGACAGGGTGGACTTTGTGAAGTTGCTCATAGAAAACGGTGTCAGCATGCACCGTTTTCTGACCATCAGTCGCCTGGAGGAGCTCTACAACACGGTAACCCTTATAAAGCGTAGACTTGCTACTTCATCAATAAATGAAAAGCCTGTATGTGTTTGAGCTTTGTCTTTATTTTATCTTCTTCAGAAACAACCTCCCAACAACCCGACGCTCCTCCACCTGGTTAGAGATGTCAAACAGGTGATGGATCTAACGCATAACTCTTCAAACAGTTACTGTGGCTGATGGGAATCGGAGTCTTCCTAACATTTTGGGGTTTGTGTGTCGCAGAGTAATCTTCCCCCAAACTATAAGATCAGTTTGATCGATGTAGGCCTGGTCATTGAGTTCCTGATGGGTGGGACTTACCGATGCAACTACACCAGGAAGCGCTTCAGAATCATTTACAACAACCTTCACGGCAGCAATAGGGTGAGTGGAAGAAGAAGCTAATTCTGGTTTGTAGAAGTTCAGGGGCCTCAAGTACGCAGCGTGTGTTCACACAAAAACCTTAAACCATGTTTAACGCACAACTTGGGAGGGAGCGTTTTTTTTCCAGAGATCGTACTGATCTGCTGGCACATGATGATGCATGGCTTATCGGCCGGTTTAGGCTGCCCGGGGCAATCATCTTGGGGCTCTGCATGGAGCTAGCCTCACTGTTACAGAGGGAAACCAGCGCAATTTCTCCCTACCGCCAACTTTTAGTGTTAAAGCTCCGCAATCTTTCGTATATGAGACCCCTGCTCTTCTATTGTAGTTTTTATAGTGTTCTGTTTTTTCTGACTTTCTCTTCAAATGTTTGAAAAAATAATAAAAAATAATCTGTTATTAATATGGACTTAAGGTTTTATTACCATATTTTGTTTCATTTGTGGTGCTAACAATAAAAGTGACAAACGTATGGAAATAAAAAAGCTGTAGTTTTTTGACAATACAGTGTCCAGTCAGAGTCCGAAACAAAACTACTGCTCTTATAAGCCTTACTTCCCCATTAGCTACTTTAAATAGATCGGCTTTACCAAGACTACATTTATTCATTCATTCAAATACATAACTTTTTATTTATGCTTTCTTGGAACAACCAGTGGAAAAGGTAGCAAAAATAACACTATCAACCTTATCCAAGGTTATTTATTGTTTATTAAATACATCAAAACCTAGAATTCTCACATTTCTTTCTATAAAAACTAAAACCAAAAGCAATTATTTAGTTAATGCACTTTTCTAACATGAATAAAAATCAGTTAAAGGTTAGGGGCTGCTGCTCTGAACAGGTTGATAATCTAGTGTTGCCTTTATTTTATTTTGGATTTAAAAGTACTTCTTCTGTCAAAGAGCCAAAGCCCTTTTTTTCCTCTTTTCTCTTTAATAATCCTTAAAAAATTGGAATTGTCCGATCAGACCTCTTAGAGACCAGAGGTTGTTATAGGCCAGGAGATGTTTGGTTTTAGGACATCAGTTTAATATAAAATCTTTTGAGATCTGTCAGTGAAATGGAGTAAAGTACGTCTGTAAATGTTTGTGTTCTGCACAGAGGTCTGGACGCCTCCCTGCAGGTCCTGGTTCTCATCTGAGAAAAAATCAGGAGACCTTCAGCATGCAGGCTGAGAAGAAGGAGAAGACGAGACACAATCACTTCATCAAGACTGCTCAGCCGTACAAACCCAAGGTACACCGCTGCGGCTGAGTAGAAAAGCTTCTTCCAAACACGTTCATACAATAAAAAGTCGGAGATTTGTTTTTAGGCTTTCTGCTCCGATGCTACAGCAGTAAGAGTCCCATTCCCGTTGCCTCTCCAACCTCTGTTTGTCTTCTCAGCTGGAGACCACCGCTGAGCAGAACAAGAAAAGAAGCAAAGAGGAGATAGTGGATATCGATGACCCAGAGACACGCAGGTTCCCCTACCCTTTCAATGAGCTCCTAGTTTGGGCAGTACTGATGAAGAGGCAGAAGATGTCTCTCTTCTTCTGGCAGCATGGAGAAGAGAACATGGCCAAGGCGCTCGTGGCTTGTAAACTCTGCCGCTCGATGAGCTACGAGGCCAAGAAGAGCGACGTGGTGGACGACACTTCCGAGGAACTCAAAGAGTACTCAAAGTAAGGTGTACTAAAATTCAGACTTGAGACGTTCTTAGAACAAAATGATGGTATTAACCAACTGTGGCGATGTGTATCAGTGAGTTTGGAACGCTGGCAGTGGACCTGTTGGAGCAGTCCTTCAGGCAGGATGAGACTATGGCCATGAAGCTGCTGACTTACGAGCTGAAGAACTGGAGCAACTCCACCTGTTTGAAGCTGGCCGTCTCCTCCCACCTGAGACCTTTTGTTGCTCACACCTGCACCCAGATGCTGCTGTCAGACATGTGGATGGGACGGCTGAACATGCGCAAGAACTCCTGGTACAAGGTTCATGCTCCATCTAGATCTCATCTTTGGTTGTAAGCAGAAGGCTGGGCTAACTTGCACCCTGCATTGAGCTCTTGTTGTGTATCTCATTTCACTCTAAGCCAGAATGATGACCCATCTCCTCTGCTGCCATGTAATTGTTGAAGTGCTACTTAGTATTATAGTTACAGGAGAAAAGCATCAACATTTCTCTTAGGAAAAAACCTTTTTATATCTTTTGAATTTGTTCCTATACACAAATGATTCGTAAATCCACGTTAGAGCTGATTACCCTAAATGGTTTTTAGGCATCACAAAAAATACCTGAATACCTTGAGAAATTTATGAAAGAACTCAGTTTTCAAACTTCATCAGTAGAAGCTGTCCTGATTGCATTTTGATCTACTTGATCTCTGTTGGAAGGGCAACATGCAGATGTGTAGAACGCATCTCAATAAATTAGATCATCAGTTAATCTCAGTCATTTAATTAGAAACTGGTATTTATTTTATACACAGTGATATATTAAAAGTCTGTATTTCTGTAAACTTAGCTGATTATTAAATACAGCAACAAGTTTAATAAAATACATAAGACCATTTTTAAAAAGGTCAGGCCAGTCTGGTGGCCAGATAAGCACAGTGATACCGTCTTCATTAAAGCATTATGGCATGTTTGGCAGTTTGGGCAGATGCCAAGTCCCGATGGAAAGGTCCTCGTAGATGGTGCTGCTAAATTTGGTATCGGTAAAACACAGTGGACCATCACCAGCAGAATACATGGCTCCCAAAATCAAACACATTACGGAAAGTTAACCCTGGACCTCAAGCTGCTTGGGTTCTGTGCCTCTTAATTCTCCCTCCTTTGCTTTCCTTTGAAAAGACGACCACTGATCAACAGTTTTTTTTCCTCCTTGTCCCAAGGAAGCTGTCTGGTTCAGGAGTGGCTTCACACAAGGACTGAGACAGCTGTAGACCATTTCCTAGATACATCCCTGTGTGGTGGATCTTGAAGCTCTGACTCCAGCTCCAGTCCATGCCTTGTGAAACTCCCCCAAACATTCGATTGGACTTTGCTTTAAAACTTCTCCCGAAGCTTTGGGAGAACTTTCTAGTAATATGCTTAGATACTGCAGCCTGTGTCCAGCTGGCTTCTTTAGAAACAACCTTTGTGCCTTTCCCTCGTTGTGGAAGGTAGGGTGTGACTATTTACTCGACAGCTATCAAGTCAATGGTCTGTGGAAGCCATGGCACTTTCATCTTTCTATATTAAAAAAAAAACACATTTTTTTTTTGTATTATGCAATTTACAGAATTTTAGTTTTCATTAGCTATAGGCCAACATCATTTAGATTAACAGAAATAAGTGCTTGAACTATATCAATCAGTGTGTAATCACTTGCAATTATAGTGGAATTTCCCTTTTTGAATAAAATGAGTGAAATCCCTTTTTAATTATGTTGAGATACACATGTATATAATAAAGAGTATTTCAACAAATCTAGCGGCAGCCACCCACATGAGTGTGTATTTGTCTTACAGGTGATTCTGAGTATCTTGGTGCCTCCTGCCATATTGCTTTTGGAGTACAAATCCAAGGCTGAGATGGCTCACATCCCTCAGAGTCAGGATGACCACCAAATGACCATGGAGGACAGCGAACACAACTTTCAGCACATGGCTGAAGACATCCAAATGGTAGGATTTCCTTCTCCACATTTGTCTGCAACTGGCTCTTCCAAGAGAGAAATCAGTAAAGGTTTCAAATATCTGCGAGAAATACAAAGAATTATCTGTCGGGGTTTTATAAGGATGACAAGATGTTTGCACTCCTGGTGCTTGAGACCCTGCATTTGTTCTGTCCAAGGATCACCTGTCCAATGTGGCCTCTTTAATGTTTGTACAGGATGTCTTTAAGGAAGCCAGAACCCATGAACATTTGGAGGTGAAACATGACATGGAGACACAAGTCCGCTCCCGAAAACTGCCTTTAACAAGAAAGATCTACGCCTTCTACCACGCTCCCATTGTCAAGTTCTGGTCCAACACGGTACGGAAACATTAAATGCAAAATATCTGGACTTTATACTTTATACTTCTGACTGTATGTCAAGTGAATGTATTTTGGCATGGTTCATGAATATGTGTGTTGCTGCTATTTGGACATGTTGCACAAACGATAAAAAGGCAGTTAGGTCATTACATTTAAACACACTCTTGTTAACTAGGATTCTGCACACTTGCCTCGTCTTTTCCCATTTGGACCTATTTATAGCCCAAAGCTGTTTCCCCAGAGCTTGGGATCCAATACTGCTGGTTTCATTTGCAAACGCAGGATTGTTTTTCGGGTTTTTCAAGACTGAGGGGTGCAGATAAGATCACTGGCCTACATAACATTGCCTCAACTTACGCTTATCTACATCAGCTCTACCTGCTCCCATCCTGATTCCAGCACATCAGCCTAACTCTGCATCGCTGACTTGTGCGTCACTCATGGGAGAGTGACTGATTTTCCATCACTTCACGCCTCACATGTCAAGGTTGAGCTACTTTAAAAACTGTGGACCTAATCAAGGTCGCATCAAGGGGCTAACAGATGTATTTTTTTCCCACGGTCTACATTTTGATTAACCTGCTTTTTTGTTTTATTTATTTATTTATTTTTACCAGCTTTAACAGTGATGAATGAAAATTCAAACTACTTCATGTGCATAAAGAAGCTAATTTAATAGTTGTTCAGATTTAAATTCCTAAAAACTTGACCTGGTGTTCCAGGTTACTGATTCAGTAAAACATTCCTACTTCTGTTACATGAATGTTGGTATAGAAACTTATAGCAAAGGAAAATGAACAGTGACTTTTTAAATGCATGGGTCGTTTTTACCTCACACTGAATTACATTTCAATGAAGTTTACTATCATGACAATTTGAACAAAATTCACCTCGTAAGATTCAAGTCAGTTTAATAATCTTGCACCAATTCACCACAGATGTCATCTCAAGGCATTTTACAAGACAGACGGGACCAATTCATATCCAGTTTTATAGAACTGTATGACCAATCCATTAATATCAAGTCAAATCTATTTCAATTTAGTGACATGCAGTCTCATTCTGGTTCATTCAACCTAAAATCCACTATATACACAATAGATTAGTGACATTTTGGCTGAAAATTAACTATTTTCATTTGGTCATTTTTTTTGGTGAGCACATTTGTTTTGTGTTTTTGAAAATGATGCCTGGTTTGTACTCTTAGTAAAAACAAATGAGGGCGTGACAGCTGATTTTATTTCTGCAATTAGATTTGTGGCCAGTAGAGGGCAGTTGAAGAAGCTGAACACCATGAGGAAGGAGACTTGAATGATAGCATATGTGTTGTAATAATGTGGGTTATTATAAATATATGAAATAAATCTTGGATGGATTAGCCTCCTCTTTATTTATAATCTTCAAAGCATCTCAGCTCTCCTGTTTTTAAGTTGATTTTTCTGGATAAAAGTGGACCAAATTAATAAATTAAGTGTGCTGTCCTGGCAGTTTTGGCAAACGTTATGGTGAATGTGGTCGATTGGTGGTGTTAGAGGTAGGTTTGAAAAAGGGAAATGAGACATTCTTCCTGTTGTAATAAGATCATTAATAAAGTGCTGAGTCTTGAGACCGCATGCCTCGGTAAAAACAGGATTTGCTGCCTTCACATGTCTTTTTAATCATGTTTATTTCCTGTTGGAGAATCTGAGAGAGATTTCAATGAGAAGTCATCTCACTCTGCAGCATTAAACTGATGTTGTTCTTTGACAATAAAGAGCCGTAAATCATAACCCTCTGATATAGTTTAAAAATATCGCATATTACATATTTTAGTTTGTTGTCAATCAAATAAAGAAAATATTCAGAAGAGCAACTGAATTTCCTGTCAAGTTATCCTTTTGTTTCATTAAGTGTTTACTGTTTGGACTTTGGTTTGTTAGTTGTTTTTTTTTTTTTAAGGCTTTTGGTTTTTAATTGTGTTTCCTTTGTTTAGCTCTTCTACCTGGGCTACTTGATGTTGTACACATATGTGGTCCTGGTGAAAATGCTTGAGTTTCCTTCTCCTCAAGAATGGGTGGTCATCCTTTACATCTTCACCTCTGCTATCGAGAAGATTCGAGAGGTTTGTGAAACCAGCATACACTGTTGAAGTTAAAAGTCGCAAAGAGTTCATTTCTCAGCAAGAAATGTTTATTATAGAGTTTTCCACTAAGCTTACGGCTCTAATGTTGTTTCCTGACTTAAAGTCAATTTAATTAAATTGCTTTTCATGTTTCTCTCTCTTTTATTCAGATGTTTATGTCCGAAGCAGGAAAAATAAGCCAAAAAATCAAGGTGTGGTTCAGTGACTATTTCAATGTGTCCGACTTTCTGGCCATCGTTACGTTCTTTATTGGTTTTGGATTGAGATTCGGTGGAGGCGTTGCCTTCGTCCCAGGGCGAACAGTTTACTGCCTCAACATCATCTTCTGGTATGTTCGACTCCTGGACATCCTGGCTGTGAACCAGCAAGCTGGACCCTATGTCATGATGATCGCTAAGATGGTGAGTACAGCTGAACTGCAGTGCTCAGTTCATCTGTACTTTTAGTTTCTTTGGCTACTTTTCTAAAGCATTAAGCATAAAAAGCATGATCGTATTAAAACCCTTATTTGTATCAAAAAGGAGCTCTTCAGTGACAGGATTTGTTGTTTTGTGCATTTATGTTTTTACTTTAATCATTCACATTTCTCCTGCATAACAAACTCAGATATACAGCTACAAATAAAGAAATTACAATATTGAAAAAACTTCAATATTTTCATTAGGGTTAGTCATTTATTTCAGGAAATGTAATAAATCTATAGAGGTTCCAATTTATTTCCTATGATTGTGATGGTTATGGCTTTCAGATATCAAAAACCCAAAATTCAGTGTCTCAGAAAGTTAGACATTACATAAGACCAATTTAAAAAAGCTTTTTAATGTATAAATGTTACCTACTGGCCATATTATGGTCTACACAATCATTAGGAAGACTGCTGATTGGACAGATGTCCAGAAGACAGTCATCACTTTAACCCAAAGAAACAGCATGATTGATAACCTCAGCGGTTTTGATTCCGGAACCGTTTAAGCCTTATTATACCTTGATACCAGTAAGCGGGACATGCCTCGTTGATCTACAGGAAACAGAAACTGTTATTCCTTGCTGTTTGGGGATTCCCATGGCTAATGCATTTACATCTGAAGTCAATGATTGAAAGGATGAATAATATTCCAGACGATGTCAGTCTCATGCTGTGTTTATTTCTTTGACGTGTCTTTCAGGTGGCCAACATGTTTTATATCGTGGTAATAATGGTTATAGTCCTGCTGAGCTACGGTGTCCCAAGAAAAGCCATTCTCTACCCTAATGAGGAGCCCAGCTGGACACTGGCCAGAGATGTGGTTTTCCAGCCATACTGGATGATGTATGGAGAAGTGTACGCCTATGAAATAGATGGTAAGGATGGTGGCAGGGGGGGGGATTAGGAAGGTATGGTCAGATTAATATAAGGCCTCTCGGCACAACTTGTCCCCTTCCATTCTCCCCTTAAAAAAAGTTAGCAGTCAACCCTTTAGCCAGCTTATTAGCATCCTAATTATTAAGTGATTACATAAAAAAAGAATAATTTCTCTTTTGGCTCTGCTACAGCTAGATGTCATCTGTTGAGATTTGTTTGTCCTTCTAACTGACTTCTCCTCTTCAGTGTGTGCCAATAACAGCGAAGACGCAGTAAAGCCTCTGTGTACGGATATAGTGTGGCTCACGCCTTTCCTACAAGCAGTCTACCTCTTTGTGCAGTATATACTGATGGTCAACCTTCTTATTGCCTTCTTTAAGTGAGTGCAGACTGTTTTAATGAATAATTAATGTAGCTGACTGGTATTGGGCTTTGCCGTAGAAAATGCATTTCAGTGGATTGTTGGTTTATTCTTGATAATTGGGCCTGTTTTAGTTGTTCCAATACTCTTACTATTATCCTCCGATTTCTTGACATGTGCTTTTGTTCTGCAGCAATGTATATATACAAGTAAAGTCCATTTCCAATCTGGTGTGGAAGTACCAGCGCTATCATTTTATTATGGCCTACCACGAGAAGCCTGTCCTCCCGCCCCCCTTCATCCTCCTGTGCCATATTTACTCCCTCTTCTGTATGTGTAGAAAGAGGAAGAAGGAGAGCACCTACGGACCAAGTAATGGCTTTATTCTCTCCGTAGTGTTTCCGTAATGAACTAATATCCATACGGACAAATATTCCACTATTTAAAACCTTTGCCTCCTATTTCTTACAGAGCTGTTTCTCACCGAGGAAGACCAAAAGAAGCTTCATGATTTTGAAGAGCAGTGTGTGGAGACGTACTTTCATGAAAAGAATGATCGGTTTCACTCGGGCAGTGATGAGCGGATTCGCCTAACCTCTGAAAGGTGGGGCTGTCTTAGACTCTCAGAGGCTGAATATTAAATGTGTTCAATGTAAAATCAGAAATATGTGGCTGATTTCTGAGCTCCAGTTTTTGTAAATACTTCTTTTAGCCAATGTCTTTTAAAGTATTATAAGAATGTGTAAGATTGGCATTAGAAGTATTCTTTCTAGCCTTCTTTCCTTGAGCATTTGTTTACATCAGGAGCAAAGGCAACACCACACCTCTGTGTGAGAGTAGTCACTGTAAACCTGTTTTACTAACAAAGACAAAAAGAAATTGACATATTAAGCTGTATTTAGCTTCTTATGTTAGCAATAAGCACTGTTGGCATAGCTAGGATAAAAAAAATACATTTATTTTTCATTAAACACTTTTCTGGTTCTAAAAATCGTTAACTTTCAGTCTTCCTAAGTTACTAACGGCATACGCACGAAAGCGCACAGTTGTCAGCGCGACCCGGTAGCACTGATGATGGCTTGACTGAGCCGAATAATCCGATATTTGGGTTCAGACCAACCACTTGGGACCGTTCAGTGTAAAAATCATCCAATTCCCGTCGGTAGTCAATATCAGAGCTAAAACTAATTATGCAGCTATTTGGGTGAACAGAACTACACTCCTCACCTTGTGAATTATGTGTTCAGTTTCAGTGCAAGATTTAAAAACTCTCTGAGTGACCTTTTTGACCAACTATCAGCTCCACTGACTCTTGGTTTCTATCTGCTATGGGACTTTACTTTTGGCTTGGTTTGCCAGAATCCTGCCAAACTCTTATGACTTAGAAAATATGAATTTCTAATAATAATGGTATGCTACAGTACTGTGGGATTAAATCCAAACAAATCCATGATATGTTATTGTGCTGCTACCATTCATGTTGTGCTACAAATACAGACAAACTATAAAAAAAAAACATGTTGGCAGCCAAGTTAATAACTGAGGCTTCTGTTTGTTTCCAGGGTTGAGACCATGTGTTTGCAACTAAGGGAGGTTGGCAATAAGGTGAACTTTATAAAGCGTTCCTTGCACACATTGGACTCACAGATCGGTCACCTCCAAGACCTTTCTGCCCTGACCGTGGACACTCTAAAGACACTGACCGCTCAGAGGGCGTCAGAGGCCAGCAAGGTCCACACTCAGATCACCAGGGAGCTCAGTCTGTCCAAGAACGTGGTCCCAAGTATTGCGCATGTCCCAGCAGACTCCAAATCATCTGCCATAGGCAAACGCAGCGTGGGGGCCTTCTTTGGGTCTTCTTTTCCCCAAGCGGGAACCAACATTGCAGATTCCCTTTTTGGGTCTGGTGCAGTAGGAGGTTCTGGGATGGAAAGCCGTCGGAGATTTGGACCCAGCCCTGGAACTGAGCTGGGGCTGGACCACATGATGAACCCAGCAGTAAGTCCAGAGAAAAGGGGCTTATTCGAGCAAGGACACTTTGCTGCAGAGGCTGGTTCCTCAGGCAGTACGGGTTCCAGTGCCGTTGTCCAAAGTGCTGTGCCCACTTCCCCTCCAGAGCTGCGTCACCGAGGCCACTCTCTCACCCAGAGTAAGGTAACCCATCCGCAAGAGCTGCGACTTTCTGACTCGCCCTCCAGCCTGCCCAACGTGCCCTCCCTTGGAGCCCAGTTCCACATCAGCAGCACCCCTTCACAGCCTAGTGGCTCCAGCCCCACCGAACCAGCCCAGGATGGGCTTTACCAGCTCCGCCCCCAGCCAGACAGCACCTCTGTAGAGTTTGGGGCATTTGTAGGTGAGTACAGAAATGAAGCCAAGTCTGCTGAAGAGAACATAGAGGAGGAGAAGTGTGTATGTTTGTATCCTACAGTTGTTGTGGTCTCTGATAATTCAAACTCTGCTCAGCCTGCCTACCTGCTTGCTAGCGCTGTAAAGCCTGAGAATCCAAAAGGGTTCAAACGGGGCGAGGGAGACAGGGATGTGTACTGGGGGTATGTAAATGAAGCGTTCAGCGATGAAGAGGGGGGATCTGGCTCTTCTACTAGAAGGTCCACACAAACTGAAGTCACACCAGCTCCAGAGGCATCGCCGCCATTCAATCACAGCCCACCAGCTAACACTCCAGCCCCTGCTGTGGTGTCCAAACGACCCCACAGACGAAAGACGGGGGACTCTGATCTTCCAGGACCATCAGCTTCTGGCTCCGATGGTGGAAATGGGTCAGAAGGTCAACGTAACAAGAGGAAAACTACAAGAAAGCTAAACATCAGAGGTTTGAGTTTCAGTCTGAGCTTAGATGATGCATCTGCCCAGGGTTCTGGGGCCTCTTCATCTCCATGTCAACATTTCTGGGGATCTTCTCTTTTCTTTTGTCTGCTCTGAGTGTCGTGTGTGTTGTTCCTGGTTGTGGGCAAATTTAATTTACTATTTGACTGACATCTGGTTGTTTTATTGTGGTTTTTTGAAGAACAATTAATTCATTTGTGTTTATATTTTTTGGGATCTGTCAGGTGGAAGTTAAGAGGAAGATGTCTGATATTTAAGCTGGGATTACTTTAGCTTTGTGGTGTTTGTGTATCAGCACTTGATGGTTTGAGTTGCTCTCAAGTATGACTGTTATTGTATATTTGGACTCAGGACATAAAGACAGTGTTGATATGCAGCACTCTACGCCCAAAGAGACCTCCAACAGACAGCAGAGCCCAAACACACAGACCAAATCACAGGTGTGTATGTATTATAATTTATATTTAATTTATATTGCGCTCCAGAAACATTGATTAGGTTTAGTTTTTTAAATCATTTTCAATATGGTTAGTCATAAAATAGGCAAGATGTGATGGTAAAAGAAGAATAAAGTTCAATAATTTAGTGTTGTGAAGAAGGGCCTCCGACATATGACACATGTTGTTTTCACAACCCACCCCCGCCATGTAAACGCAAGGCATGCAGGCCTGAATAAGGATAAAACAAATTTCGTTTGGGCACCATTATTTATTGTATGACATAAACATTCACTAACTTTATCAATACCTTGGAATACATTTGTGAATAAATAGGCAATTTCCATAAAAATAAATGTTCCCAGTGGATTAAACAACTCTTTTCATTAGTAGTCGTCTCTGTCTGTCGCTATCTGTTCTTTTATGGCCACAGGTTGAAGGCCATGGTCTTATCAGAGCGGTCAACTCATACGCTGGCTTTACAGAGTTTGACAGAACCCCAGCTTTTCTTCATCCAGAGTCAAGTAAGTTCATAAAAGAAAGCTGTCTTCTAATGTCATCTCTTCCAACATCCTGCCGTAGTTTTTTTTTTAATAGTGACTATTTCTGTGACCGTAATACTCGTAAGACTAATAATAATAATAATAATGATGGCTGATCATTTATCATGTTTTTGTAGCTCTGACAAAGAAGGACAGGAGCAGAGTTTCAGCTGAAGATATCCCCAGAGCTGCAGTACTTGTAAGAGCTTATTATGTGTATTTGTGTGTAAAGCTTCACATGTATGCTTGTCTCTTTGATTGACGAGTTGTTTCTCCACCAGGAAAGAGTTCAGGTGAAGTCAGCCCAAGCCAGCAACCTGTAAGTGACCTTCCACTAGAGCTGTCAAAATAATCAATATTATTCAAAGATACTTCTTTGTGTCAAAATCAATTCAAACTGTCACATTTGACAAGATTGTCACGCTTCTTCCGGCTGCAGCGCTGCAATCACAGAGATCAGTCTCACTCCCCTCCCTGCAGCCTCACATGACCCAAACAACAAGCTGCTAGAAGTTTTAAACTCTTAACATGAAAACATAAGTGACACTGTTTACCCGACAAGACAAACAACAAAGATCAGATGCTTTCCCTATGAGGCAGAGTGACAGGAAAACACAAAACGTTGAACGACGGCACAAGCTAACGCTACGATCGAAGTTTGAGAGCAACTTAAAAAGCTCAATATAGCTCCTGAATCGGCAGCAGGTTAGTAGTAAACCTCCCATATGACATAAGCTAATTAGCTTCACAAACAGCCCCAATGGAGGTGCTCTGTCGGTCTCCGCTCCCCCATCGAGATGTGCTTCCCAGGTTTGAAGTTTCAAAATACGCAACACTCTGTTCTAGCGCGGTACGAATCAACTTAGTAAAAGTCTAATGTGGCCGTTGTGGCTATGGTGGAACCAGACTGAAGCTGACAATTAGTGGTAATACAGGGCTGCTGAATACATTTGCATTGACCAGATCCTTGTTTGCACTGTAAAAAATAATTTTGTTTGTTTTGAAAAACAATTTTCTTTGTATAGAATGATCCTTTTATTTGTCCCTCAGTAGTAAAATGTATGTGTATCAACAGCAAATTGTACCAATATCAAATTGAAAGGTAAATGAAAACACGCTGACACACTAAAGAAAAGCAATTATAATAAAATAAAATAATTACATGACTGAATCAAAGGTAGATACTTCCATAAAGCACATTACCACTTATACTGTTATCTTGTCTATTTCTTTGGCAGACAGGGAAGTTACACTTTTAAATAGTTTATTTTTTTTAATACAGGCTGAATTATCCCCTACTTATTGGTTTTGCCCTAATTAAGAGTTACAATTTTGTCATATTGCAATTAATTATATTTTCCTATTAGCAAGAAAGAACCCTGTTCCTCCAAAAAATGTTGGCGGGTATCAAAAATGATATTGAGTATTTTTCTTAGTACCAGTATCAAGTTTGAAATATTAGTCTTGTAACAACCCTACCTTAACATTACCTTAACGAGTAGAGTCAGAATAAAATCTGTTTTCTATCTCTCTGTCAGGAGACCTCCTGAGGAAGAAACACTAAATGGTAAGAACTGGAGTTTCAGTGTTTCCAAGGTTTGACTTTATTAGGAGTCTTTCTGCCATGATTAGCTAGTTGAGCAGTATTTTTAGATACTGACTGTTGATCTCTTACCTTTGTCTGAATCTTCTGAGTGCAAAGTGATCAAAACTTCAATATGCTTCGTTTTTCACAAACTTTTCCATTTTGGCTTCATCTTTGTTAAATATCAAATGACTTGGTGGAATTTGTGGTGTTTTTACCAGTCAGGATGGATTCAGATAATGTTAGAATGCAAGTGAAGACCAGGGCCCGTATTCACAAAATTTTGAGTCCTTTCAGTGAGCTCCTGTCTTAGCCTGAACATTCCTGGCGAGGACTTCTAGCTTAAGAGTGATTTACTTCGCTGGACAAGCGAGGACAGGACAGAAATAGTATCCTTCTTGTATAATGAGGGTTAGTTTGGTAAAATGACCGAGAAAAAAGGTGGAGAGAACTGAACTGAACAGCTGAGCAGAACCAGGTGGTGGAGGAGAAGAGAGGAACAAACAGGCATTCCCGAGCAGATCAATGAGTCGTTCCCTCCTGGTGGTACCTGCTGTGATCAGAAGCTAGAGAGGAGATGGCAGCACACCAGAGAACCTCTCCACATTTACATCTTCCTTCTATGTATATAGTGCTTAGATTATTGAACTCTATCTAGTCTAGAGTTTATATTTATGCATACATATTTTGTTTGAGGGAAAATTGTAGAAAAAATCTTAGAATTCAAGAAATTCTAAGATATTTTTTAGAGTGACGTCACCAGGAGCTACTTTTAGTCTTGGGGTTCTTTGTGAATACGGGCCAAGATGTTTTGTACTAAAAGATCTTGAACAGGCAGAAGGTTCACTTATTTTACCATGACTGTATGAGTTTTCCTCTGAATGGGACCTTTACTTTGCTGTTCTTCTTCTGTGGTTACAGCTGCTGTTTCTCTATACACCGCACGCCACAGCCACCTGGGAGTCAGGAAGGACTGTGAGTCTCACTGACCAACACTACATGATACACCTGTTGACCTCATTTAGTCCAAAACTATTTATTAACTGTTTTTATCACCAATATTTGTCCTGTGGAACTGTTATTATAGAGTACAGATTTTAAAGATGACATTATGTAAACTGTTATTAAAGTAACTTTCATGCTGAGAGAGACTGTGGTCAAGCATTCGTTATTTAAAAGGAACTTCAGAAATGGGATGATAATAAAGCCATACAGTACTATGTAAATGTTGCGTTCACCTTTTGTCACTTTACCACAGACTGTTAATGTATTTTATTAGAATATCATGTATAATAAATCATTTCTAAATCACTTCTTGCATGATTGCAACATAAAGTCTGCAACATCTACTAAAAGATGCATTCATTTCTATGTTTTTTTCAGCTATTGGCTCACCATTCAAACCGATGGAAAGCTATCAGTACTCAGGTGAGGTGATTATTTGAGTGTTCAAACATTTGCACCTAGAATTAATGATCACTTACGAAAGCTATGTCAATAAAGAGCAATGCTCCTTGGTCATTTTGCTTCTCTTCTCATGTTTGTCTTTGCTCTTCACTCTTCTCCTTCTAGCTGTGGAACGGAACAACTTGATGAGGTTGTCTCAGAGTATCCCCTTCACCCCTGTGCCCCCTAGAGGTAAAAGCACCCAAAAGCACGAATCCTGACGTTTCTGATTGGGTTCAAACAAGATTGACCACTTATAAAAAGCAAGGGGACAGCTTGAGAAGGAGGAAGCATGGAGTGAGATGAGAGAACTCTGAAAAATGCCTTCTACACCTGCTTCACAGTGAATGATCCACGTGGTGCTGCCTCTCTGTGTTGTGTTGATGTAAATTTTAGGAGTTTACAATTAGATTGCTTCTTCTTTTTAAAGTGGAGGTGCCAGTTTTCACTCTGAGGATGTGAGGTTTTGAATGGCAGCTGTGATGTTTGGATTTTCTTGTTTTTGTTGTGTTGTTCTGGTTCTCTTGGTCTGGTAATAAAACCAGTAAAATCACTGTCAACTAGTAAAGTAGTGGACAAAAGACGCCGTCATGGTGCTGACTTTAAAACGAATTTAATTTGCAGACGATGTGGATGACAGGTTTCTGCTTCAGAACCATCCTGCCCAAACAGAAGCCAAATATAGCGACATGTTTTATGATTTGTTGAACATACAGATAAGAAAACCTAATGAGGTAAATGTTTTGAGCTCAGATTTCTATAATTTATAATAAATAAATATAATAAAAACTAAATTTTGAGTGTGGAAGCTTGACCTTTTCAGAAGAAACCCTTTGAGGTTTTAGGTTTAGAAAAGCTAAAATTGTTCTGTTTACTAATTTTTAGGTTTTGGCCTAGATTAGGTTCTAAGATTAAATCTAATGTGGAGGCGGTTTTAAAATGTAACAAACATATAAAAGTAGAGCATTACATTGACAGTTTCGAGTTGTGCCAACAGCTGTTTCTCTTTTTGGTATTTGAACAGTACATAAGCTAACTTGTTCCATAACAAAGGAAAATGAGTAAATGATTGTACGTGAACATTTGTGCTGCAGGCAAACCTGCAGCTATTTCAGAGCAGTATAACTCACCCGATCTCTGCAACATGATTCTTGTTAAGCTTTCTCACCTCTAGTATTTAAATGTAGCTGATGAGTCTAACCCAGCAGTCATGCAAAATTCATAAGAAGTCGAGCAGAAGTTCTCCTCATGTCCTAACCACAGTGCTAATACAGAGAACGCACACATTAACCTTTAGAAGCAACGTACCTTTTTCTGTTTATTTCGTTTTTTATTCTGTACTTAAACAGTCCCTTTTTGTATCATTTTGAAACGTGTCATTTGTTTCTTTTTCTGCTTCCTATTCTATTTTGCTGTAACTTGCCAAGTCTTTTTTGCCATAAATGGCAGGAGACGCAGTCTGTTTGCTACGATTTTTTTAAATATTTTTTTTTATTATTGACCAGCACTCCATGGCTGGAATGCAGTTTCAGCACTTTGGTTTTTCTCTCAGTTTCCTGGTTCTTGCCGGTTTTGTTGGTGATACAATTTTGCATAAAGGGTTTAAAGACCTGACAACATAATAAGCCTATAATCTTTTATGTTGGCAAACAAATTATTGAACAAAGCAAAAATGCTCTAACCCCCAGAGCTCAAAAAGGATAAAACAGACCAACTTTTATGTATTCTGTGCAGTCTTCCTGTTATCTGTCAAGTTTTGCTCTCTCACAGCCTGATTAAACCACAGGCATGACTTGACTTCATTTTAAGCCCCCCTGATAATGAAAACGTCTAACTTTGAGACATTTCTAATCTGTGACAGTGTCCACACTCGTACTCGTCGTCTTCCGCTTTATGCGGGACCGGGTCGTGGGGGCAGCTAAACTCAGTCGTCCCTCTCCCCAGACACCTCCTCCAGCTCCTCGGGAGCTCAAGGCGTTCCCAGACCAGCCGAGAGACACAGTCCCTCCAGCGTGTCCTGGGCCTCCATGGACGTGCATTAAGGAGGCATCCGGTAAAGGTGCCTGAGCCACATCAACTGGCTCCTCTCATTGAGGAGGAGCAGCGGCTCTCCTCCAAGCCCCTCCCGGATGGCCGAGCTCCTCACCTCATCCACACCTAATAGTTCTATTGTCAGCGCAATGCTTGGTTATGGTGCGTTTGTTAATCGCAAGAAGAAATGATTTTTGATTTTCTGTCCAGACGGACACTGATCAGGGCCTATCAAGCTGTAAATGGTCTCATTCTGCTCACCAACTTATTTCTCGGTTGTGGATAAAAGGTTTTTTACTGGAGGACCGATATTTGTGTTCAGTAGAAGAAGCCGCAAATGTTGGGTGAAATTGTAACTCCTGCTAAAGTCAGTGACTTTGTTTTTGGAATGAGTGGCTGGAGAATAATCTAAAAAAATCTGGTTTAAGTAATTTGCACACAGACGGGTACCTTTGTTCTGACCTCCTGCTTTGTGCTGCTACAGGGGAGCCGGTGACGGTGTACCGTCTTGAGGAGAGCTCCCCAAACACCATCAACAACAGCATGTCCTCCTGGGCCCAGCGGGGCCTCTGTGCCAAAATTGAATTTCTGAGCAAGGAGGAGATGGGTGGAGGTCTCAGACGGGCTCTTAAGGTCCTCTGCACTTGGTCAGAGTATGACATCCTGAAGCCTGGGCATCTCTATATAGTCAAGTCCTTCCTGCCTGAGGTGGTGCAGACATGGCAGAGCATCTACAAGGAGGACACTGTGTTGCATCTTTGTCTCAGGGTAAGAACCCTAAATACATCCTACTTTGTGATACACTGCAGTAAAGAGGTGGGTGCTTCCACAAAGAGAAGAGATCCAAGAAAATGTGAATCCTTGTTCTTTTAAGGAAACCTCAAACCTTTGTGGCAGCTTTTCCATGTTCATCTTTCTTTTCCAACTACAATTTCAACTTTAATCTTGTTGTCCTATGAATTATTATTTTTTTTGGTCATTTGTTTTCCTTTATCACTCCAGGAGATTCAACAGCAACGAGCTGCTCAGAAGCTGACATTCGCCTTTAACCAAATCAGGCCAAAGACGATCCCTTACTCACCGAGGTAAGCAGGCGGATCTATCGATCCATCTGGCTGGATTGAGATACAGTATCCCAGATTTTGACCTTCCCAAGGTTCTGATCCTCACCTCAATATTATGTTCACGTAGAACATGGGAAACCTGGTCATTCATTCATCCTAATGTTTTCCTGGGTTTATCTATTGACTTTAATGTGTAAAACACACCTCTTGTAGTTTGTCTGAGCTCTCCCTTTGAGGTTATACTATGAAGGAGTCCTGTGTTGGTCCCCACAGTTCCCACTGTCCCATCTCCTCTTAAATAGAAAGTGAGTCGTGTTTACGTGATGTCATTTCTGAAGCGTACTTTTTACTGATCGCTGTTTGTACTAATGGCTGCGCTACAAAAATCATTTAACAAAATGCTTTCCAGTTTAGTTGTAGTAAGACTAGCTAACACTAATACCATTTTAGTTTTAGACATGTACAGAGTAATTGTCTGATCATCCAAATCACCTGTTTTTATGGTTAACGTGCCCTGATCAGAAACAAAAAATCAAATTTTTTCTGTGTTCATTGAGCCCATGTGCTGACAGACCACACTGATACCAACGCTCAAGTTAACCTTTTTCACCATCAGTCACAGACGGTGTAAGAATCTAAATCATCATTTGATTTTATGGCTAACATTTTATTTTTAAAACAGTTCAACATATAACTTATGCAGAAAGAAAGAAAATATGTTTTGCTGTTAATTTTTAGAGAGAAATCAGAATCAGCCAATCAGATCCTTAGAAAATCTCTGATCGCTGCATCCTTAGTTTAACTTTATCTGGAAGAAAGAAATGATTCCAAATGAAGCTGACACAATTGAATAATATGGTGGCTTAGCACGACATATTGCATTATCCTCGCAATACCACAGTACAATATCAATACTAATACCACACAGGACTGTAATACATGGTAAGCTGTTATTTTGCTCTGATGCTCTGCATTCATACCACATATTCAGCTCAGCAGTTGGACTTAATGCCTACATCTGGTTCCAAAGATTGTGGATGAGATGCTGAAGTTCATACAGAGGCCTGGAGCATTATGATTACATTCGACAAATTGTAGTCACATGTTTTCCTAATGTGGTGTTCTGGTGATACTGACATCACCTTTTGCCTGATCCTTAAAATAATCGTCTGTCCTAAATTGTGACTGTGATTCTGTGTGTTCAGGTTTTTGGAGGTGTTTTTGCTGTACTGCCACTCAGCTGGACAGTGGTTTGCTATAGAAGAGTGCATCACCGGCGAGTTCAGGAAGTTCAACAACAACAACGGTGACGAGATCGTTCCCACCAACCTCCTAGAGGAAACCATGCTGGCCTTCAGCCACTGGACGTACGAGTACACCCGTGGGGAGCTGCTGGTGCTTGACCTGCAGGGTAAAGTGTTCACGTCTTCAAGAAGACTTTCAGCACATCGATGCCGGATTTATTACCAGTTTCCTATTATTGAGAAGAAGTAGCTGCAAGATTCTGAGTCTAAAAAATAAACCTCAATGCCACATATAGTTCTAAATGTAGTTGTTTTTTGTCTTTAATCATGCCGGTTGTGTTTGGCATGTTCCTCTGCAGGCGTTGGAGAGATCCTGACAGATCCATCGGTGATTACGAGTGGGGAGAAAGGGTGAGTGTTCCTACATCAAGTCGTAAATTTCTCATTTAATACTGAGCAACTGCTTTTTCTCACTGTATTACTGCTGATATATATGCTGTTGCAGATCATATGACATGATATTCGGACCTGCCAACCTCGGAGATGATGCTATCAGAAACTTCCGCACTAAACACCATTGCAACTCCTGCTGTCGGAAACTCAAACTTCCAGGTAAGAGATGGTTTCCAACTGCTAATTGGTTAGTTAATTTCATATAGGAAATGTTTGAAAAAACTATTTTAAATTATTTGGCTCTAAAAAGCAGCTTTGTTATTCATTTAAGAACATGTCTTGATTGCAATGGTTGCATTGATTGGTTGCATTGACCTTTTTGTTTTTACTGCTGTAAACTTTGTTAAACCAAAGCTTCAGACACAGATAACAGTTTAAAAATGTGTTGCTGCTACGAAGCACTTTTATCATCTGCCCAACCTAATCAGGGCTGCTGGTTGGGCTTGACAGAAAACCTGCAGCACTGAACCAAACATAGTTGATCTAATAGCCCCTTTTTCCACTGTAGGGACTTTCAGCCATTACCCGGGATTTTGAAAGTCTTGCGTGTTTCAATACAATTTTACCAGAGTAATTTACATTTCCCGGCTCCACACATTCCCGGATTAAAGGACCTGGTCCGAGAGTTTAGGACTTTCAGATTACCACAGGATTGTTGTGAGGTGGGGTTATGTGCTGAGCAACTCTGATTGGTGGACCTTTTCTTGCAGTGTTCTGACTTCGCTCACCCACCACATTCAAGACCTGCAAGTTATGCTTAATTTTTAAGCGTGCTTTTGAGGGTCGAGTGTGGACCAAAGCAGAGTGTCATATGATAGGTATGTGGACGATGAAGTCCGGGACAATGTGGTACAACACCACAAGCCAAAACCCGACCCGGGGCTCAGATCTGGGCCGTGGTCTGGGCCATGGGGATCAAAGATGATGCCACCGGGCCGGCTGTCTGTGGATCCTTGGGTGGTTGCCACTTTAACCCACGGCTACAGTTCCGTTGGCAGTCCACGGCATCAGAAGTTCTTCAAGCCATTAAAAGGGGAGAGTTTACGTCAGTAGATCTGACAGACGCCTACTTTCATGTGCCTATTGCGGCAGAGCATTGCCGCTTTCTCTGGTTTGCGTATCGGGGTCGCCATAGGCAATTCCGGGGTCTCCCATTCGGACTCTCCCTTTCCCCGAGGATGTTTATTCGATGCCTGAAAGCGGCACTCTCTCCTCTGCAGAACCTCTGGAGTCAGGGTTCTTCCATACCTGGACGACTGGGTTCTTTGCGCCCCCTTTCGGGCAGGTGCCTCTCGAGATAAGTGCCTCCTTCTTGCTCATGTGTCATGGTTGGTAGTCTGGGACTGAACCAGGCCACTCTTCGCCAAGTTGACTTTGAGGCCCACTTTTCTCGGGATGCTCTTGGACTCTACTACCATGAGGCCTCGTCCATCTTTTTACAGGGTGGCCGACATACTCCAGTTGGTCGGTTGATTCAGGCTGGGCAGGTAGTTTCCCTAAATCACCCTCCTACAGCTGTTTGCCAAACTGACTTCAGTGACATAGTTGGTATTGGGTCATTCAGTGCTTTCAACACCGCCCTCTGGCAGTCAGTAGGGATGAAAAAGAACGAAAGTTACATATTTAACTACATTTCTATGAATCCCTGATGACCGCCAGAGGTTCTCTGTAATTCAGAATCCTTGCTTTCCGCGAGAAGATTTTGAAGGAACAGAGCCTCGGATGACGTCGGTATATGTAGCTTCGGAGTGGTCATCCGGTGTGTCACAGGTGTGACTCTGTTGGTATAATTACTCAAACTGAGCATGCGCGAAGGGAACATTCAGTGCTTTCAGCACTGCCCTCTGGCGGTCAGGAGGGATTCATAGAACCGTAGTTACATACGTAACTTTCGTTGCGTGCCCTCCATCTTGTTTTGTGAATAAGTGGCGGGAGACAGGCTTTGCTTGTTTGGCCTTTGGTTTCCTTTTACCGCCACCCGTTGGACTGAAGGTGTAGTGCAGCTTTCTTCACAACTTCCCCATACATCATTATGCTAATTTAAAAACATTTTCCACGGCCTTTCAGAGCAGTGGAAACATAAAGCACACAAATTACCTAGGATTCCTTTTACCTGGGTAAGAAAAATTCCAGGTATTCCGATCCCTGAACTTTTTGTGGATATTAGGCAAATATTGTCAGTTTATGTGATCTAAACTCTGTTTTAACACATCCTGTTTCACTTATTTATTTGTCAGATCTAAAGAGGAACGACTACACACCAGATAAGGCTACCTTCCCACAAGACGACCCTCCCAACCCTGGGGGCGGAGTCAATAAGTCCCGCCAATCAATGAGACTGATGCTGTGATCAGTGAGACTCTTTGTGGGTGTTTGTGTGTGGGAGTGTTTTTTTTTTTACCTATTCCAATCAAAGCCAAGGAGCAGGGAAGTGAAGCGAATGAACTGGAAGAGTTGCTGCTGTGTTTCTTGTGCATGCAGACTGTTTGTGTCAGTCCACCCAAAATGCTGTGCAGCACATCAGCTGACTTACTCTTGTTTTTAGACACGGGGGAGGTTTTTAAAGCATTTTGTACATGTTTAAATATATATACAGTACAGGTACAGTATCATTGCAGAGGCTTTATTTATTTGAAGTTTAAGAAGTTGCCTTGTTTTACCAAAACCAGAACAAAACCAAGTGCATTGTAGATCTGTTACAGCAGCTTAGAGAGGACAGCCTACTAAGACTGAGTTGCTCGAACTTTGCTAGTTGCCACCGGATCACTTTTTAAATGTGTAAAAACTTGTATCCTTTCGTCTTTTAGCTAATGATAAGAAATACATGAATTAAAAACTCTTAACTCGTAAAAAAATAAAAATAAAAATATGGGCAGATTGCAATGCAACTTTTACAGAAAAATGTATGTAATTTTATTGTATTGAAAGTGTGTCCACCAGAATATTGCTTTTTAGTTTTTAATGTTACAAAGGTACTATTGCTATATCTTTGTCATCAGCTATTGTATGAGCAAACTACAATCCAGTGTATCTTATAGATACAGATATGTGGCATGAGCTGAGCAGATTGAAATATTTTATTCAGGGGAACTGATGAAAACAGGGGTATTACTGTATACATTTTGTACTGAATATCATTTAAACAAATAAAATGTCAGATGTCAGTGTTTCTCAAGCCTAAAAATGATTTATTAGCCTGTATTGAAATGGATGTTTACTCCTGCTTAAATATTCCTGGTTAAAAACTGCTGAAACGGACCTCCCGTATTGTAGCGCAGTCTAAAAAAAGTGGAATAGATGCACTGACCAGTCATTTTCTGGTCAGTACCAATTTCTGGTTTTATTTTGAGGTCGGACCTGCCATTTCAAATTAAAAAAAAAAATAATTGTATGGACTGTTAAACAAAAGATATGTTACAGGAGTTCAGGTTTTTGAGTGAACTAAGATTTTTTTTTTGTTTTGTTTTTTTAATCCAACAGAAAATTAAGGAATTACAAGATTATCCCCATTAAGATATCGCACCACAATGTCCTGCAGTGCTGTCTCACTTTTACTATACTCAAAAAAGTGTATAATAATACATGCTGTTAAAGTTTTTATACATCTAAAATAGAGGCAGGTCTTAGTTTGATGCATCCAATAATTGGTAAATTTTCAGCATTTGACCTGCCGATCACTGATAATAGCTGAACAAGGGAAAGTGGGTTTGGTTTTTTTCAGTGGGTCTAATTTGGCACACAAAACAACTGTAAATATTCTTTATCAGCGGTCTTCATGGAGATCCTGCTTCTATTGAATGTTGTCCTCTTGGTGTCTGACAACCTATTTAAAACCATGAAAATTTCAGCTTTGCAATCCACTGTTTTCCAGGTCTGAGAAGCAGACCAGGAAAGTCTGAGATATAAATAGGCTTTGGAAATTCTTGGACCTATTGCTTGCAGGAGGAGACAAAGGACCTTCTGTCTTTTGCAGCCCACCTTTGAAATCACCTGCTTGCATTTGAATCCACGTACAAAACCTGCTGCGCAGCCTATGATCACCAGTGCACCTGTGTGATAACACGCCTCTGAAAGGTTTGGGATGCACAGGTGTTCATCTGTGAGGTCAGCCGTGGACATGTGGTGTGACATTTGCATTTCTGAAGTCAAAAGAGATTTTTTTATCTCTGTAGTCAAATACTGTAGAAAGCCACTGAGAGCCAGATTGGCTAAAAGCATGAAAGGAGGTTTGGGTTGGGGTTTGTAAAAGGCGAGTGAAGTTGTACAGTTGCTTTCCAGCCTCCCACAAGGCGTGGCTAACTGTCTGATAGTGACACGTTCTCTAAACATCTCAGTCCTCTTAGCTGAGTACAGAATTCACAGTAACTCTTGACTGTTCACAACTCTACTGCAAAACCATGATCACAGTCACTGTTGAGTACTGGTAAGTTTTTCCACTTCCTTTTCTTTCAAACACTTTTACATTTTTATTAGCAAAAATGCAAATGTGTCTCTCTTTTTAACTGCATTATTACAATATACATATTCATTTGCTTTACTCGTCTGTTTTCTGTCACAGTAAAGACTGAAGTTATGCATACCGGTACCAGGAATTAGCCGGCGTCCTCCGGCAGATTCCTGGTCTGAAGGTAAAGGGAGTCACCGGGAGGCCAGGTATGCTGCATGGCTTTGTTTTTCTCCTAAAGATTTAATAAAACAACCTGGAAAGGTATCCCAGAGGTTTTTTCAAAGAAAAAGGAAATATGTCTGTCTGATGTAGTTGATGCTTTCTTTTCCCAGAAAAGGTGTCTGGCTGTAGTTCGTACTCATTCATAACCACTGTGTTTCATTTTGGATCTTATTTTTTCTTCTCCGCAGACAGCTTCGAGGTGTCCGTGGAGGATGAGCTTATCTACTCAAAGCTAGAGACGAAAGAGTTTCCAGATGTTGAGCAGGTTTGTCGATTAACTCTTGACTTTCTAGTCAAAAATACCTCAGCAGTTTGATATTTGCTAAGGATCATATATTTTTGGTTTGGATACAAACACAGCTAATTTGTCATTCAGGAAGCATATTTAATGTTAGCAAAAAGGTTTTCACAATTTCATCCTTTTGTGTTTCATGTGATCAGATGGCAGCGAAGGTGAGGGAGAAGGTTCCTGGAGGAGACGCCAAGAAAAAATCCACACTGAGAAGGAAGTGCTCTGTCCAGTAAAAGGTGGAGAAACTGATATATTCCCAGTGGCAAAAAAAGAAGGATCTGACACAAAATGAAAGGATCTGATATGGCTTTCTCTTAACTGCATATAAACGACATGTTTGTTAGAGCAGCTCTCAGGGTCCAGGCGCTGATCTTTGCTTCGTTTTATGAATGCACACACCTAAAACTCATGTGGTGTGTGCACGATGCAAGTTGAGAAGCTTTTCAGCTGCCTGGAACCTGATTATCTGCTTGAATTCCATCAAAGTTTGAAGAAATGGCGGAAAACGGAAGCTCTTGATGAAGATTTGTATATATTTGGGGTTTTCTTTGTTTAGGTTACTGAACAGAAGCTTTGGGTCTGTGTGGGAGTTTTAATCGTTCCTTGGAGTCTATACCACAGCCACTTGGGAACATTCACTTAATCTTCGCATGCGATGTTTTATGATCTAAAATATCAAATTAATATCCCTTTTCCTGAGTCAAATGATGATTACAGAGCAGCAATAAAAACAAAATTGTGCTCATTATTAATTTCGTATTTAACCTGAGGTCGGGATTTAAAATGACCTCCTCTCTGACCCACTTTTGTTCCCACAGTATCCTGCTCAACAAAAATAAGCTGCAGAGCTGAAAAACATGTTTTTCAGATTATGTGTCATATACCACTTGGGAGCATGGAAGCATGGGAACATAAGACAAACTACTCCTGTACTTTTTTTGAGAAACATAGCATTTTAAAAGAATGCGTATTCAGCAATAAAATTGTATTTTTCCGAGGCTTTGATACATTTTAATTTTAGTCACTTGGGTGCAGCAGCTCTTAGTTTATCTTTACTCAGGCAACTGTTAGCTTGGATAGAGAACAAATATTTATTCAATAGACCACCTATATAACATGAAAATTAACTATCAAATCAATTCTTGCAAGATGTAAAACTGAGTTTAAGTCTAGAATAGATGTATCCTTTATTGCCCCTCAGTGGGGAAATTCAGGTTCCAAAGCTTTCCCTGGACCCTGACTTTATGCAAAGCTATGCTAACTTGCTACTAGTTGTTTTTTTCACAGAGTTACTGTCAAATATACAGGAGTTAATGATGTTGAACCTTTCTGTGGGTTGTTTCCTGTTTTGGGCATGATGTAAGACGTAGGATGAGTTGTTTGCGTGTATCTGGACAAAGATACTGTTGCCGCTGTTCGCAGATTTAACGCTAAGTTGTGCTAACTTCCTGCTAGCTAAGGTATTTCTCTTTCGTCTTGTGTTTAAAGTGGGAGTTTTTGGGGAAATAATTTGCCAGAAATGTATCTTTAGGATATTTTTGAAGAACCTTACAACATGAACAAGTGTACAATAGTGTAAAGCAAATGTTACATGGGCCCTATTTGGAAATGATTGTGCTTTTGTTACACATTTTCTAACAATTCAATAAAATGTAACTGAATGCCATCTACTCGTGTTTACATTTTTGCTCACACAGCGACCAGGCAACGATGTCTAAATTGGCAGGTTTGAGGTGAGGCATGTTTGTGATTCATAGATTGAGCTGATGGTACCCGTCTGCAGAATAAGATCGGCCATCTTAAACAGATTAAAAATCTCTTTTGTTTCCCTTTGATATCATCTCAGAAAATCAGAGATAAAATCAGCAAACTCATCTTGGTGCTCCAACCCTTGTACACTCACCAGCCACGCTAATTAGGTACACATTGCTAATACCAGGTTGTACATCCTGTTTTCTTAAAAAACCACATTGATTCTACTACACATATGTCAAACACATTGTTTAATCTATGCCACAAAGATCTGGCTCCATATGGATATGATGGCATCACAGGGTTGCACGCAGCCCGTCTAGCATTAAAAAGCCTGCGATGTTCAAAGTTATTTAAACCCCCTTTTATTCTCTATTCTGATGCTCAGTTTGAACTTCAGCTAGTCGTCTAGATGCCTAAATGCATTGTTACTGCCAGGTGGTTGGGTTGATTTGTTCTTCATGCTACCAAGCACATGAGTGGCCAATAAGTCCTCCTTAGGGATGTAAAACACTGCTTGCCTGTTATTACAAAGACTTTTTGTAAACTAAAAACATGCACTAAAATATAATCAGGTTAAAAGGGAGTGAAGCAACGGATGAAACAGTAGTGAATATTAGAATGAGATGAGAGATTCGTGTAAAATTCCATGTTTATGCATTCAGTTTGCAGTGGCAAAGTATTTCAAAACATGTTTAGCGCTATATAAATAAACTTGACTTGATTATAGCACACTGTATTTCATTGGTTAAAAAAAATCTCTAAACCTATGCGTTTCAGCTGAGTGGACATGTGAAAAAGTTCTTGAATAAATAATATTTTTCAAATTTTTTGTTCCACCCTTTCTTATTCCCTAAGAAAAATAAACACTTTGGGGGGAAAAAAATCCTTGCTGAATATATCATGAGGCGGGACACGCTGGACAGGGAACAGTGTGATGCTTCCAATAACTTACAGGAATATCAAGACATCTGTCTGCTGTTCGTCAGCTGCTGCAGACTGAAACACAACACACAGGAAACAGGAAGCCACATTAGCCGGTTATAGTTCTGTTTTATAGAATAGAGAAACGCTTCAGAGTGAGTAAGAAGCGAAACTGGTTTGTGTGCTGAAGGAAATGATCGTTTTCAGTGCTGCAGGTCTCCAGTGATCTGTTAGCCTCAATGTGCTCTCATTTTGTATGCCAGAAAAACTCTTCTGTCAGTCTCGCCTGTCCCAAGTTTTTTGGGGGTTTTTTCTGACATTTTATGTAATGCACCTTCGGTGGCCCCGCCAACTTCAGACAGTATTGTATAATTATATTTAAACCAACTACAGAACTCATACTTTTTTTCCCATGACCAATCTAAAAGTATATTTTTTTCTTTTTCTGATTGTTTTTTTTAAACAATTCTGCTACATTTCAATTTTTTCTATTGTTTCTCACGGATGATCAAAAACAGTTTTTGTGTGCTATGATTAGCTTACTGATTATCTAATGTTATTCTGATCTGTAAAATAATTATTTCTAAATGTACTAAATACAATCCCTAAGTACAGGGGCCTAAAGTGATTAGCTTGATGCCTGGACAATGTCATTAAATTTAAGTGTTCAGCCCAACTTTAAAAGTATGTGCACCAACGCACCATAAGGTGTGTTCGGTAACCACAAAGATGTCAGTAAAAAAGTGATGCAGGTTTGAGAAATGCAGCAATACTACTTCTGGGTCTGGGTTGATTAACCCCTGTCCAGTGATATATTTTATGACTTGCCCCTGAAGTTCGGTCTTTGCCTTTGCTCCTGAGTTGAATTGCAGACCCTGATATAAAGTTCTGATCTCTAGAGAAGCTGTGGTGAATTGATATGGTCTCACTAACGCTAACGCTTACCAATGCATGAGTAGTATGTGGTGAAGTGGCAGGGCTCATAATTGGTTGATCATTAACTGTAGCAGTTGATTAACTACTTAATTATATTTATGTAATAAAAATCATATCAGTCTAATTTCAATTGGCTTGGTAATTTTTATCAGTCTGAAAGGTCAATTTAGTTTCAGGGAGCCTAAATTGCTCAATTCAACAAGTGAATGAGAGGACTATATTATTAAAGGAGGAGCACTGTGGTTTTCTTCCCGGCCGTGGAACACTGGACCAGCTCTACACCCTCTGCAGGGTGCTCAAGGGTTAATGGGAGTTTGCCCAACCGGTCATCATGTGTTTTGTGGACCTGGAGAAGACATTTGACTGTGTCCCTCGTGGTGCCCTGTGGGGGATGCTACAGGAGTACGGAGTCGGGAGTCCTTTATTAGGGGCCATCTGGTCTCTGTACAAGCGGAGAAGGAGTTTGGTCACTAAATCAGACCTGTTCCCGGTGCATGTTGGACTCCGGCAGGGCTGCCCTTTGTCACCGGTCTTTTTCATAACTTTTATGGACAGGATTTCTAGGCGCAGCCAAGGACCAGAGGGGGTCTGGTTTGGGAACCAGTGGATTTCGTCTCTTCTTTATGCAGATGACGTGGTCCTGCTGGCCCCCTCTAGCCAAGACCTACAGCATGCGCTGGGGCGGTTCACAGCTGAGTGTGAAGCAGCTGGGATGAAGATCAGCTCCTCCAAGTCCGAGGCCATGGTCCTCGACCGGAAAAGGGTGGCTTGTCCTCTTCAGGTTGGAGGGGAGTTCCTGCCTCAAGTGGAGGAGTTCAAGTATCTCGGGGTCTTGTTCAGGAGTGAGGGAAGAATGGAGCGAGAGATCGACAGATGGATCGGTGCGGCTGCCACAGTAATGGGGGCGCTGTGCCGGTCTGTTGTGGTGAAGAGAGAGCTTAGCCAATTTACCGGTCGGTCTATGGTCCCACCCTCACTTATGACTACTTTGGGTCATGACCGAAAGAACCAGATCCCGGATACAAGCGGCTAAAATGAGCTTCCTCTCATTGGCCGGGCACCCTACAGATAGGGTGAGGAGCTCAGAGTAGAGCCGCTGCTCCTCCACATCAGCCAGTTGAGGTGGCTCAGGCATCTGTACCGGATGCCTCCTGGACGCCTCCCTCGGGAGGTGTTCTAGGCGCGTCCCAGTGGGAGGAGGCCCAGGACACGCTGGAGGGACTATTTCTCTTGGCTGGCCTGGGAATGCCTTGAGCTCCCCCCGGAGGAGCTGGAGGAGGTGTCTTTACTGAATCAGCTGCCCCTGCGACCCAGTCCCGGATAAAGCAAAAGACGACGAGTACAAGGAATAAGGTTATTACTCTAAGGAGCACTAATTTGACCTGCATCCACATCCATCTAAGTAATGCTAGTATAACAGTTTCACGGTTATAAACATTACACTTTTGACCATCTCAGAAGAAAGGTCCGTCACAATGTGATAATTGCATGTATGTGTATGTTTGTGTGTTTCCTAATGATAGTTGTTTTTCTGAGATATATGTAGCTCTAAAAGTGAAATTACTTTAGGACCCATCTAATCCAGATTCTATTGGAGGATTGGAGTGCATTTAAGGTGGTTCACCTGTGCTATCAGTGCCTTACAAAAATATTCATACTTCTTGAGCTTTTTAACATCACAACTAAACCTTCGATATATTTTATATTAATGTGAAGTGGAAGGAAAATTACTTTTATTACATTTTAAAAAAAAATTTAAATTCAATCCTAATCCAAATGAGAATCCAAAGGAAGAATGGAAAGTTGCTGTTTAAATAAGGGGTCTGAATCAGGGATATATTGGTATTAAAACTGGTATTGGCCAATGTTGGTCACTTTTTAAAATATCGGTATTGGTCCAATAAGTAAAACAGGGTCAATATTAATAATTGATTTCCATTTCCATCGTGTTGCCCTTTTGTGAATGTTTATTGGGAGTGGTTGGCCATGTGGTATTTGTTTGGTCACGTGATGCAGCACAGGATTGTGGGGGGTTTAACTGTAGCAGAGAAGCAATGTCAGCAATGTGGTTATTTTTTCACGGTGTCAAAAAGGGCAGGAAATATAATGTATATAACATTGGTTATCAGACATAGCAACAATATTATCAAATATCGATGTCGGCCCCAATTTTCATATCGGTGCATCCCTAGAGTGAAAACAAAAGCATGCCACAATGTTCAGATTTTTAACTGGAGAAAATGTTGAATAGTGTTGCTTGGCACCGTATATTAAGCTGTTGTTTGCCCATGTTTAGTTTTGCAAGCCTATCCAGCTGCATAAGTTTATGCCTTACCAATCAGATAACAAGAGGAAGTATGAGGGGCCACTGCTGCTTCAAAGCCGTGTGTGCCTCTGAAGCATGCTGATAACACCATTGTGCCAAGCATTTAAAACCTGATATGTTTGCTTCCTCATTCTTTGTTGCTTTGCATTTCTTGGAACAGAATCAAAATAGAGGAAGACAACCAAGTGTGAAACAGCGTCTAAGCTACTCTATTTGCTGTTGAGAACAACTTCCTGTTTTCTCGCGTAATTGGAAGAAACAATTAGCTAATTTTCTGAAGGTGTAATTTGGCCTTTGCTTTGTGGCCCTCCAGTGGCAGAGACTGGTCATAGACAGGAGCCAAAAATTGGGTGAAGGAGGTTTTCTCCAATCACATAAACGCAGCAGCAACAAGACGTCTTGTGCATTTTATTCAATCTTTTTTGTTTTAAAAAAAAACTTTTTGTTTTAAAAGCATTTAGGACATGGTTGTGCTGTGATTTTTTCCAGATTGTGTTACCATACACTGCTGCAGTGACAGAAAAACCCAGGGAAGCACTTTCTGTACAAGATTACATCTGAGGATTTCATATTTTGCTGTGCAACAAATCTTACAAGTGATGTGTTAAGTTCATCTAGGACATATGGATATGGTTCACAGATGGTCATAAATGCAGCTTTCAAAGCCAAGCAGGTCATTTGGGGTTTCGTGTAGGTGTCACCTGAATAATTAAGACTGATTCAGTTTGGTTCTGACGGACATGTTTTGCGATCACATCCTTTTACTGTGGAGCCCAGTGCTGTTCAGGGGAGACAGAACATACA
This sequence comes from Crenichthys baileyi, assembly GCA_036173005.1. Classification (NCBI taxonomy): domain Eukaryota; kingdom Metazoa; phylum Chordata; class Actinopteri; order Cyprinodontiformes; family Goodeidae; genus Crenichthys; species Crenichthys baileyi. The sequence continues at coordinate 258,244 of JAHHUM010001530.1, read as the reverse complement.
GGGGTTGGACAATGAAACTGAAACACCTGGTTTTAGACCACAATAATTTATTAGTATGGTGTAGGGTCTCCTTTTGCGGCTAATACAGCGTCAATTCGTCTTGGGAATGACATATACAAGTCCTGCACAGTGGTCAGAGGGATTTTAAGCCATTCTTCTTGCAGGATAGTGGCCAGGTCACTACGTGATACTGGTGGAGGAAAACGTTTCCTGACTCGCTCCTCCAAAACACCCCAAAGTGGCTCAATAATATTTAGATCTGGTGACTGTGCAGGCCATGGGAGATGTTCAACTTCACTTTCATGTTCATCAAACCAATCTTTCAGGATACAATGTTTGAACCATTGGATACACATGGTCCTCAAGAATGGTTCAGTAGTCCTTGGCAGTGACGCACCCATCTAGCACAAGTATTGGGCCAAGGGAATGCCATGATATGGCAGCCCAAACCATCACTGATCCACCCCCATGCTTCACTCTGGGCATGCAACAGTCTGGGTGGTACGCTTCTTTGGGGCTTTCTCCACACCGTAACTCTCCCGGATGTGGGGAAAACAGTAAAGGTGGACTCATCAGAGAACAATACATGTTTCACATTGTCCACAGCCCAAGATTTGCGCTCCTTGCACCATTGAAACCGATGTTTGGCATTGGCATGAGTGACCAAAGGTTTGGCTATAGCAGCCCGGCCGTGTATATTGACCCTGTGGAGCTCCCGACGGACAGTTCTGGTGGAAACAGGAGTGTTGAGGTGCACATTTAATTCTGCCATGATTTGGGCAGCCGTGGTTTTATGTTTTTTGGATACAATCCGGGTTAGCACCCGAACATCCCTTTCAGACAGCTTCCTCTTGCGTCCACAGTTAATCCAGTTGGATGTGGTTCGTCCTTCTTGGTGGTATGCTGACATTACCCTGGATACCGTGGCTCTTGATACATCACAAAGACTTGCTGTCTTGGTCACAGATGCGCCAGCAAGACGTGGACCAACAATTTGTCCTCTTTTGAACTCTGGTATGTCACCCATAATGTTGTGTGCATTTCAATATTTTGAGCAAAACTGTGCTCTTACCCAGCTAATTGAACCTTCACACTCTGCTCTTACTGGTGCAATGTGCAATCAATGAAGACTGGCTACCAGGCTGGTCCAATTTAGCCATGAAACCTCCCACACTAAAATGACAGGTGTTTCAGTTTCATTGTCCAACCCCTGTACCTTATTAATGACGATGTGTCAGTACGTGATGGGCGAGGGGGGTCATTTACCATTCATGTTGTCCAGGACACTCAGGTTGACTAAAGTTATAAAATGACACACACTCCAAAGGTTCAAAGGTCACAATTCATTTTATTTTAAAAAAGTCAAATAAATACTAGAAAATATGTTTAATTTTTTTTTTTTGGAGAGGGGAATGTCACAGATACGATTAATGAAATGTGCCCGATTGGTCGCTGGTTTGGTAGATGGATATGAAATGTTAAGTCATAGCACCATTGTGAGTTCATCTTCCAGCTCTGCTAAACTTGTAAATCAGTCACAAAAGAAAAAAAATGTAGAACAGAATCTGCTATGGATCAATGAGCAGAGGGCCGCTGCTTTAGGTTTTATATAAATATATTAATTTACACATTATAAACTCAGCCATCACAGACACAACTAAGGTAAAGACAAAAAGGCAGCAGATGATTTTAAAATCTAAACTCAGGTCTGTGATAAATCTAAATGAAGTATTTTAGCTGCACAGATGGAAAACAAAAACTGAAATTTGCTGTGCTTTAGGCATTAACCAAAGATATGCAAACTGATGTCAGTCACTTGACATTTTAAAAAGGCATTCTAATTGGTTTACAATCTTTAGGAACAAGCAACAGAGTGTCAGTATTGATGCTTGTAGAGAGTCATGAGTTTGTGCAAACAGTCAATGATGGGAGATCACAACCTTGAATTCACTACAGGTTCACCTTGTGCTGCAGCATTGAGATTACAATTCAAATATTTCCTCATTCAGACAAACTGAGAACTTCTAATGGACGCCGACGGCCAACTAGCGCACTAGGAGGAAGGTGAGTCCAGCGATGCCGACTCCGGCAACAGCAACCAGCGCCGTCTTCATGGAGGAGTCCTGACTTACTTCTCTGGCGTTGCGGGCGTAATTGCAGAACCCATCCTGAAAGAGTAGGGGAAAAAACGCATAAAATCTCCTGTTTACAGCTCTGCAACATTTAACTTGGTCTAAAAGCAGAGCAGCTGCTCAGTCTTAAACATTAAAAACAAAAGTATTACACTGAACCTGAATTAGGTTTGAAATCAGGTTATGTTGGTCATTACAGTGAGACAGAGTCATGTTTTAACACTGAGGGAACACATTTGTACACGACATGAGGGCACCTGCTGTCAGCTCCAGGTGTCCCACCCCCCCAATCTACAGCTGCATGTTTTTCTAGTCATACAACGTTGCCCTTCAATGTGGAGCAGGGCTGGCATTCAATGCGGCTTTGACTGTTACCACAAAGTCCATCTGGCTGAGCTGGTCATGCGTCTGTTGAAAGCAGCTGCCAGCTTTGCTCCAGAATGGAGGGTGTGTTTGTGTGTGTGTGTTATATGTTGGGGTCCATCTTCTGAAAATATACAACGTTGTGAGGACCCACTGCTCCTTGTGGGGACGAAAGCCTGGGCGCCATGGGGGAAAATGCTGTTGTAGGGTGAGAGGTTAGGTTTAGGACTAGGTACTTACTGGTTAGGGTCAGGCCATATAAATGAATGAAAAATGAAGTCAAAGCAAAGTCCCCGTAAGAATAGAAAAAGCCAAGCTGTGTGTGCGCGCGCATGTTTACATGGGTGTTATGCAATCCCATTGATTAAAAAAAAAAGAAGTCCTTCAACTTGCATTTAGATGGAGCTTTCAGGGTGTCATAACTGCCCTTTCATGTAAAATAATTTTTAATCTGAGGATATTTTTAGCATTCCTCTTACCCTAGCAGGAAATAAGTAGAATCATGTCAAAACAGGTGGTTTCCATGTGTAGCTGGTTCTTATTTTTAGGCAGTGTTTTGAAATTACTTGTCTGAAGCAACCCCCCCCCCTCTTATTTGCAGGTTTACATCCCATCATTTTTCCCCCGTACACAAGCATTACAACTTACCCATCCATTATTTTCCTGTAGCCAGTCTTTTTTGTGCCTCTCCAGGTAATCCGCAATGGTCTCTGCCAGCGCTCGGTAGCTTACGGGCTCCTGCTGCAGTTCCTGCTGCTTCCCGGGTTCCTGCCCTGGGTTCTTGCCCTTCTGCTCCTGCAGCTGTCTGGCCAGCACACCAGCAAAGGTGAAGAGGGATACAACCCTCCCCCAGTTGAAGTGTCCATCCCCCGCCATCTCGTCCATTACCTTCCTCAGCCTGGAGCAGAGGTCCATCCCGCTGTGCTTCAGGAAGGTCTGGGCCAGGGAGTGGAATCGAGCCTGGTGCTGGGTCTCCAAGTCCTGAGCTAGGCGCCTCATGGCAGCGGCGGGCTCGCTGGGAGGTGGAGGGGCTGGATGTGGGCTTGAGCAGCACAGATGGATGTAGTCCTCTGCAACAGCCACGGTCTCTTTCCACAGCCCACAGGACATTTTCTAAGAGGATAACAAAAAATGTGCAATTATTCTGTCATAAAAGAGTAGAGTAAATAAAATCACTCGGAAATAGTATAAATAAATGTACTGATGGTATTCATATTGTTTTATAAAATTCCAGCCAAGTAGAAATGCACCAATCAAACGACCATATATTGGAATTTTCCTTAACTGGGTCTGATTGATGGTCTGCAAGTAAATTACTGGAAAACGTCATTTTTACCAGTTCATCAACTGCATCTAAACACTCATTCTAAACACCTTTTCAGTCTCAATATGTCCTAAAGGAAAAATCTTGTATGTCCCTAATAAGGATTCAGCACCTCTATAAAAACTCTTTTATTTCGTGTGTTAAACTAAACAGATAAGTCACTACTTCAAAGAAAACCGGAAGTCAGGGTGACCCAGAAAACGCCTGATTGGTGCATCTGGGCAGATGACGAATAGAAAACAAGAGTGACCTTTAAAACCCTTACTGGGATTTTCTGATGTTTCCATCCACTCCAATTCTTTGTTCCGCTACAATATTTATTTAGTTATACTTTTATATCTAAATAAATACATTTAAGTAGAAAAAAAACAGTGGATATTGGTTGGACCGACCATGTTTCCTGTCAGCTGACAGGTCCAGTCATAAAGCCTTCATGTCCGGTCACCATCATCAGGATAGCATGACTGCAGCTCTGTAAATAAGTGATTTTTTCCGCTGTCTCATCTGGTGACACAGATGTTCCCTTTACTGAGTAAATAAAAACTAAACCTGAGTCCAGAGTGAAACAGCATATTTTTGCATCTGATTTAACCAGCTTTGTCTAATTTATTAAACTTCATTATGAATAAACACTAAACGCTGTTTAAAAAAAAAATGGCGTAAAAAGTGAACAGAAAGCGGCAGCAAAGCGCGTCAGTCTGAGGTCAGCCGCTTCACTGGGAGCCATGGCTTCATGAACCGAGAGAGAAACGGCTTTTGTTAGCTCCCAGTGAACCCAGCCGGTTAGTCCTCAAGCCGACTCAAAGCTTCGCACACTGCTTTGAAAATCTTAAATAATTTTTACTTTTTATTTTGGAGTACAGGACAGCATTAAGAGCCCGTTAGTCGCAGGGTTTAACCGGCGAACTTGAAGTTGTTGGAGCCGCTGCCTGTCAGTCACCGCCGCAATGGAGGACACAAAGAACCGCTCACACGGGGAACTAACTGAGCTCCAACATCCACTCTGCGCCGGAGCCGACCACCGTACAAACACCTCTGTATCAGCAGGCCTCCTATCTCCAAAACGACGCGCTAATATACCACTAAAATAGGGTATTCTCTTTAAAACAAAGGCTTACCCTCCCTGCGATACGTGACGGCTCTCTGCACATCCAGACGGCGGAAGGAGAACCTCGATGCGCGCACAGCTTCCCTTAAGCCGGCTGGTAGCTATGCGTTTATCTCCTAACTCCGCCCACAGTTTCCGCTAAAGGTAGCGGAAGAAAGCTTCAAAAAACCCCTGGAAATAAAATATTCACAGCCTTCATGTTAATCTTAGTTCCAGATCAATATTTGGTTAGGAAAACAAAGGAATGCTTGCAGTGAAATCCAGATATACACGGACATAGTTGAACCAATAAAATATTTTATTCAGGATTTCTGAAAGGAAATGATTTACGTTTAAACAGCTAAAAGACACGTAAATGTGTTAAATTAAAACCAATTATTGAAATGTACTCTCAGCAAAATCCTTCTACTCGAATTGATGAATTTTGTTTCTTAATAAAATTAGTTTCTAATCTTCTGTATCTTAACTTAGACACAACAGTGTGATAAAGTAAAGATTGAGAACTAATATTACTGTTTCACAGCATCAAGGTAGTTACACAATAATATGAGGCAGAAACGTATAACACGAATTTACCTAAAATTTGGAATAATCATCTGCAAATTTAGCAGTAGTTTTCGAGCAAATGTTGCACAAAATATACCTTTTTGCGTACTGCTCTTTAGAGAGACACTAGGAGCATAATAAACGGATATTAACCAGTTAAAAAGTGGTGTTATATTCTTGGGTACCAGTTTTTAAGGCTCTTTTTTCCTTTTTTTTGTAAGTCAGCTGACCAGCAGGTGAGGAGGGACTTCTCCCTCCAGCTGAAGGCTCAAGTCACTCCAGCCTTTGGTCTGACATTCCGTTGAAAGTATTTTGAACCGTTGGACTGGGATGATGGAAAATTATTGTGGTAAAACTTGGTTTCCGTAACCAGCTTTTGTCTAGACAAATTAGATTCTAATAAAAGATGTATAAAACATCACTACAATCAATCAACAGTTCATAAAAACAAGACAACAGCATGGATTTCAAATGTCTCTGTCTAGAATGATCTCTATTCTCTACATGCTTGGATTGATCAATGCCAGCCTTTATGTGTCTCAGAGCTTACCTGTTTAGCTGTGTTTCTCTTCTAGATGAGGCCACTCAAGGAGCTATACTTCTATTAACTCTCTATGTTTTCTTAAACATAGAAAGTACTCCTGGATCAGTGCTTCTGTGTTCTTTTTGTGTCTCTGCTTTGTCCTCTCAAACCCCAGGTGGTTGTGGCAGATGGCTGCTCTCACTGAGCCTGGTTCTGCTGGAGGTTTCTTCCTGTTAAAGGGGTATTTCTCTTTCTGCTGTCAAAGTCAACGTCACAATGGAACCGAATGTCCACTGTTGCTACATGATCATCCAGGAGGAGTGACTGCTGCAAGTGACTCAACGCAGTCTGCTGGCTTTTTAACCGATTTGACTAATAAACAGAATTTGACTGAATAGTTTGATAACATTGTCTCTACATGCTCATCCAGAAGGAGTGAATGCTGCAAGTCACTGACTGGATGCAATCTGCTGGGTTTCCTTAGACAGAAAAACTTTTTATCCAATTTGAATAATAACAGAATCTGACTGCACTGTTCAATGTTTAGGATTAATTGGGAATGTATGTACCTGACTTTTGTGAAGTGCCTTGAGACGACATGTGTTGTGAATTGGCGCTATATAAATAAAACTGAATTGAATTGAATTGAATTGAATTGAAAAATTGAATTGAATAAGTGGGATCAGTTTTAATGTATGTACTTGACTTTGAATCTGTCTGAATGATTGGATTGAATTGACTCGGTAAAGTGTCTTTACATAATATTTGTTGTGAATTAGTTTTGTTACCAAATAAAGCAGTTCAGGCAGCTATGATTAAATCCTCATTGAGTATTACTTGACAAAGAAATATGCTTTATTAGAGCGTGAAAAATGTCTGATATATTACCCACCAAATTTTGTTCTTCTAGTGTACATTCAAGTCTATAATAGCACAATATTTCTCTTTTTAGTGACCATGAATATATCTTAAAGAGTGTTTCAAAATAACTAAAAATAACATTTATCTACCGTTTTAAGCCACATAAGCTAAATGCGAAGTTCTGCATAGAATCTGGATTTGTTATGAGAGCAAATAAAACCTGTTTTGGCTTTCATAAATGAATTAATAAATCCTAATAATTGAATGTCCAGGCCGCTAATTTAAAATGATTCAAATTAAATTTGCCGCTAGTAATATCACCTGAGCTGTAAATAAGCTAACAACATAACAGGTGTTAAATTGTCACCATTAAAACCTGGAGATCATTGACCGGCATCAGAAAGTGGAATAGACAGGAGTTGATACTCAATGTATCGGAGGTAAAAGTCTGGTAGGTACTTTCTCCTTGTGGGAATTCCCTCCTTACAAGTCACCTCATTTATCCTTCCTCTATTCCTCTTTCTCGCTCTTTATTAGCCTTGGTGTTTCCCTCAGGGATTTTTTTGTGATTTCTGGTTTAAACTGAGGTACAGTTTAATCTAAAAAACAACATTAAATTCAGCCAGTAAGAGATGCTTTTCATTGTTTGTTCTGAGACAGAGCTACCAAATACACAAAGCTTCAGTGATCGTTTGTGTTGCTTTAGTACCTGAAATGATTTGAAACATGTAATGTACAATGTATCCACTCAAAGCTTAGCAACATGTCCAGAGAGCTTCAGTGAAAGTGTGTACTGTATTTGGCACACAACTGCTTGCACAGTATTGATAGGTGAATCATGGATTATCTCTGAGTACATTATGTGATACAAACACTGCTTATGTAGAAAAACTTCCTGACCTTTGAGCACTGTCAGTAAAATGGTGTGTGAGATAAAGTTTGTGGTCAACAATCAGTTATGTTTTCAGGAAACAAACTAGACTTGAATTCCTTTATTATTTTCATTCACTGTTTTATATTTGAGTTTTGCCACTTCTTACCCTTAGTCTTCCTTCTATTAAATTTTTGTTTTTCTGTGCCATAGTTTAGTCAGCTTTATTGCTGTTTTAAAGTGCTTTATAAGAAAAGTGGTATGGTATGGTATTGTATGGTACACTTTGCCCCGATCAGGCTCTTCCTGGCCAATACCAATTTCCAGTTTTCCTTGAGCTCTGACTTACTGTTTTTTTGTTTTTTCTAAGCACTATAACAGAGATAGTGGATTTGAATCCAACAAACAATAAAGCTAATTACAAGATAATTACCATTTGTGCATAACACGTTTTGTTCCTAAGCTTTAGCTGATAATTATGAAACTCAAAACAGAGGCCTCACAGTAAAAGTTGTTAGTTGATGCCTTCAAATATATTGATGCATTTAATGAATAGAAGGGAAAAAAAAATCTGTGTTTAACCTGCTGATTATGTTCAGATCCCATTAAGGGAAATTGCCAGATTTAATTCTCTAGGCAGATGTTTGGTGCATCTCCAGATAAATCACATCTTAACACAAGTTCTTCCGTGGTCTGTATCTCAGGATTTGTAAAACCCAAAGGTCATCATTATTGCAAGTTTATTAAGGTGCATCTTTAAAATGAGCTTAATCTGCCTAAAATGGCAAATATCATATTTTAAGGCATAGATAATATAGTATAAAACACAGATAAATCATCATTGACCTTGAAAACTTGACCTGAGAACTGTGCGTAAATAATGCAGATAATCTGTTTCACTTAGTTTATCACGTTACTGAAATAATTGAACTTTTTAATAATATTCAAATTTATTGAATCAGTCTGTATACATCGTCTACAATAGATAGCTCCAGCAGGGAGTCAACAATCTGACCATGAGGTGACTGTGGGTGTTGTTTGTGAGCATAATGTTTATCAGGTAAGAAAATGTTTAGTGAGTTTTTTTAGATTTTATGCGTCTTCTGTCAGTACAAAATGTCTGCTGATGTCTGCAGATTTTGGTAAATCAATCTCCACGAGTTATCCATGATAATTTATCTTCAGGAGTGAATGTTTTCAGTTCTCTGTGTCTGAGAATTTGACCATTCCTTCCATCCACATGTGTCTTGTTAGCTTGAAGTGACTTTTTCGGACAACCAAAAAGTGTAACCCTCATGATTAAAACACAAAATAATGATGTAGAGAACTAAGCAATTTTCACAACCACACTGGATGGCTTGCTGAAATAATATAAGCAATGTGGTTGACCCGTTTTGTTGGGAGGAATGTACTGGATGCCTGCATACATCCTAGCAACAATGCTGGCCAGGGCCTGTAACACACCAAATGGTCAAGGACAAGAGAACCCAAGATAAAGTCCTTAAAAAAGGATTATTTTGAATAAACATTTAAAGCAAAATTGAGAAATGGATGGGCCCTTAAAAGAGGTCAAAGTAACAAAACTAGACTGATTACTGAAACAGATTACACAATAAACACTAATCAACAAACTGCTAATACAAAGAGACAAAGAGGAGACTGATACAGTGGCTGATCAGACCACTAAACACAACAATAGAGGAAACTTTACAAACACTAACTAAGTGAACACAATGAAACTGAACCCCAACTGCCCACCGCACATGACGATGGAGTCCATGGTTAAGTCCAGTAGCAGACAGAAGCACTCAGAAATTAGGTCATAATTCATCACGATGCATCTTCAAATCTTTCGATGGGGTGCCCGTTTGTTAGTTAACCAGATTACTGCTCTCTGAAGAAATTTCCCCTGACGTCTACATCTTTACTGGATAAATCCCCATTTAAATATTCATTTTATGAACTCAAATTCAAGCTGGAGACTTTGCTATTACTGAGTTTGTCCTGGGTGGGCATTGTGCCGTGATCCCCAGGTTTGACTTCACAAAAAAACATCACAGCCTTCGATTGTGTTCTCAGCTGCCTTTTGCAAGCCATATTATTATAAATTTTTCTTTGGCTCAGTGGTGGAACAGGCATAACATAAATATAGGATACAGTCCTATATACAGCTGTCCCAGGTGCAATTCCCAGTCCCAGGCCATTTACTGCGTTTCTTCCCCATTTCTTTCTTCCCTTTTTCCTGCCCAGCTACTAATGCATAAAGGCCACTAATGCCACACAAACCTCACTCATAAACCTTGTCGGCCTTTTGCAGACAGAAGTGCCAAAACATGTCGGGGTGACCAGATGTGCCTGAGTGAAAACAATATAATATGATATATGGGGTGTACATCCTCTGCTGTTAATAGATTGTGCCTCACAGACAGACTGCCAGCCTCCCAGAATGACCTAAATTCCCAATAGGCATGGCAGAATGAGCTCCACAACTGTGTTTATTTTATCACAGGAATATCAGTGTTGATCAAAACAGTTAATCAAATAAAAACACGGTAATATCTGTAGTTAAACTGAATATATCTTCCTTTATGCCATAAAATGCATCAGTTAGAGCATCATTTCCCAACCCAATAAAAGAAGAGCAGTGAACCTGACTATAGTTCAGGTATACTCATAAGTCAAACAAATAAGATTAAAATGACAAAAACAACAAATATATTTGTTAGAACTGCTTTTATCCGTGGCAGCAGTTATTGCATAAATATGCTATTAACATGATTGTTTTTTATTATTTAGTCTGATCTGAAGGAGTACAACATCATTATCAGTGAGCCAACACATTAGTTAATAACTACTGTCTCTACAAGTCATAAAATACTTTAAAAGGAACGATATAGGATACAGTATGCAGTGCCTTGTAAAAGTGTTCATGGTTCAACTTTTTCACATCTTGTCACATAATCACAAGCTTGAATGTGTTTTACTGAAATCTTATGTGATATACTTGCACAAAGTAGTGCATCACTATAAAGTCAAAGAAGTCAAAGATTTTTCACAAGTTAATGTCTGAAAAGTGTGGCGTGCATATGTATTCACCCCCGCTATACGATAACCAAATATAAAATCTATTGCTTTTCAGAAGTCACCTAATTAGTAGAAAGTTCATCTCTGTTTGATTTAGTGGTAGAATCTGTTGGCAGGACAGCAGTTAGTCAAGTACTTTATTGTAGTGTCAAGAAAAAAATTTTCAAACCCCTGAGAGAGATTTTTCCCAAAAATATTTTAGGGTTTTTATATTAGCTAAAATGAATTTTCAGCCCTCATGGTGGTGGCAGTATCATGCTGTGGTGATGCTTTTCTTTTTCAGGGCTAGGAAAACTGGTTGGAGTTGATGGGAAGTTGGATCCAATAAAGGGTGAGAAACCATCTTTTCCTTCCACTTTACAATTATGCACTCATATTTCTGTGGTTGTAACTTGACAAAATTTGAAAAAGTTCCAGGGGTATGAATACATTTTCAAGGCACTGTGTTTATAGCCATTTAGCCATAAAACTAACAATGACGAGGTTTTAACATGTTTTCCTTTGTGTGTTAACAAGGAACTGACACATCTTCACATTTAGACGTGGTTGAACTTCTGAGGGGAGCTGAAGTGCAGGAGTGTTGATTTCAGCCAGGGTTTTTCCGAACTGAAACCCCCGCATACTTTACCCCAAAAATTCCAAAAAGAGGGAAATTATGTGTCACATCTTTCCGAAAAAACGTTGCAGTGTTGTGATACAATATTTTAATAACTGCTCGTGTTTAAATCTAAAACTGAATATTTCATTTTATTAATATATAAATCGTGTCACACATTTGCCATCATAATGCTTCTGTTTAGATGAATGGGAAATCTGATCTTTATTTCTGAGGTCTTCCATCTGTTGGTTTATCTTTTGTCTGTTTTTATGTTCTAACTCACACAACCAGTTGAATGTTGAGTGTAAAGTTATCTATCGAAGAAGTTGAGGTGGTTCGGGCATTTGTTTAGGATGGCTCCAGGGCGCTTCCCTTTGAAGATTTTCCAAGCCATTCCCACTGGGAGAAGACCCAGGGGAAGACTAGGAACTTGTTGGAGGGACTATAAATCCTGTCTGCCCTGGGAACGCTTTGGGATCTCCCAGAATGAGCTGGAGGATGTAGCTGGGGAGCGGGATGTGTGGGGTTCCCTCTTGGGCCTGTTCCCTCGATCTCAGATAAGTGGAAGACAGTGGAAGGTTGGACACAAAACTACTTTTTGCATTATTACTATTATTTTTTAACATGCATTAACCAGGCTGTCTTAAGAGTTGAAAAAATACCTAAACCGATTTAGAGTTCACACCATCCCATTTAATCTACATGGAGTGACATTTATACCGGTAGCAGAGCTTTTTATATGAGCAATAAACCATGCCTACAGCAGGTTTTTGAAGCCACTGACACTAAGTCTAACAGCCCACGTCCTGATTTGTGGGGAAAATCCCACTCACCCGTAAACTGTTGTCCCAGGAGGCCGAGCAGAGCGCCGTGCCATCAGGTGATACACGGACCCTGCTGATGCGGTTCTCATGGCCTAACAGGATGGAAACACGAGTTCCCTTCAAAACGTCCCAAACATTAATTGTGTAATCATTGTACCCAGTGAAGAGCAGACGGCCTGGTGGTGGGTGGACATGTGGGTGGTGATGTAAAGTTAACAAAAAAAAGGAAGTGGGGAATTTTGGAATAGGGGAAACAGAAACAAATAAAAGGATTAGAGGGAACTTTGCTATGGCTCTAAAATACTTATGAAGCAAACATTTATCATACATATTGAACAACCTAATATTAAACAGTTTATTACTAATTATAATAAGGTTATATCGAAGAAAGATTAGAAGTTTCAGCGCCAAATTGTGTCAATTTCATGGATCAGAAAACAGAAAAAGGGTAAATCAGGTGAACATTTATAGCCGAATCTGAATAAAAAATGCTTCTCACCACTTAGAGAGAAATCCACAGAAGAGGCGCCAAATATGATGCTGTCCTTCTGATAGACGGCGACTTCACGGTCAGCTCGCAGGTCATAGAAACGGCACTGGAGAGCACCGACACACAGCTCAGATACAAATACAACACAGCTGGACCATAGCAGATAAACATCTGAGAGGCTGTTTTAACTCATGCATTAATGTCACAGGAATGTAAAGATGGCCACAGGTGTTAATGATGTCACAGAGAAACAGTCCTTCCTTTTATTAAAAATGATGCACATTGGTGTCATCAAAACCATATTACTTCCTCAGAATAACTGATATATGTAGTTCCTACTGACAGAGCGTCATGACAGCAAGCGGGATAGGCAGGTCTGACAGAACCTACCGTGGCGTCATCTGACGCAGATGCAAATGCATCTCCACTGGGGTAGTACCTGGACATGAAGAAAAGCACATTCAGACACGCTACTGGAGCAACTAATATACTTTACTTAGTGCCTTGAAACAACGAAAACGTCAGTTTTATAGTTCTGTTAATAAAGTCAAAACTCAATGCTTTTGGTTTCATAATTTCTACTGATTACGTTTGAGTTCTGGTCGCATTTATTCAGCAACTACTTTAATTTGCAGCCTGTGAACATAATATTAAACTTTCCCCTATTTGTGTTAAAGCTTTTTCATTGAGTACAGCTGTGAGATCAAATGAGTGAGATTTGTTTTTACAAAATTTGAACCAGGTGAAGCTAAAGCTATGCCACTTGAGGAGTTCTGGATAGAGCATATTCAGAGACAAATAAGGTTTTTCATCTTAAATGCCAAATTATTATTTTTTGTACAATTCTGGTTTAATTATTGCTCTGCGTGGGTTATTCTTTCAGCAAATGGTATGTTTTAGAGTCTGTATGCTCCAGTTAACGGTTATTCAATTACTAAATTAGTTGACGATTATTTAAATAACCGATTAATCACGATTATTACGATTAATTGGTTCAGCCCTTGTGTTAACCCAGAAGTGGTTCCAATAATCACATTCTGCCCAGGGCCCCGTATAACCTTGGGCTGGCTCTGACCTGCAAGGACCTCTAATAAATCCTAAACACTGTTTTGAATTTTGAATTTTGATTTTTATAGCAGCAAATTACAACACTTTAGTAAATCAGAACTAATCAGAAGATCTTTATTTATTTACAGTCTAACAGATTTGCCATGTTTCTCATTTGTTTAAACTGAGGATGTTTTCAGTGCTCTCTTGTAATGATGCACTTAGCATCAAATTAGAATAGGTTGTGTTTTAGTGTCCAAATCTATTGAAATGTGGACTAATCTCAGTAGTTTAAATTTTTCAAACAAGTCTTTGTATTTTTTCTTATTGTGACAAGAATGGCCCATGTTGTTTTCCTTGAAAGGTTTATAGTTCAATGTGATTGGGACGTGTAAATGCTGCAACACAGCTTCAATGACCAAAAAAAAGCTACTGCTGACAAGGGACTCTGCCGTTCTGGGAATAATGTCATGGCAACACAAAGTCATACAATGTCACATGACTGCACTTGTAGGGTTATGGGTTAAAATGTTAGGATAAAGCTGTATGAGGAATTTTCCAGAGCATTAAAATCATATGCGACATACAAGTAAGGAGTGAAAACCTTAATTGAGTTTAACACTTAATATTTCCTCAACAAATCTCAGCAACCAGACAGCTGGAAACCCAAGAGATTCAGCTTTCAAATCGGAGATTACACATGTAGACACTCATTTAGATCACATCTGTTAGACCTCAGAGTTTAATGGTGTGAAAACCTGATTAGGCATGGCCACAACTCAGCAACATCTAAAACAGCACTTTCTTCTAGTTATTAAGTCTAAAAACACAAAAATGCTTGTAAAATGATGAATGCTGATCTGTTTTGGTTAATGCCAGATTTGAGTGTTTTTTAAAGTACTCAACTCACTTCACACAGTTGATGTCAGACTCGTGGCTTTCAAAAGACTGAATGTTCTGTCCTGAGCGCATATCCCACACATTGGCCTTCATATCACAGCCCTGAGAACAACACACAAAAAATGCAGTATCGTAAAAGAAAACCACCGATGACTTCACTAAAAACTGAAGAATTTTAATATTATTCCAAATAAATATCAGGAGAAGTTCCTCACCCCAGACACAAAGGTGTTTCCGGTCTCAGATGGAGCGAGGTCCAGGGACAGGACGTCTGCCGTGTGACCGTGGAAACTCTGCAGCAGCTGCCCACTCTCCACGTCCCACAGGGCACACGTGCCATCCCCACTGGAGGTCAGCAGCTGGCAGACACAGCACACACACAACGTGAAAGGTACCACAACATGCCTGTGGGCTCGGGTGCACTGAATGCACTCAGGATAAAACAGAAAAACAAACAGGAAAACATGAATTCACCCTGAAGGTGATTATACATGGTTTTGAAACTGGATTTTGTTAAACCTTGGTACACCTTAATACTGGTAACAAACTAATACGTAGTTTGGTGTTAGAAAGCCTACACATAGCATACATCTGTTATTTGTGGAACGTATTACATCCTTTTCTTTTTAATTGCTTTACCTGCTGGTTTTGCTTTCAATTCTCTAATTTACTGGTAAATGAAGGAGACAAAAATAAACCAGTAGCATCTCGGTGTCCTATATTTACACAGCAAACCAGACCAAAACCACTTTGTTCCCAGGGCACCTTCATTAAAAGGAGAAGAAAGTGTTTTTTTTTTCACATGATAAAGGAAGTTTCTGGTTGTCAGTAACAGTGGAAGGAAAAATTGATCATTCTGAAGATCAGAGCTGGAATATGGGAATAAAAAACGATTAATACATTCATTAAACACAGCAAAGACAGTAGATCAGCACCTCCTTGCTTACACTGAGCAATCATCTATCTGCATAGAAACAACCTGCAAAATGTTCAAATGTCACCAAAGCCTCTGTTGAAAACAAATCATGGGCGCGCAGAGATACACAGAAACATCAGACATCCCTGGTGGCTGCCTGATTAGAGAGGATGCTGCATGACCTCAGACGTGAAACACACCACATCCTGCTGCAGACAGAGCAACTCTCACTTTTAGCATTTAAAAGCCACAGTTAAACAGAAGCAAGTAAGCTGTAACTAGCAGACACACTGCTTTGGTTTCAGTCTGACTGTGTTGATCTGCTGCATGGTATTTAAAAGCCCACTGACAGGTATGACTAAAGTCTTGACTCAGGTACACACAGATTTACTCTAATTTACCTCAGAGAGTTAGATACATAGGTGGGGAAAGTTGTGTTTATGTGTGCAGGATTATCCATTCTGCTTGAACCTTACCACATTGGGTCACACTACAGCCATTATCGTCAATGTGTTTCATTGGGATTCTACAGGGGTTGGACAATGAAACTGAAACACCTGGTTTTAGACCCCAATAATTTATTAGTATGGTGTAGGGCCTCCTTTTGCGGCTAATACAGCGTCAGTTCGTCTTGAGAATGACATATACAAGTCCTGCACAGTGGTCAGAGGGATTTTATGCCATTCTTCTTGCAGGATAGTGGCCAGGTCACTACGTGATACTGGTGGAGGAAAACGTTTCCTGACTCGCTCCTCCAAAACACCCCAAAGTGGCTCAATATTTAGATCTGGTGACTGTGCAGGCCATGGAAGATGTTCAACTTTCATGTCCATCAAACCAATCTTTCACCAGTCTTGCTGTGTGTATTGGTGCATTGTCATCCTGATACACGGCACCGCCTTCAGGATACAATGTTTGAACCATTGGATGCACATGGTCTTTAAGAATGGTTCGGTAGTCCTTGGCAGTGACGCACCCATCTAGCACAAGTTTTGGGCCAAGGGAATGCCATGATATGGCAGCCCAAAACCATCACTGATCCACCCCCAGCTTCACTCTGGGCATGCAACAGTCTGGGTGGTACGCTTCTTTGAGGCTTCTCCACACCGTAACTCTCCCGGATGTGGGGAAAACAGTAAAGGTGGACTCATCAGAGAACAATACATGTTTCACATTGTCCACAGCCCAAGATTTGCGCTCCTTGCACCATTGAAACCGACGTTTGGCATTGGCATGAGTGACCAAAGGTTTGGCTATAGCAGCCCGGCCGTGTATATCGACTCTGTGGAGCTCCCGACGGACATTTCGGGTGGAAACAGGAGAGTTGAGGTGCACATTTAATTCTGCCGTGATTTGGGGAGCCGTGGTTTCATGTTTTTTGGATACAATCCGGGTTAGCACCCGAACATCCCTTTCAGACAGCTTCCTCTTGCGTCCACAGTTAATCCTGTTGGATGTGGTTCGTCCTTCTTGGTGGTATGCTGACATTACCCTGGATACCGTGGCTCTTGATACATCACAAAGACTTGCTGTCTTGGTCACACATGCGCCAGCAAGACGTGCACCAACAATTTGTCCTCTTTTGAACTCTGGTATGTCACCCATAATGTTGTGTGCATTTCAATATTTTGAGCAAAACTGTGCTCTTACCCTGCTAATTGAACCTTCACACTCTGCTCTTACTGGTGCAATGTGCAATCAATGAAGACTGGCTACCAGGCTGGTCCAATTTAGCCATGAAACTTCCCACACTAAAATGACAGGTGTTTCAGTTTCATTGTCCAACCCCTGTATGTGACCAACACAAAGTAGTATGTAGTTAGTGGAAGGAAAACTATGTATGGTTTTTACAAATTAAAACAAATTTTAAAAGTGTTGTGCACATTTGTATTCAGCCTGCCTAATTCAATACTTTGTAGAACCACCGTTTGCTGCTATCACACCTGCAAGTCTTTTGGAGTATAGGTCTGTACTTTGACTGGGCCATTCTAACACATGAATTTGATTTGATCTGAACCTTTCCTTTGCAGCTCTGTCTGTATGTTCGGGTTGTCGTCCTGCTGGAAGGCGAACCCTCACCACAGTCTCAAGTCTTTTGTGACCTCTAGTAGCAGGTTACCTTCCAGGATCGTCCTGTATTTAGCTCCATCCATCTTCACATCAGCTCCACAGCCCTGGTTACAATGTTTTCTCACTTGCTAAAGGATCGTCTGTCAATATTATTAGTTGAGTTAATGTGATTTAAGATTTGTTACTGGAGGCAACTTTCTTTGTGGAGAACCAATGTATTTTCTGTTTGAAGTAAGGATCTGTTTGTTGCTAAGCTAACTACCAAAAACACCTGTCTGTAAATTTAAATTGTTGGACGTAATGATTTTGACATTATCATCATGGTACAAGCATTTTTGTGTATTTCCGCTTATTTATCCTGTTACAGTTTCACAGAAAAATTGATGTCCTTAAATTCTACAAGATATCATCCTGGAGTCTGTGGAGTTTCTGCGTTCATTCTGTTTGGATATCTTGTGGCACCAGGCTGGCAAGGCCTATGCAGCCATGTTTCACTGTTGGGATGGTGTGTTCAGAGATATGCGTAGTGTTAGCTTTCTGTTATTAAACTAGCTATAACTAAACCCTTCTTGAGACTTCTCCACAGCTTTATCTGCGATCTTCACTAATGTTCTCTAACAAACCTCTGAAGCCTTGACAGAACATGGGAACTTTTATCTACTAATTCAGTGGAGACAGTGGGTTTCACTGGGTTTTTATTTAGTGGTGTTTGAATAAAGGGGGCTGAATACATGCCACACTTTTCAGATTTTGTGAAAACCTAAAAACCATGTATCCTTTTCCTTCTGCTTCACCATTAGGCCCTACTTCGTGTTGCTCTGTCACATCATACTTTTAGCATTGGATATTTTTTACACTTATAATGTCTTTCGAGCAGATAGAAAAGGCAGAGCTGGAGGTGTTGCCATGTATGTATCTCACCATTTGCAAGGATCGTTGTTGCATTCTATATCTATTACTAGACAATTTGAGTTTGTGGCTTTGGAAATAATTTTGGTTAATTCTGCGATCACAATAATTAGGTGCTACAGACCTCCCTCAGCATCTGCAGACTCTATTTCTAATCTGTCACACCTTTTATCTAAATATCTGTATCATGAGTTGATCTTAAGGGGGGACTTTAATCTAGACTGGTTCAATGAGAAGTCTGCAATTTTTAAGCAGTCATGTGACACACTGAATCTCACCCAGCTTACTGATAGCCCAACTAGGATCAACTCAAGTAATTCATAAGTATACATCTAGAGGAGTATTCTGAAATGACGTCAGCGATCATTGTTGCATTGCATGTGTAAGGAACACTAAAATGACAAAGTCAAAGAATCGAATTGTCATAAAACGTAATTTCCAACATTTCTTGGACCAAGCTTTCCTTCAAGATATAGCCCTGGTGAACTGGGAGCAAATAAATTTAATACGCTCTGTTGATGACGCGGTTACGTTTTCCTGTGATACTTTTATCACAATAATAAACAAACACATTCCATTAAAAAGTTGAGAAAAAAAAAAAAAACCAGAGACAATTCCTGATTATTTAAGTCGTTAGCTGATTTAGTACATGAGCGAAACAAACAGTGGTCAGTTGACAGAAAAACCAAGTCTGAATCTGATTGGCAGTGCTTTCGTGAACTTAGAAACAAAAGTACTTCATTTATTAGAAAATCTAAATCTACTTATTATTTAAACTTAACTACAAACAACTGATTGATCATTTCAAAGTTCTGGAAGACAGTTAAAAAGCTACAAAATAAGGCACCTTTCAGTCTCCCTCAGAAATTGAAACATAACGACTTTTTTAATATTGAAAAAAAGGATATGTCGAATTTATTTAAAGTTAATTTCAAAGAGGCTGGTCATGGGGAATCGTCTGACCTGGCTAAATCAGCAGTAAAGCAAATCAGTTTATCTGCACCTAACTAGAATCACATTCTAGATTTCACTCCTCTGCTCTGCTGTGACGTTTTGCATGCTTTGCAAACATTAGATCTTAGGAAGTCTGCAGAGCCTGATGGATTTGATGCTTTTTTCCTTAGGCTAGCTGTTCCAATTATTGCACAATCTGTTACTGATATTTTTAATCTGTCAGTCTCTTCAAATACTTGTCCCACGCTTCTGGCTGGCTCCTTTCTGTTGGAGGTCGGTGGCTACTTCGGGCGGCGGACTGGATAATGGGGCTGGGGATCGGGGTCTGAGGGTCTGGGTGATTCCGGGGGGGGGGGTGGCTGGGGACGTTGATCCCGGTTTTCAGTTGGTTCTCGGGGCCTGTAACCTGTCCCTAGTCTTTTGCCCGGTGGATGCGCCTATGCCTCCGTCCTTTGTTGGGACTTGGCAAACAGGGGTGCCTATTGGGGTCAGCCGGGGAGCTGGCTCCCTGGGAGATCATTTTGCCCCCCAGTCCTTCCCTCCCCATCACCCGGACACCTCCCTCACATTACCACTCATGGAGGGCCTTGGGGTGCAGGTGCGCCATTGGAGTGCCGCAAGGGTTTTCCATCTCTGCGGTCCCATGGCAGCCTGTGCCCCAATTTTATTGTACAACTTAGACACTCTCACTTATAACATTTTCACGACATTCACATGTAGGGCCTTGGGGGTGACCGCACTGCATGGCATCAAGAGGAAGGATATCCTCGTAGCCTAACCTCTGGTGCCTGCGCTCACCTCTAAGGGTTTAATTGCATTTAGACATTGAGGGTTCAGAGTGCGGGGGGGTGGCAGACCCTCTTCCCCACCGTTCTTTTTAAATGCACACTACAACAACACGCATCAACACCTGGCGGAGGCAGGCTTCGGGTCTTTTCACACTCCTTTTCGCTATTTCCCATCTGTGGTCGGAGGCCGGGAGAGGGAGTGGGCCCTCTAGTCGGGTCTGGGCTGGGTTTGGGGGTCAGGTCTTGGGGACTGTCTGGTGCTGGGGCTGGCGTTTCGGCTCTCTCTCTCGGGATCGCTGGGGTTCCCTTGGATCTCGGCCCCTGGCTTTGGGCCCTGGTCTGCCGGCTGCGGGGGGTGCCGGGCTCCGGTAGGGGGGACTTAGCCGGCATTGATTGGGATGTGGCCCTGCTCCGATGGAGGGGCTGGCCGGCTGGACTACTTGGTGGGCCGTAGTGCGCCATGCGGGGGTGCGGGTGGCCAGTGGGCTGGGGCACTCCCGGGGATTTGGGGCGGGGTTGGCGGGGTGCCCGGAAACTGGTGCGGCCGTGGCCTTCTTCCACTGCTTCTGTGGTTCTGGCCCATGGTTGGGCGCCGGGCTGCAGTTGCCGGTCGGGTGGGTGGGGCGGCGGAGCGCGTTTTGTGACTGCACCGGGGCGGCTGGTGGGCTGTGCTTGGCTTGGAGCAGTTGGCCTGCATGGCCCAGGTACCCGGCTAGTGCATGTATCCCTCTCGTGGACTGGTGGGCTGGGGCTGCTGGCGCTGTCTGGGGGATTGGGCGGGCTTGGTGGTGGGCTGCTCTGCTGGCTGTCATGTGTGAGGGGGGGGATCGGGCCGGTGGGTGGGGGGGTGTCGTGGAGGGGCTGCAGCCGGTGGGGTGGAGGGGTTGTATCCACTTCTGGGATATGGGGTCGCTGGCGTTTGGATCGGCTGGGTGGCGATGGTGGAGCTGAGCTGGATAGTGTTTCTCCCTGGGCAGTTGCAGTGGCAGGTATGTTTTTTTTTTTTTTGTGCTGAGTGGGGCATTGTGGGGGCGTGGTGGGGACACTGACCCCGGGGATTGGGTGGGTGAGTCTGTCCCGTCATGCTGCGGGGTCGGGGGTCCTGTTGTAGGTGCGGTGCTCGGCGGGGTCTGCCCTGTTGCGCCAGTGGGCGGGGGTGGTGTTACACGGGGCCCTTGCCTTGCCGTTGCGGCACACTGTGTGGTGGGGGAGCGGGTGCGGCGGGAGTGCTCAGAGCGGGGCTGTATGTAGAGCTTGCGCTGGGTGGGTGTGACCTCATCGGCCTCTCGGCTATAGAGTTCACCTGTGGGGTGTGCCCCTGTGGGGGGGGATTCGTGGCGTTTGGGTTCGGGGACATGTGTTCGATATCGGTGTCCCTGTTGGGGGTGGCCCTGTGGCGAGGTTCATGTTGGGGTTCACTGGGGGTGGGAGACTCATGGGGTCGGGATCGGAGCTCGTTGGGGGGTTGGGACTGCTCCGTCCTGGGGCGTCTCTGGTTGGCGGGCTGGTTTGGGCCATGTGGACCCCTCTTTTGTACATAGCCCCCTCTCCGGAGGTGGATGGGGGTTGGTGGGGACTGGGTTCTGGGCAGGGGCCGGGCTGAGACCGCCCGGGTCTGGGCCTGTCTGCCTGTCTCTGCCCCGGGAGGGAAGGGGACCATCTCCTTGGTCCGGGGGCTGGTTGCCCCTAGGGGCTGCCGGCGCCCGGACCTTGGAGTATAGAGTATGCATGGGGAGTGTGAGTGAGTGTAGGACGTCCATTGTTGTTTGTCTTTACGTTGGGAGCGAGTGATTTTATGTGTGTGGATGAGGGTGGGAGTGGGTGACTGTGACTGTGAGTGCCTGTTTTTTTTTGTGACAGGTTGGGTCTTGGACTGCTCCCTCTCTTGGATCAGCTTAGGCCCCCCCATATTATGGGGGGCCTATTTCCTCCCCGCCACCCCGCCTGCCGGTGGTTGGAGTCTCTGCCCGCTGGTGTACTTGTGGTTCTCGGTGTCCGGGGCTGGATGCTTTGGTGTATGCTGGCTCACTCCCGGTGGCTGCCTGCCGGGGCTTGGACCCCTGGGCTTTGTCGGGCCTCTGTCTTGGGGGTGGCATGTCCCGGGGTCTTGGGTCTCTGGGTCCATGGCTGGATCTGCTCGGGAGTGGACGGCTGCCGGCGGGGCCTGTGGGCTCGTTGCTGCGGTTCCCTGGGGCTTCCGCACTGTCGCTGCTGGGTGGCTCCCCTGGGACTCTCCACTGCTCTTCTCTGGGGGGGTTGCGGTAGTCCCGGCGGTGGTTCTCCTGGGGTTCCTGTGCTTTGGGGGGCCTTTGGATGTCTGTTGCTCGGATCTCCTCAGTGTCCGCCTGGGGACCACGGGGCAGGTAGGTGGGTCCTCACACTCGCTATTGCATATTTCTGTGGAGAAACCTTGTATACAAAGCGCATCCACACAGGTGTTGATAGATACACAGATGATCTATATTGGGCTGCACTTCTCACTAAGTACATTTTACATTCATAAATACCGTGTGTTATTTTGTGTATAAGCAAGCAGGGTGTAATCTTTTATTCTATTCATCCTTCTTTCTCTCCTCCACTCTCTCCTCCTTTTTTCCCCTTTTTCCCTTTTGCCCCATCTCTCTCTTTGTCAAGCTTCTGTTTTCCTTTTCATTTCAGTCTCCGTGTCCGTAACAATTGAAATATTCCCAAAGAAGTTTATAATAAAGTTTCTTTTATAAATATCAAGCAGAGCTTTAAAGCAATAGCTGTGATGCTCCGCTTGTGAAAGTAAATCTGTTGGGTAATTTCTTGGCACTCAGACTACAATTCTGAGCACTACTCTGCCGGACAGGACACGGTAAAAAAAAACAAAAAACAAATACTTGTCCCACTATGTGGAAACAGGCCATTCCTTTACTTAAATCAGGTGATCCCACAGATATGAACAACTACAGACCTATTTCTAGTCTTTCAGTTCTAGCAAAAGTGTTCGAGTCTTTGGTGTCTATCCACTTTAAACAGTTAGTTAAAACTAACAATATTCTTAATAATTTTCAATCAGGATTTAGGGCAGGACACAGTACAATCACAGCAACTTTAAAAATAACTGATGAGATGTCAAAACAGCACAGGAAAGGAAATATGCTTGTTTAGCTTTGTTTATTGATCTAACTTAGGCATTTGACACCGTTGACCAATGTCACCTAATCAATACAATACAGATGCTTGGCTTTAGTAGAAACATGGCTAGCTGGATAAAAAACTATTTATCAAAACGCAATCAGTTTGTTCAGTTTGACTCTTTTTTATCGGATCCAGTCACTTTGAATAAGGGGGTCCCACAGGGGTCTATTTTAGGGCCCTTGCTCTTTTTATTCTATATTAATCGAATCTGCAATTAAATTTTCATCTTATCACATGTATGCAGATGACACAATTTTATACTCATCAGCACCCTCTTTAGATGCAGTACACTTAAATCTTCACACTGACTTCATTACCTTACAAAATGCCTTTCTTGACTCAAAATTTGTCCTAAATGCTAGCAAAACCAAAGTTATGTTGTTTTCCCTCAAGTCTACAGCAACCACTCCTCCTATTATAACATTGGATGGTGGTATCATAGAGGTCGTAGACACATATAAATATCTTGGTCTTTGGCTCAATAAAGACCTTAATTTTAAACATCATGTTCCTTATTTAATAAAAAAGTTTACTTAAATTTTTTTGTATAGATCAAAACCTTGCTTTTCTATTTCTTCCTGTAAGAGACTAGTAACCAGTTTGTTTTTGTCTTAGTTG
Source organism: Crenichthys baileyi (assembly GCA_036173005.1). Classification (NCBI taxonomy): domain Eukaryota; kingdom Metazoa; phylum Chordata; class Actinopteri; order Cyprinodontiformes; family Goodeidae; genus Crenichthys; species Crenichthys baileyi. The sequence goes on along the minus strand of JAHHUM010001530.1, from coordinate 234,153 downwards.
GACCACGGTGACACATTTATAGATTTGCCTGTCCCCCTACCTCAGCTAAACTGGACCCTATTTACCATGCTGCTCTAAGAGGTTCACCGTTTAGGACTCACCATTGTATTTTATATAACCTTGCCAGATTTACCTCTCTCAATACTTGCAGAATGAGTCACTGGTAGATTCACTGAGTCACTGTACTCCAGAACACCCACAGTCTTAAAGCCAGTAGTGGTTGCGGTTTAAGGTGCCCTTCGTGCGCAAAGAGTCAGGAAGGATGAGTCTGTCCTATTTTTGCCCATGGAGTTGGAATGATCTGCAGCTCAGGTTGAGGCTGGAGTCTCCTATTTCTTAATCTAGTTTTAAACAAAAACTTCGTTTTTAAATAAAAACTGTCAGACTTTTACTCATATTTTGTAACCATTATGTCTAAGTGTTGTTATTGTAAATCATTTTAGTGTTACTTTGTAATATGAAATAGCTTTTTATTTATTTATTTATTTATTTATTTCTGTATTTTGTGCTGTGTTTTATCTTGGCCAGGACATCCTTGTAAAAGAGATTACAACTCTCAATGGATTTCTTTCCTGGAAAAATAAAGATAAAATAAATAAATAAATATATCCCAAATATCCCAATAAAACACATCAAAAATAGTACTTGTAACCAGATGTGAAAAAGCTGAAGGGGTATTTATACTTTTGAAAGGCACTGTTTACATGTATGTATTTGTGTGATAAATGTTGTGTCCTCAGGGTCGGTGTACTCCAGTCTCCCAGATAAAAGCCACTCAGTGTCTATTAATACTCCCAGGACAGAAGATCATACCACTCTTTCTCTCCTCAGCTCTAATATCTGCTGGCTCTTCTCTCTTGCCCTCTCCTTATTTCCCTCCCCTCTGCTTTGTGGAGAGTCGGAGAAGAGTAAATTATTAAAGCAAATAGCTCAGACCATTTCCTTCATGTTCTCCCTTTCACCCTGTCCTCTTCTTATTCTCAGCTCGGGAGTGATGTGTACAGGATGCAACCAATTAATCCTGAGGTACAAAATATCAATGATGTAACATATTGATACACTAAATAAAGATAAAATTGCCGCTGTGACAGATTTTTTAAGCTAACTCTTTAACTAAACTAGAAATGAGAATCTTTGACAGAGTTAGTACATGGCATGTATGTTGTAGCCCCAGATTCTGTGAGATAATAAAAAATTATGCACAAACTTTGTTTAATTTTAAAAGTTACTTAATCTGTTGCACTGTTTTGTTTTTAATCGCTGCTGCATGCTGTAGTCACCATTTAAGATTTTGTTTGAAGTGTTTAGTTGTGTTCCTCTACAATTCTTCTCTATGACACTAAATTAGTTAAAAACTAATTGCTCAGATTTTCTTCTTTTGGGGTTATGATGAAAAGTTATGACTTGGAAATATCTTACCTGAAGTAGTCTCATCTTGATTAAAGACATTTGTGTTCATAACGACCAGTCATGTAGAGTAGAGTGATTAATACTAAAACAGCTCCATTCTCTAAAAATGTATTACGGTCCATAAGAAAGAAGGTTTTTGTTTTGGATGGTTATTTGCATTGAAATCTACAGTTTTATAGATTATAAAATTGAGTCTATGTCTCTTGCTCTGATGCTTTCTATGAGCATGTGATTCTTTCTTTATCAGGCCTCATGTTCTGATGTTGTCCAGCATCAATGTTATTTCTGTTCTTGCTGTTATTAACAGCGGTGTGGCTCCCAAACCTTTTCAGCAGCTGCTTAGTCTGGATCCTACTGCACTTCACTTATATTTATTTTATTTTCCCAAGCTTTTGGGATTTCTCTAAAATGCTGGAGAAAATTGTTTCCATCTACTTGAAAGCCTTTTAGATGAACCTGATGCACTTAAGGTCTTTGAGTCTGTCTTTAAATTTCTTTATAGCAAAGGATCCGAGGTTTTTACTGAAATCCCTCTGGCTACTGAAGCAGGGATCATGTCATTATAATTGGAGAGCTTTCTCCAACACAGTGGATCATAGCATTGCGGTATCCTAACAGAATTATTAAGGAATCTGCGGTACCACACAAGAGCTGTTCCAATCTTACCTGGTTCAGAGCCATTTTTGTGCTGGTCTAGATGATTTCCAATCTTTCTCAATTCTACTGCAGGGTTCCACAGGGCTTGATATTTGGGCCTCTGCTATTAAATTTGTATCTCCTGCCCTTTACTTCCATTCTTAGAAAGCATAATCTACATTCATTGCTATCCAGATGATACTCAGATGTATGTGCCCCTTAAATGGAAGAGTGACTATTCATGCTAACACTAACTGATTATCTGGAGGAACTAAGGCCTTGGACAGCTCTTAATAATTTTTAAATCCTGCAAAAGTGAAAAAAAGCCAATGCAGTTATGTACTGCAGGTAAGATATTGACTTGACTTGAGCTAGAATCTCTCAATGAAGCATCACTTTTAAAAATTGGAACTGCATGTTTTTAAAGCCAATTCTGTCTTCACAGCTGAGGTATGTTGTGTATTTTCTTGACCATTCCCTCTGTTTCCTCAGTGGTGGTCATGTTCCTGTTTGACATTTTTCTACATATCTATTCTAATTTCTCCATGACTTCCAACCCTGCGTGTACTTACTGAATAATATTGTAATATGTTTCATCCAGAGATGGAATTTAATACAAAATCCACCGGTTTACTGCCTAATTGGGTTTCAGCAGTTATCAGCACATAGTTATTGTGTATTAGTAGCTTCATACTCTTCATATAGATGTTTGATCAGCTCTGTTATGATTATTGATATTTCTTATACATCTCAGTGTAGCAAAGACCTTGTGAGTTCCTATAGGAGAGGTACAGGACCCAGTTTGGCCTCCCTGTGGCTGAGAAACATATGAACCATGTTCTTAATGTGTTTTTATTCTTATTATTCAGTGTGCATTTGAAGCATAATGCTAGTCACAACTAATAGGCATGCTTTTAAGCCACTTTACACCCTACAAAGAACACAGTAACCTATTGCTCATTGCTCACCTGCATGTCTGAGTTGGTGAAGGAGCATCCTGATACATAGTTGGTATGCATGGCGACCGACTTCTTCTTTGCAGCCAGATTCTCATTTCTGTCTAGTGACAGCGGGACCACCGAGCATTTGTTATCCAAGCCGCTATGGGATGAAATTAGAGATTTTTTAACATATTAGTTTACTGCTCATTTACAGGAAGTAAAGCAGACATCCTATATTGAAACGGGTTTAATAACAACCTTTCTGGGAGTTCTGCTAATAAGGGATGCCAACCAACTGATTTTCTCACCCGCATGCCACAGCACAACCAGAGGGAGCGTATGCACATGCCATAACCCATGTACATGGTAGGGTCACCCCATGCTCCTTTAGGACACAAATAACACACACATTTATGGACCAGCATCAAAACTATTTATTCCTGATGAGAAAATGAATTTGGTTTAATAATTGTATAGCTCACACATGCAATGCATTGAATATAATTAATTTCCCTTAAACATTCTTAACATTTTCAGTGTGTTTTATTGGGACTTTAATAGACAGGCCAACAAAAAGTAATTCATAGTTGTAAAGTGGAGGAAAAAAAAATTACATATTTGTTTTAGCAACAAAAGAGTCCACCTGTGAGTAATTTAATCTCAGTATAAATCTAGCTGTTTTTCAGAGAACATGCAAAGTGCAAACCTACCAGTGCATGGCAGTTAACCTAAACTGACAGCCTAGTCAAAGAGAGCATTAATCAGAGTAGCAGCCAACAGGCCAATGGTAACTGTGGAGGAGCTTGAGATATCCACAGCTCAGGTGGGAGAATCTGTTGAGAGGACATCTATTATTCGTGTACTGTACAAACCTGGCATTTCTTGAAGAGTGGGAAGAAGAAAGCCGTTGTTGAAAGAAAGTCAGAACTAGTCCAAATCAATTGCTAAAGTCTGTCACAAAGTCTGCCATGTGGAAGAAGGTGCTCTGGTCAGGTGAGACTCAAATGTTCTGGCCTAAATGCAAAAACACACCATCCCTATGGTAAAACATGATGACATATGCTGGACAGGAAAGCTGATCATAGCTGACAGGAAGATGGATGGGGCTAAATCCAGGGCAATCCTGGAAGCAAACCTGTTAGAGGCAGCAAAATCTACCAGCAGGACAGTGGTCCTACACATACAGCCTGATGGCAGAGGAATGATTCAGGTCAAACCATATTAATGTGCTAGAATGGCCTAGTCAGAATTCCAACCTAAATCCAACTGAGAACCTCTATCATAACTTCAACAAAGATGTTCAAAGATATGCTCCATCCAATCCAACAGAGCTTGAGTGTTCTGGTATCCAGTTTTAAAAAGCTGGTAGATACATACACCAACAGACTTGCAGCTGTAACTGAAGTAAAATGTCTTAATGTGAAAGGGCTGAATACTAAATCCATCCATCCATCCATTTTCTATACCCACTAAATCAATACACTTTTTAGATTTTCATTTCTAAAAAAAAAAAAAAATTCTTTCACTTCACAATAATGCATTACTTAATGTTGATTTATTAGATATAATTCCAATAAATTACACTAAGGTTAAGAATTAGTAGTCTTGCTATAGACCCTGTAGCTCCTGTGATTCTGGATATGAGGTGCATTAATTATGCATGTGAGTTAAAAGTTCCAGGTCTGGTAATGAGTTGTGCATAAAATAAATCTTTAATATAGGAGAAATCCTGGCTATCATTCACCCCCACTCAGACCTACATACATATTAACACACTGACAGATGTTAAGGTCGACTGATGGACAGATTAGTCTGTAAAGGCATATTTCTGTCTAATCGTTTTATGTCCCTGGTGTTAGAAGAGCAGAGGATTATAAGCCCATCAACTGCAGCTTTTATGGAGGAATGTTTACATCTAAGCCCTAAATGGGAAGCTGCTTGATGAGTGGAGAAGGTCAAACTGGGCCACCATTCCTCCAGAAATGAGAACAATAATCACACAGCGACACACCCACTACTTTGTTACAGGATGGTTATACTGGTTAAAGCTGACCTAAAGAGTTGGATAAAAAAACTGATTAGCCTACTATTAATAATGATTTTCATTTTCAACACCCTTTATTTTGGATTATAGGTGTGTACATAAAGGCACACATGGATTAAACAAAAGATGCACTGTTTTCTGACAAGGCAATCTACATTTAAGACACTAACTCACTGTTGAGAAATATGGTTTGTCCTTAGCAAGTCTAAGTCAACGCCTCATCCATCCATCCATCCATCCATCCATCCATCCATCCATCCATCCATCCATCCATCCATTCATCCATCCATCCATCCATCCATCCATCCATCCATCCATCCATCCATCAGGGTCAATCACAGAGTAAAAACAAACCTACCTTATTAAGAGTGAATGCATCCCAGACAATCACTTTTCCATCCTAGGAGAGAAACATATTTGCATTTATCTCAGGGTTACGGAACATTCAACATTTCAGTGTCTTACATGTCTGCCAGTGTTCCTGCAATGTATTATAAAAAAGCCTGAAAAACTAATAAAATAATTCATTCAAGTCTTGAAAAATCTTAAATTATATATTTTTGTGTCTTATATTTGTACATTCATTCTATTCTACTTATGATTGCAGCTCTGACAGAGGAAATATTAATTATGTAGTGACTAAACTACAAGTCCCATGGTCCAAAGAAGCAATTGGCCCAGCTAAATGGAATATATGCTGAAAGACATTCAGTCGTCTCTGCAAACCTGTGAAAGAGTTTTTAATGGCTCTATATTATGTTTCGATAACTCAAATCCAAATTTGCATGTGGGCCGCCACATGGCTACAGTCCTCAATGCAGTTTGATTCTTGTTCCCCGGGCCATTTGCTGCATGTCTTCTTCTTCCCTCTGCCCTTCTTCCTTTCCAGCTACTAATGAATAAAGGCAACGAGTGCCCCAAAAGCCTTTAAAAAATAAAAAAAAGGCATGTTATTTTATCCAGTACCAGCTCTTCATCATCATTAAGGGTATATTTATTTATATAGGTGGCTAAAGTCTAATGCCAATCATACATAAATAATTATGAAGCTTTTATACTGTAGGAAGGCACTGAAGTAAGAGAACCAAGGTGTAAACGTGTCACATGCCAGCTGAAAAACACATATTTCTCTTGAAAAGCTAATATTAAACTTAATGAGTTAAACATAACTCATTAAGCAATAAAGGTATTTAGTTAAGTGACTTTTCATAATTCATATAGGTCTTTAATTCAAATGAAAATAAATGGTCTTTAAAGTTCTTGTGGAGTCAGAAAATGAACTTTTTCCTTAAACTTGCAGGAACCCGGTGTGCATACCACAGAACCTTTCAGCACACATACATTCGTGTGGACGCGGATGGGTGTGTACCTGTGAGGAGCTGACCAGGCGCCGTTTGTCCTTGCACCAGTCCACACACAGCACCTTATTCCCATGACCTTTCAGAACACGCCTGGTCTTCAAGGAGAGAGCAGCCACCGCCTCAACCTTCTCAGCGACCTGATGCACTGAGGGGATGTGAACAAACACACACAGACATATATAATTACACAGTGACTGTTTGGCGTTTGGAACAAGGTTTGAGTTTTCAGTTTTTACAACCCTATGTTGTTTATATTCTTAGATTTTGCTTTCAAGATTGTCGCCTGCAAATGAAACAAACGCTTTGATATGCTTTAATATTTTTTCTGTATGTTTTGTTAAAAATGGAGTCTAAAGAGGGTAAAGAAGAAGACAATGAAAACAGCCTTAGAAAAAAATTACAGACCACGGCAAAATTTCTTCTGAAATTAGCATCTCTACATGTATAAGAGCTGTTCCACTCAAGTGTCTGCTGGGTTCCAACATAAGCTTACATAATGCCAGTTATTGAGGTTCTGATTAGGTGATCATCAGATCCCAATGGTAACATAAAGGACAAAATGAAAGCTGTCACTGAAAATCGAGGTTAAACTGGATTTTTAATTTCCTAGAGAAAAAGGAACACAAATATTCCTTTTCCTTAAAAACAAAACAGGTTAAACAGAGAAAGTAAAAATCTGGAAGCTGTCTGCACCTTAAAACAAGTATGTACTTTGCTCTGAAGTGCACAGTTAAAGTGATGCTCATCTGAATTGTTAAAGTTGGGAATAAAATCCCTACGATCACTTCTATAAACAAACTAAATAAACTGTAAACTGGATGAGATCACTGCACTGTGTCTCAGTAAGCATTGAGACACAGAGCTCCAGCAGTTTTAGCTTTCACAGCCACTCACGCTCTATGTCGTTCAGCTTGCCCCGCTCCTCCTCCAGCTTCTTCTTCAGATTCTCGCTCTCCTTCTTCAGTGTTGCCAGGGTCTCCCCTTTCTGGAGCCCCTGACAAGCCATCTTCATACAGAAAAATGCCACCAAGACAGAAAGAGAGAGAGAGGGTCAAAAAACAACAAGAGGAGGGAAGGGAAGGGAAGGGAGCAGGGAAACAGGAAAATGTGGAGAACTACCAGAGTCTGGTTGGTGGTGAGAGGTCCATTAAAATAGCCCTGGAGAGCAACTGTGATTCTGTCACACTCTGCTTAGCCTCCCCCCCCCACTCGACTCTATCTCTCCTGCTATTCGAAGACAATGAAGGCTTTTAAAAGCCGGCGCAGCAGAACAAACACAGGTTCTCTCCTCTAGTCCTTGTTTTTAAAGTCGACTGAAGCTGTAAGGCAGAAATCCGTCATGAAGCTGAAAGTGTAGAAAGCCAGTCCCAGTTTGTTTGACTCATTGAAAAATAAACATTTGTTATAATGTTGAGGTAGGGTAAATGTTTCCTGTTACAACCAGCATGCTGACTTATTAGAATAAGGCTGTGCTTTTCAGCAAATAGGAGTCAAGAAATGTTACACTTGTCACAAATGTCTGATTTGCCAATTCAATAAATATCCAAGCATTTGCTCTTACATACATGTTAATTACATGAAATATAAATGTTTTTGCCTTCTACTTCAGGGCAATCACAGTCAGTATACTCATAGCTAAATATATGGCTGAAATCCATGCTAAAGTATCATATACCCCTATAATACCAATTATACTAATTAAAATGTGAATGTGGACATTTGTATTCAGGCTCTGTGAGTCAGTTTGTAGAAATTATACTTTGGTCCAATTTTAGCTGCAAGTCTTTCATCATATGTCTCTACCAGCTTTGCACATCTAGAGATTACAATTTCTGCAAAATAGTTTAAGCTCAGTCAGATTGGACTTTAAGTCTGGACTTTAACTGGGCCATCTAACACAGACAGGTGGACATCTGCTACAGTCTCATTTTTTCCCTCTAACATGTTTTCTTCCTTCTGTATTTTCTGTATTCTTAATTTCTGTATTACAGTAGCTCCATGATGCATCAACTCTGACTATATTGCCTCTTTGCTGATCAAAAAAAGCATCCCCAGAGCATGATGCGGCCACCACCATGGCTTGTGGTAAAGTTTAAGCCAGACTTTATATGGCTGTCTTCCATCAATTACTTTTATTTAGGTGAATCAGAGCAAAGGGGGACGATACAAATAAAACCTAAACTTGCAAAAATTTCTTTACAGTTATATACAGCTTTGTGTTGGTCTGTCATGTAGAATCCCAATGATAATGAAGTTTGATGTGAAAAAGTTTAAGGGGTGTGATAACTTTTGCAAGGCACTGTAGCTCTGCAGTTTGTATTTCCACAGGACTAAAACAGAGTGAAACTGTGCAGCAGCTCAGAGATGAAAACTGAATGAAAGCTTTTACCATTTCCACGCAGAAGGAACAGTAGTTGATGGCCTCGCTCTTAATGTAGATGTTCATCAGAGGACTCGCCTTGCTGCAGCTGTCACACGGGCCAAAAGTGGCCGCCATGAAAGTCTGATCACACATGGCTGCAGAGGATCACCGATGCGCCTGTGGAAAACAGAGAGATGCACTCCATGAAGCCGACCGCAGGCTGATTAGGCTTTTATTTAATCAAGGCTCTCTTTATGACAGGGTGGTTGTTTGTGTTGTAGTTAGTGGGAGTGCTGTACAGGAGTTAAGCAGTTAGTAATCTACTCCAGCCTGATCCTTCTCAGGGCTGCAGAGCAGAGGACAGCAGCTATTCTGGGAAACACACACACTTACAGCGCCTCATCACACAGTAAAACAACTCTTTATACATGGCTTCAGCTTCTCTGCTTAGAAACTATTTAAAACTTATTTAGGTAGTAAAATAAAACTGTTTTTGTTAAAATCTCTATGATTCCTTCTTTGATTTTATTTTCTAAGCTAAACCATGCATAAATTAAGTCAATTGTTCACAACGATATCAAACTGCACATAGTTCTAGATTTTTATCTCAAAATGCAAATTTCCTAGCAGCTATATGATTTGATTGTAATTTGTTTTTTGATTAGATTTTAAAATATGTTTTGCAGAGGTCCCACATTAGACCAATTCCTTTGATACATTTCCAGATTAGCAGAAGAAAGCTTCACACATAAGCTATTTAGTGCAAAGCTTTCTGGGATTAAATGAAACTCCATCTCAGTGATATTTAACAAGTTTATTATAAATATTTCTAACTAAATAAAACATACCTTACCACAGAAGACAATTTTTCCCTCGCCACAGCAGGTACCTGCGCCTGTAGGTGTGAGCTGAGTTGTTCCAGTGAGGCGGGTTGATCAGTGAGGGACAGAGAGGACGCAGTAAGCTTCTTAGGACAGTGTCTAAGCTGTGACTCTGCTCTGTTTTTACCTGGCTGCTTCTTCTGCGAGGCCTGGAGGATCCGTTTAAAGGTGGGACCAAAGGATTTTACAATGAATTCATTCTTGTTTGATTTTACTTGGCTCCATGGCATCAGATCAGCTAATTCGTTAATCAGAAACAAAGAAAAAACTAATTACTCTCCCCTCAATCCCACCCTGCCATAGATTCCACATAAATTGCATGATTGATACCCTAAACTCCTTTCATCTCCAAACCCATATAGTCAACACACTAAACTGTTAAAAACATAAATGAGGTTAAAATGTCTGAAAAGAAGGAAGCACTGAATAATGAAAAGCTTGCATAAAAACATAAGAAATAGTAAGAGTAGAAGCATTTCTAAAACTAACAAAAGAAACATTTGAAAAATAATCAAAATTTAAATTAAATACAGTTAGGCTCAAAATTATTCATATCTCTGGTAGATTAAGCATTATTTTCAGCCAACAAAGAAGTTTATGAGGTGAAATAAAATCATGTCTCAGGAGATAATGTACCACATAAAAGGAGTATTGGTAAAAAAACAAAAAAAAACATGTTTTTATTTATATAAAAAAAAGGCACGTTGAAAATTATTGATATCCTTCTGAGAAACCAATGAAAAATCTTTATTGGCTTAACAGCAGTCAAAGCCTTATAATTACCCACCGGCTATTTTCATGACTCGTTCTTTCTTTGGTGATGAGCTCCAAGTCTTGGAGGTTGGAAGGCCTCCCAGCCATCACCTTAATCTTTAACTGCCTCGAGTCTGATTCCATTGAATCTGATTCTCTTTTAGGTTCAAGTCAGGACTCTGTTTGGGCCACTCCAAAATGTTAATATTACTACCAGTTAGAAGAATCTTTATTAAAATTAAAACAATATTTCTAACCCTAATCTGACTGGGGGTATGAATAATTTTGGTCTTAATTGTAAATAAATAAACAGAAAAACAGGGATACAAAAAAGTATGTAATTAAACGTGGATAAAAAGCAAAAGTTCTGGTATCAAAAGTACAAAGAGTGCAGGAAAACTATTTGATTTAAAATAAAAGCTAATTCAAATGTCAGCTTCAGAAGATGTCATTAGAATCTGGAAAATGCCAAATTAATAAGCTGTTTCTTCATTTTACTTTTAATAATTGCAACACTCAGTGCTGGCCCAACTTTTTGCCATGGTGGTACACAAAATTATTTTTTAATTACAATTGCAAAGATGTTTTTTATTTTCTATTTCCTTTTTAGCTGCTCAGCAATAGAAAAGGGATCTGTAACTCATCATAGATCCGAAACATAACAAGGATCTCGCATGTTTTCCTAAATCTGCAATTGTTTTGGGCTGATTATGTGTCTACATTTTTTTTAAGTGTGTACCTTCAGCAACATAAACAGGACACGGCGCACTCTTGCTTCATTTAGCCAGGCTTAATAAATGGGTGTGTATTATTCTGCTTCTTGGTGGAAGTTGTTGTAGAAAAATTTGTTTTTACCAAGACAGAGACCGATGATTGTCACTCAGAATCAGCTTTATTATAATCTTGCAAGAGAGAAGGATTTTTTACAGCATTGGAGATGCGCTCAGTAGTGCTGCCAAATCGTTCTGCCTGGACAAAGCAAAAGTTCTCCTTATAAGCTACTACAGTTTTCAAGGTAACGCTCGTGAGATGTTTGACACTCTGAGACGAGGTGAAACCTGTTGTCATAGACATGTTGACAATGGAAATGGAACCTTACACAGTGTGGTATACATGTTATCTCATACAAGTGAATAGGAGAAGGTTGAAAAACCATCTCTGTAAGACTAAACAGAACCATCTGTCCTAACCCTGGAGGCAGAAGAGAATAACACCTTCTGTGTTATTCTCTTCTGCCTTTGAATACTTTTATCAGATCCTGCAGAGTATCTAGTAGAGAAGAAAGCAAGGCACTAAAATTTTCCATAACAAAGTGACGGGATGTTTATGGTCTTTTTTACTAGCAAATTAAATTAAAAGCATTGTTAATACAAGATGAATACTTTGTGTTGCCCTTTACATTTCCCATTTTAAGGTTTTAATTTGCATCTTTTTTGAAAGACCTCCCATGGGGAAAGATTATACCTAAACTCTGTTCTTTAAAACATATATCTGCATCAACCGCCTGAAAAACTAAATTTGTGCCACTCTCTAATCCATCCTCAGGTCCTCTGAGAGCCCATCTCAGAGGTAAGGACACAAAAATCGAGGCCTGGTTATTTGTTTTAGTCATGAATCTCGGAATCTGTAAGGTACCAGGTCATCACTGTAGAGATTTTGGTGGGATCTCTACCCTCTCTCTGGTTTGTCTTACTATCGTTGCAGCTTAATTCTGCAGTAGCTGTAGAGGAGAAAGTATTTGAGAAACCCCAAACAGAAGAGCACTGCAGTAATGGAGTCTGTAGGTAAGAAAAGCTTGGATTAATATCTATGTGTTCAGAGTCTTGAGAGAGAAAAGGTCTTACCCTGGTATCATTTTTATGATAATAAATTCTAGGTCTAGCAGAAGATTTTAGACTCAAACTGAGGTCTGAAATAAAAATAACTCAGGGGTTTACAGTCTGTCTAATTATGCGTCATTGAATGCTCTATTAACGTTCAGACTTGAGGATTTGTAGCCAAAGGTCAGGGGTTCAACATAGGTGATGGACAAACCCCTTCTGTCACCCCAGGCACAACAAAACCCAACTTCCCTTAGTATGCAACATTTATCAAACATTAGGAAATAAAAAAAAAAACTTTTTGTTTTAACAATCAGAGTAAAAGGTTTGTAAAAATGTTCAGTGCAGAAGAATCCAGTCGTGGTCAGGATTCAGTATTTGAAACGGGGGCACAAATTCTGTTAACTGGCTAAATGGCAGAAAGGAAAACTTATTCAGGGCGTTTCTCTTTGTTTTGCCAGGCCTGTTTCCACCACTGTGACAATAAAACCTCATAATTATATGAAATTGTGAAATGCATCGTTATAAAGTGTCAGACATTTCTGCCAAGTTGTTCAGACTCTTCGGATATTAGCCGGTCTAATTGCTTCAGTCTTATTAAGGCTGTTGCTGGAACCTCAAACCCAGTTGTGTTTATGGGCTGGTTCTCACCTTTAACCAGGCAGTGCACCAAGTTGGATGTTTCAAAATAAAGTGGTTGTGTGTTCCATAGCTCACTGGCCTGGTGTTATTCTCTGCCTGATTTCATTGGGTTTACTGGATTAAAGGTAATAGAAGAGCTCAGGTCTTAAATAATTTAACAAAGAAAAAAAGCATAACGATAGCATCAAATACTGTACAAACCATTATTTTAAAATTTAGATTTTTTTAACCTAAATTTTATAATAAAACATCAGTACTCAAATAAAAAGCAACAAAAAAGTTTGCAGCCCACAGTCCGACAGTGCTGAAATCTTTTATTTTACTTAGAGTTGAACGTTTATTCCAAGTTTCCTAACAGTGAACACATTCACGAAGCACAGCTACCAGAAACTACAAACAGTCCAGTTTGTCAAATGTACACATGGGTTTAAAGAGGGGAACATCCGATACCAGCTTCAGCATGTTTGCACCAGTACCACCACAGCTGGGCTCAGAACTTTTTTTTTTTTCCTTTTGTTTATGAACAACTTTTAAAACGGCACAATGACCTTGAGTGCTGATGAGAAAAACTATCAGTACAGCACAAGCAGTTGTCTGATTGGTGTGAACCTGGAGATGTTCCAAATGCTCGACCAAACCAACCAGTGGATGAGTATCGCAGCTCCCACTGTCACTCAGCACAGTCCAATGGGTCAGTGCTTGTTTTAGTTTCTCAGTCCGTACTCATCAGTTATTTATCAGCCTTCCTGTGCAGCGTTCTGGCCGAGGGTTAAACAGCACGAACCCTCCGTGTTACACCAGCTGCAGGACAAGATGATCACATTTTTACAACCTCTACTCATTTAACAGCAGGAGAACACGATGTCACAAAGCTCATGGTATGTGTGTGTAAGTCATTCACATAACGAGTAAGTGAGATAAGGCTTCTTCTACAATGTGCAGCTAAAATCATGATACACTTGTGGAACATTAACATTCAAATGGTGGATGAACTCCTTCGTTACTATCCTTCCAAACTCAACCAGGCCAGACATGTAACACAATAAACAAAGCCAGACAAACAAAATGATAAAATGTGGTCCCAGTGGGATGCTCTTAAAGTGCCACACAGAAAAACGTCACTGCTGGTGCACCGATCAGACTTTTCCAGGCCAACATATTTTTACCATAGATAAAAGAGAAAACTCTTTATCCCCTTTCATTCATCAAAGCCTTTGCGAGTCCAAAAGTGCATAAGAGTAAATGCTGTTGATGGATCCATTTATAGACAGGAAATGGTGAGAATTCTCAGTTTTGATGCATTTAATGAATGCTTTTTCAGGGTTAGAACTGCTGATTACGGATCAGGACAAAATAGGCCGATTCCAAACTCTGGCCATTTGATTGGTGCATCTCTAAACATCACACTTTCTCTTAATCTAAGACAGGACTGTCCAACAAGACGCTTTATAAATAATCTGGTTTACTGAGATTTCTCTACCTTATTTTGTCCGTTTTCTTTTTTCATGTCATTCCTTTAGGATAAAAGCTGAAATAAAGACCAGTTCCAACAGGAGAAAATATCCTTCAGACATAGACAGCATTTTATTAAGCGGTTTTTGGTAAGAGAATGGTCCAAGGAGGAGAAGAGGCAGACATGGCTCATCTTAAAAACTAATGGCACAACAGGAAGTAAGCTGGAAGTGCAGGAGGCAGAAAAGAAAGAGCTGAGGAAGACAGAAGAGTCTTTGTTACAACATGGGCAGATTTCCTGGAACTTTCCCCACGACTCCACTCCACTCTTCAGTTATAGTAACATGCAGGCTCATTTCTCAAGCTGGTGATGTCTGGAAAGCCAAATCCATGCAGGTTACACGAATCAAGCAGCAGCACTTCATGCCTAACATTTTGCCAAAGTACCAAATATGGCAAGATATCTGAAGCTAAACAATCTGTACACTGAATAAAAAAAGACTAACTAACAGGTAAACACTGATCCAGCAGTTCAAATGAGAACGATCAACATAATCTGTGGTTTTTGGTAACAAATGCCAATGTTGTGTCACAAAAACAGGAAGGCAAGGGTGGGAATAAAGCAGAGAAACAGTAACATAGAAGAGATCTCAGGCAATTTCTGCAAAACCAACTTAAAAAAACCCCACTTGTGTTCTTTCTGCTCAGTAATACATGGCTTTACAATACAAACAACCCTTAAAATGATAATACTGAAATAAATAAGCACACAAAGATAAAGGGAACATTTTCAAGTGCTCTGACCAGAACAATGTGAAGGCAAGCATAAGCTAGGTGGGCAGAGCCAACACTGCTCTGGGCGGGTTAACCAAGCCAATGCTAACTAAATACTGAAATACTAAATCACTATAAATTATTTTCAAATATATCAACTTCAAATTTCAGTTAAGGGATTTCACATTTAATGATTTAATTATGGATTTTATAACAATTGACATAAATAGTTAGGGATAAATTAATTTATATAATGTAGCAACTTTAATAATCTCATAAATAAATAAGTATTTATTTATGACACTGTGGCACATTGGGTCCTCTGTAGTTAAATGTTCCTGGTTTATTTTCTTGGTTCTGGTCAAACTCTGTTTAAGCCTCTCTTCTCTTAAACCTGCCCTACTCTGCCAAAAACACACATCAAACATCTAAGTTGAATACATAACGAATCAAAATGTGTGCCATACCTTTCAACTATATGATATAATATACCTATTATGACATAAATATTGTATATGTCAGTGCAGCTAAAGCAAAGCAGTTTAGCCTGTCCTGGTGGTCTTTATCCTTAGTTCTGAAATGACGATGCAAGAAATCTTTAAAAGGGAGGCTGGCAACATAAGGTCAATAAATAAAATACAGGCTATATATTATCTATTTTTCTATAGATATATTTGTGTATAAATAATATAGTACAATGAGTTTTATCTTGGCTGGACTGTGCTCAGAGGGCGAATAAAACCCGATAAATCGGATGTTTTTGCATCAACACGTCACGGTGGATGACAACTTGCTAAATAACTCCTTGTCGTGAGATCTTTGCCTCCTTTGCTCTTATGATTCATGAACAGCTACCTTAATGAGGACAGGAAACACAGATGAAGGATCAGGGCTCGGGGCTGACCTGGCTGATGGATTGATTGACTGGATCCTATGGCTACTTTAAGTAACAGGCGTTTCTACAAGCATGTAATGAAGCCTATCGGGCGAGTAGGGTGTGTGTGTGTGTGTGTTTGTGTGTTTCTGAGTGAGACAAGGTAATGCTAATCTAGAAAGTGACACAGATGTGTGTGCATGTCAGCATTTAGACAGAAACTGTTTGTTCAGATTGTGTTCATCCACATTTTTTGAAGTGCTTTATTATAATTATTATTAATATTCTTTCTTGGGCCAGGAGGTGGCAGCTGCTGTTGCAGCACAGATTGGGTTTAGCTTAGACCCTGGTGAGGAAGGCCAGGTTCAGAGAGGAGGGGATCTGGATGGTTTCCAGGGCGAGGGAGGACGGGTTAAATGGGAAGGTGACTGGATATATCATTTTCGTGTCCATTAACAGCTGGGGGCTCTCACAGCGGTCCCGCAAGCGAGTCTGAAAGAGAAGAAGAGAGACTTAGCTCGTTTACTGGACAGGAAGAAGAATTTGGGAACGAAGCAAAACAAGGTAGGACATTGTGACTATATTCCCCACCAGCTAATAGAAACGAGTACTGCTGAAACAAGTAAAAAGTTTAGAACAAAAACTTCTAACTGTAATAATCTATAAATACCAAACAAAATCTCAGTTTCCACAGCAGATATGTGTTTTTTGGCCGTAAATATAAAATATAACCGTAAATGTATTCTCTAATCATAATATTGTATTATTTATCTCACTTCACACTTTCCAGTTTCGCTACTTTTGACACAAAGTTTATTGCTTTAAAGGGACAGCTGCATTTCTTATTATATTGGTGATTTTACATTGGCAGGACTGATACAAACCATCAACATTCAAAAAATTGGATTTTTGCATGTTTAGCCAAAGATAAATTCCTCAATCTATACAGTAAATATAGCCGTGGGCCAGAGAGCATGACTCTGTCTGTCAGGCTGGTAATATTTTACCTGCAGTAGATAACTCTCTTGACATCTTAATGTAATAAAAACCCAGATTAGCTGGTCTTGCAGGCTGAAGCCAACAGGAGCCAGGACCAAAGAGGGCTTCTACCATCTTAAAACACCTCTACGCTGATCAGACTTTTCCAGGCCAACATTTTTTTATCGATTGTGATTTCTTTTGTTCTAAGGATTAGATCTCATAAAAGAGAAAACCTCCTATCCTTAAAACGTCTTAGCAGTTTATGCAAACACTGTTTTATAATATTTTTACCGTTGCCATATTTTCATTGGGTGGTTATTTACACATGAATATTTATTTGGGAAAAGGCGGTGAAAAGAAGACCATCAATGAAACAGTGTAGCTGCAGCTGACTTCAGAGCAGCTGAATCAGAACCTTTAACAAAGTTGGATTTTATCAGACGGTTGGGTCACGATGCCTGACAGCTTTATGGGTATATATAAAGCTAATAGTACAACCTGTACAAACACTAGCCTGAATTAAATAATTTTTTATTACCAGTGATTTCTATAATAGCTACATGACACAACATGTTGCGTTCTACATGTAAATGAATCACCTGTATGGTTCGAATGAAAGCGACTGAAACTCTCTCCTCAAACTCATTGACTGGAGTGTAGAGATTCAGGACCTTTACAATCTGAAAGAGACCAACCGTACCAAAAATCATTTAAAGAATAGGATTGTTAATGGTTTTCATGTTCTTTAAGATGTTGCTGAGAGTTTACCTGAGCAGTGGTGAGGGCGTGACACATGGAGCAGATGGCCTCTGCGTCTTCGTCCGTCTTCTTCTTCACCTGCAGCAGCTGAGCAGCCTGGATCAGCGGCTCCAGGGTCTCCTTGGCTCCACAGTTCATCAGACCTTTGTCTCTTAGCCACTCCTCCAGCTGGCTCACGTTGTACCTGCACACATGCATGATTAACTATGCTCTTACAGCAAAATCAGTCAGACTCTGCAGCTAACATCTCCTACCTGATCTGCATGCCTTTGCTCCAGGAGCACATATCCTTGCGCAGCAGCAGGTTGTTGAGGGTGACGGCGCCAATGATGTAGAACATCTGCTTCACCACCTGCTTGATGAGCTCGGGGTCTGTGCCGTGCTGGCACATGGTGGAGTGGAAGGCGCTGAGCTGCCGCAGGATGGAGTCCAAGGTGTAGGTGCCCTCGTCGGCGATACTGGAAGTACGCTTACGGAGACCCGTGGGCTTCACTCCGGAGACGCCTTGGATGGTCTCGTGTTCCAACATCCCAGATACTGCGAGGAAAAACACACATACAGTGCCTTGCAAAACTATGTACACCCCTTGAGCGTCTGAACATTTTGTCAAATTCCAACTACCAACCTTAACGTGTTTTATTTAGATTTTATGTGGCAGACACAAACACAAAGTAGCGGATAATTGAGAGATTTAAGGGAAATGACACCGTTTTAAAATTATTTAACAAAAAAAAGAATTATTCTTTGCAAAACAGCTCAAGCTCAGTCAGATGGAAA
Organism: Crenichthys baileyi; assembly: GCA_036173005.1. Taxonomy (NCBI): domain Eukaryota; kingdom Metazoa; phylum Chordata; class Actinopteri; order Cyprinodontiformes; family Goodeidae; genus Crenichthys; species Crenichthys baileyi. Next base: position 215,686 of record JAHHUM010001530.1, on the reverse strand, counting down.
CGGAAATGGTCTTTGAACAGTGATTTGTAAAGTCTTTTCACAGATTCTCAACTGATTTAGGTCTATACTTTGATTGAGCCCGTCTACCACACCAATATGCTTCGATTTTACCATTCCATTGTAGTTCTCTCTATTTGTTCAGAGTCACCTTGTTGAAAGGTGACCCTCTGCCCCAGTTTCAATAAATTGCAGTCGCTCACAGTTTCTTCCAGGACAGCCATGTTTTTGGCTCCATCCATTTGTCGATAAATTTTCAACAGGTTCCCCTGGTTCAGCCCAGACAAGACCAGACCAGAGCACCTTCTGTTAAGGGACACATGTTTGCTGTTTCTTTTACATGGCTTGTGCTAAACTGCACAAGAGATTTCTTACAGCCTCTAACTGCATTTCTTTCACTATTGTATCTAGCTTAACCCATCAGCTTCCCTGTCTTTGCTGAAGAAACCCATCCCCAAAGCATTTCAACCCCACAAATAGCAAACTGGAAATGGAATCTTAGAGGACTTTCTTGCTGTCACTCCTCCATACAGTCCAGCAGTGGATCTCTGCTGCTCCCCCAGCAACACTGTGGGCATCTTGCCTGCTGATTCGGCCTGTCACTTCAGGTGGACGTCCATGTCTTGGTAGGTCTGCAGCTGTGACATGCTCTCTCCATTTTGGGATGGTGGACTGAAAGGAGCTCTGTGATATTTATAATCCTGCTTCACACTTCTCTACAACCTTTTAATAATAATGATGATGATCATATGTGAGTTTATTACAAATAATATTAACAATCTTACAGTAATGTTAGGCTGTCAGACTACCATGCGAGCAGACATGGCTCTACACACCTATCATTGGCTGGAGGATGTTCTCCATGCATTTGACCAGCTGCTGGTAGATCTGGATGGCCAGGTCACTGATCACCTGTCTGTATTCTGCCAGGTCGAAGTTGGACAGACAGTGTTCATTCTGCCTCGATGTGTTGTGCTTCATAAAGGCCTGGGAAAAAAAACAGAAGGATCTGCCTTAAGATTGAACAAATGAAGCAACGTTTCCACATCAGATAGTTGGGACACATAAAGGCAAAATTACAGCACATTTACAAAGATGAAAAGTTAGTTTGGTACAGATTTGCTACTTTGGTTTTAATATGCATACGGAGATCTAAAGTTGTGCCTGAGTTTCCAACATGAAGGAGAAATGAAAGAACTGCAGCAATAAAGCTTTTAGCATCTCCACATAAATTGCCTGGCCCAAAAAAAAAGTCGCCACCTGGATTTGACTAAGCAAACAGGTACCTGGAGCCTCTCATTGGATAATTACTGCATGGGGGATTATCTTTCAGCTGGCAACAAATTATTTAACCCCAACTGATGCAATGAGTTGCTTCTCATTTCTTAAACAACCATGTCAAAAGACACATCTTGTGGTCGTGGAAAAGACGTCAGTCTGTTTCAGAAGGGTCAAATCATTGGCATGCATCAAGCAGAGAAAACATCTAAGGAGATTGCAGAAACTACCAATATTGGGTTAAGAACTGTCCAACGCATTTTTAAAAACTGGAAGGATAGTGGGGACCCATCGTCTTTGAGGAAGAAATGTGGCCGGAAGAAAATCCTGAATGATCGTGATCGACGATCCTTTAAACGTTTGGTGAAATCAAATCGAAGTAGAACAACAGTAGAACTCCGGGCTATGTTTAATAATGAAAGTAAGAGCATTTCCACACGCACAATGTAATGGGAGCTCAAGGGATTGGGACTGAACAGCTGTGTAGCCTTAAGAAAACCACTAATCAGTGCGGTTAACCAGAAAAAAAGCTTCAATTTGCTAGGGAGCATAAAGATTGGACTCTGGAGCAATGGAAGAAGGTCATATGGTCTGATGAATCCAGGTTTAACCTGTTCCAGAGTGATGGGAGCATCAGGGTAAGAAGAGAGGCAGGTGAAGTGATGCACCCATCATGCCCAGTGCCTAATGTCCAAGCCTGTGGGGGCAGTGCTATGATCTGGGGTTGCTGCAGTTGGTCAGGTCTAGGTTCAGCAACAGTATGTGTTCAAATAATGAGGTCAGCTGACTACCTGAATATACTGAATGACCAGGTTCTTCCATCAATGGATTTTTTCTTCCTTGATGGCACGGACATATTCCAGGATTCATCGAGCTTGAATTGTGAAAGAGTGGTTCAGGGAGCATGAGACATCATTCTCACACATGGATAGGCCACCACAGAGTCCAGACCTTAACCCCATTGAGAATCTTTGGGATGTGCTGGATAAGGCTTTGTGCAGCGGTCAGACTGTAACATCATCAATTCAAGATCTTGGTGACAAATTAATGCAACACTGGGTGGAAATCTTGTGACATTGCAGAAGCTTATCGAAACAATGCCACAGCGAATGTGTGTCGTAATAAAAGCTAAAGGCGGTCCAACGAAATATTAGAGTGTGCGACCTTTTTTTTTTTTTTTTTTTAATGGTGGGGACTTTTTTTTTGGGCCAGGCAGTGTATTTGTGATCTTTATTCTGAATGTTTGCTTGTTTGTTTGGTTTTGATGAATAAAGTTCAACAAATCACTGGAATGTTTCTGTGATTATTTTCATGTGCAAAGAGCCAAAGGGTAAAAGAATTATAAATCTAACCACAAAAAAAGGACACAATGAAGCAAAGATTTATTCATATAAATACCCTGTGAAAAAAAGCTGTTATTGCGGATATCCCTTAGGGTGGAGAGCAGATAGAGGTCAAGGCTCTTTTTAGGCACAATGTTATGTTTACATATTAGGCTTTAATGGAACCATAAATACAACTGGTCTGAACTAAAGATGCACCAGTCAATTGGCCAGCAAAATGTCCCCTTGATTGGCTTAGGATCAGTGGGTCAAATACCAGCCCACCCATGAATACAACTGAACTATGAGCTCCAACTATTTGCTTTCAATCATCAGCCTGCACTTTGATGCTCATTTGTTCCTTTTAGGTTCATTGGAAGTGAGAAAAAAGAAGCACTGGTCAACATTGGAACTGGCAGCTCAGACCTTGAAGAAATCCTGAAACTAACATCGAGCAGGAAAAGCAGCATCTCCAGTTGGAATGTGGTTAAAGCAGAAATGCATATCAAGATGTTTATTTATCAAGAATCGTTTTTCTTTCAAACTGTAAATAGATGATTATTCAATTTGTTTGTTCATACAGCCCCCAGAAAACTATTCATACCCTTGGCAGATCCTTTAACTGTACCAACATGTTTCTCCTGAGTAGAAGTTAAATGGCCCAGCCAAAGGCTGGACTTGAATAAGATGGAGAATCTGTGGAGGGAGCTAAAGATTAGGGTGATGGCAGGGTTGGCTTCCAACCTTACTGTCATAATACCAGTGGAAACATGAAAGAAGCTGGTTAGCCATTATACAAAGGGTTTGACTAGAATATAAAAATGTCCACTGATTATTGATATAAATCATTTTGAACATGCAATTAAAAAAAAATAAAACACAACTAAAAAGGTTTAACATGATTTTCTTATCTTCTAATAGAAACAAACTTCTTGGTTGAAAGAAAATTATTTTAAACCTAAACCTGCCAGGGGTGTGAATAATTTTGAGCTGAAATTGTGACGGCAGTCGTGTTTTAGTGTACAGGTGTGTTGGTGTCACCTCGTCTCCGCTGTATTGTTTCAGACAGTGCAGGAAGCGGCAGGTGTTGGCCAACCAGAACGAGACGGTCTCAAAGTCATCACCTCGTTTCTAAGAGAAGAACCACATCGGTATCAATATACGCCTCCTACGGGCCTCCCTACAGGTCCGTTTCATTCCCACAGGTCTACATCCCTCAACCTGACTCTTCTCTTTCGGATTTCCATTAAATAAACTCACCTTGAGGATCTTCTTGATGCTATTAATGGTTGATGTGAGCAGAGTACGAACTTTCTGGTCATCGTTGACGTAGTCTGCATGTCTCAGACACATGAACAGGATGTAGGCTGGCAGACCTGGGATCAGATTTACTGCTACTCCACGAGGTTTCAGCTCTGGAAAGTCAAAAGAGAAAAAAGATTTTCAGATGTGCCACTACATAAACTGTGAAGGAACCTTTCATAATGAACTTGGTCCCATATTATACCTCATCTTAGCTTTTTTTTTTGAGAAAAAGCTTGAGGAGAAGAACCAGAACCCTGGGAAAGTCGAACAACTACTCCCTGCCTTAAAGGACTGAACATCTTTATACAACATGTCAGTTCGTACCCAGAATAAGATTCTTAACCAGCTTCATTTCATCCTCCTTCTTGTACTCCAACATTCCCTGGAAGTCCTTCTCCCTTCGAGGGATGTTGACAGGGTGGATGGGCTCCTCCACCATCTGTCCTGGAGACGTTTGTCCTTCAGTTTGACCCGCTGGGAAACAGATTTCATAACACGTTTAGATGAATACCTGCAGCACCAAACATTATTTCGACAGTCTAAAGATGCACCCAGAAATCTAGAGGTGACCATAATCTGAGAGTTTCTAGCTTGAGCGGATGGTTGGAAACTTAAAAATCTAATCTTTTCCTGGTCAGGAAACCACATCGTGCTGACAATAACACTTCACTGTGGAGGTTAACATTGAGGGAAGACGACTCAACGTTAGCCGTTTTCAGTATCAGGGAGGTGTGAAGAACAAAAGCTGTAAGAGGCCATTTAAATTCACACTGTATTTTCTACCGAAGCATGTTGTCTGTCCATTCAGTCTGCAACAACAGAGCCATCTCAGAGTTGTTCTTTTGTGATTCTGTACTTTTGCAGTTTTTGTCATTTTGTACTAAAACTGTAGGTGTGAAGAAAAGCCTTCTGCTACAGAAGGTCAGATCATTCCTACTTTGGGAGAGTTTCGTCAGGTCTGAGACCTGGAAACTTGGATACCAAGAAGGCTGAACATAGTACAGCGAAGTCCAGGTTGGAAATATCAGCAACCTCTTGGAAATCTCGGTGTTAACGTATAAATCTACATTCCCACAAGACTGGTGTTAGTAATGCTAATGATGCTCATCGGTAATACAGGATGCTAGGGACAGTTAGAAATGTCAACAGCTTGATCACTCTGTCTTTGTTTGAAATGAGTGGAACCATGCCGTCTCACACACACTCTGTGTGAAGTCGTCGCTACTCCTAATATAAATTATTTTCACCGCTCACAGCTGAAAACCTGTTTTAAATGTTATTTGAAATAAAGAGAAATGAAAACTGTTCCTTGCAGCTTAAAGCTTTATAAGAAAAGGAAATTGTAATACAGTCTCAATGTCCCGTACCTCCCATCTCTCCGATTCTCTTGGAATAAACCTTCAGCTGCTTCTTGAGCTTCCGGATGGTTCTGTCCTGCTTCTCCAGCTGCTCCATCAGATCCTAAAGCAGGCCGAGAGAAGAAGAGGAGAGAATAGTGAGGCCCCATTTGGACTGAATCAGAATCCTCAGCAAATGTCACCCTCTAGTGGTATGTGAGAGAAAAAGAAACCGAAAACAAGCAGAAGTAGGTGTAGGAAATTAGAGATCAGAATCAGAGCTGCGGTGCTGATTATTGCTTCAAAGGAAAAAAGGCTGTGGGACTTTCTAGCTGTTACAGAGGAGAAAAGTGTGCAGAACTGCTTCGCTTTGAATTAGAGCCAAGGTGGAGTGATCGCTCAGAATACACCTCTCTCAGTTAATCCTCACACACACACACACACACACACAAATGCAAGCACACACACAGTAGCATGCAGGCCAGCACACGCAGACTCTACATACAACCATCCGCCGCAATATGATGACTCGAGCCTCTCTGGATGCCGTGGGGTCATCGGTCATTAGTTCCTGTCAGGTGACAACATACACACAGTGAGAGTGTGCTGTTGTGTGGCTTGATGTGTGGCCCAAAGTGAAAGTCATGATACACTATGGTAAAAAACGGTAAATCAGTTTCAAAGGACCAGATACCCTGCTGTAACTGGAAGGGAATAATAAGAGCCAAGGCTTTGTTTTTAAAACAAGACCACCTGGTTGGCAAAGTGCTCAGATGCAGCTGAATACCCTCATCGACTGATAACTGGGGTCTAATTCTTAGCAGATTAGACCTTTACTGTCCATGTTTTTAGATTCTTTTTCGTACCTAATCAGTACACACAGTTTAAAATAAATAGCAAAATGGCTTTAAAGTTAAACTTTCTAACCATCCTTCAGTTGATGAAACTAGAACTTCTGTCTCTGTATTTCTATAACACATCTGACTGCAGGGAGGACTTTAGGTTGGACATGCATTTGCCCCTCATGCGTCCGTTTGTGAATGACTGTGTTGGAGCATACCAGGTTCTCGTTGGTCAGCCGGGTGATCTCATGCTGCAGGCTGGCTTCGATCCGGGCCTCTGGAGGCAGCTGGAGGTTTTGGGCCAGTAGCTGCTGCTGCCGGTTGTTCTCCTCCTTCACGTTCTGCAGCTCACCGCGCAGCGACTCCACCTCGCTGTCGTAAGTTCTGCGCTGGGTCTGCAGCTGCTGCTCCAGTAACCTGAGGAGAAGAAGGGAGAAAGAAAAGGATCTTAGGAAAAGTGAGAGGCAGAAACACAAAGGGAGCTTGATCAAAGACATTTGAGTCTTAATTCAGCTGACAGTCTAACATGCAACAGCTGCACTTCTACTCAAAATCTAAAGAGACCCACAGAGTTAATTCATCAAAAAAAACACACTCCTAAGCTAGTTTGGGAGGTTTTTCTGAGCCACATTTCCAGCATGCTGTCTTTGCATGCCTAAAGCTGATCTGGAGACTAAGATGACATTTTTGGCAGGGCTGCAGAGTCTGCTGTGCACAAGAACATGCATGAGGGACATCTCCGTAGCATCACAGGATGAATCAAACTCTACTGAAACTTTAACTGCAAGCCTGAATTAATATTTAGCACAACTGTGCAGTGAAACATTATTTATACCGTTAAGAGATGAAAAATAAAGGTTAGAAACCAACAAGTCTTGGTTCAATATTCTATTATACACACAATCTGGCATGTTAACCAGAACATGTTATACAGGTACATCTCCAAAAATTAGAATATCCTTTCAGAAACTGAACATCTGATATTATATAGATTAATTACACATAGAATGTAATATTTTTAAGCATTCATTTCTTGTAAATTTGATGATTATAGCCTCTAGATGACAACCCAAAAATCTTAGAAAATTAGAATATTGTGAAAAAGTTAAACATTGGAAACTCATGGTGTCACACCCTATTCAGCTAATTAACTCAAAACACCTGCAAAGGTTTCCTGAGCCTCTAAATGGTCTCTCGGTCTGGGTCAGTAGGCTACATAATCATGGGGAAGATGGTTGACTGGACAGATGTCCAGAGGCCTCTATTCCACGCCGCACTGATGCAGTAATTCATGCAACAGGAGCCTTAACCAAGTATTGAGTGCATAGAAAAAAGACCATACTTTTTAAAAGCCTGACATTTCTGTTGAAAATATCCTTTTGCATTGATCTTATGTACTATTCTAATTTTCTGAGACACTGAATTTGGGTTTGCATTATCTGTATGCTATAAATCATTACAATTACGAGAGATTAGGGCTTGAAATATTTCACTGCATGTATAATCCATCTATATCATATATGAGTTTCACTTGCTGAAGTGAGCATTAAAAATAATGAACTTATTCAAAAATTCTGGAGATCTACCTGATTAGTAACAGGATGAGAACTCAACTACCCATCTAACCTAAGGCTCCGAGAAATGATCATACATGGTGATTACACCGTCTCTTTAATAGGAATAATGCTCTGAAGTACCATGTCCAAGAAGCAGCAATAAGTGGAACATTTATAGATTCATGTGAAAGCAGAGAAAAACCCAGAAGCACGCATTCCCTCCTGGACTAAAGCCAAACACATCATGCTCTAAGGTCACCATGTGTTTGAGCCTCAGTTACACCTGATGGTCTCCTTTAAGCCCTGATTAACCAGCCACAGCTCCCCGTCCTCATTCAGCTTATGGAGGTCTGGAGCAGCAGATCTGACCAACACACAGCACAGAGGGACATGAAGGATGTCATGACAACAGCAAACATGAGGGACAGCTGACACAGAAGAAAAACAACATGAATGACATGAAGAAATGAATAATTGCACTATATTATCTAACCTGAACTGTCCGTATAGAAGCAAACAGAAATACTGCCCTACAGTACAATTATATACTGGATTAATAACAGATTAGGAGTGCAGTTGCTATGTAGCGTTGTCAGAGTAACTGAGCAGGACAACAGAGATAGAAATAAATTTATATTTTGAACTTCTAAACGTCTACAGGAGTCCTCTGCAGTGTTGGACATTCACATTTAACTACTTCATAGCTACGCGGAGCGATCAGAAGAAGCCACGAACACAGGAAGCAGATAAATGAGAGGAACAGAAAGGTAGAGGCAGTGATGCACAGCAAAACCTAGAAGAAAGCTTTGGTGGGACACACTGCAGAGCTGCGTTGCTGCTTTACTTATCCTTGCAATGTTTTACAGTTAAAAGCTTGTTTCTCTTCACTGCATCCAAAGCACAGAACCACTAATCAGATACGCTGCTGAGAGCTACTGATCATCCAGAAATCACTGGTGATGTCTTCATCAGAACGTGTTCTGGAAAACGTGTAGGAAAATTTTTTATTTTCAAATCACATGCAGAAATCAGTGGGCACCTTTATGTTTACATCCTTTCCACAATGAAAAGATGTATAAATATGAAAACAAAAGATGAAAAAAATGACTTTACAATTTATAAACAGGATATCTTTATGATCTCATTACGAGTAAATAAGATGGCTCTTTACTTTTGAACCATACAGAAGCATCAAAGGACACCTTTATGTAGACAGCTTTCCAACCACGTACGATGGATGCTTTTTCTACTTCTCATGTTCAGACGCATTTAGACATCAGTAGATGCCTTCAGTTGGATCCCTTTTCTCCACTGACCTAACAGAAATTTGTCATTAGGTTTTAACATGTATGTTTTCCTGTTATGCGCCATTGTACCATTGAACTGGGATTTACTGACTGTAAATGGTGGGAAAGGCTGACAGGTTGCATGTTTGGCAGTTTAAAAGCACAAGCGGATACAGACTAAAAATGCAAGGTTTGCAAACTTCCTTAATATTTTACAGTGCAGAAGCGTTTTAATATGAAAAAGAGAAAATAGAAATATTGAATTTCATGCACTATTGTTGACAAACTCTTTCCTTCAACCATATCGACACTACAGTCTGTGTTAGTCAGAATTAAAGGTTGTCTCCCCATGATCTAAACCATTTGCATGTATAAATCCATTCTGGACTCTAAATATGGAGATCACCATGAAAGCTCCAGAGTTTCTAAACACATCTGAGTTGCCTTAAGTCTAAGAGTGATGCTCAGCTCTAATCCATGCTAACCACTTTGACCCAGGCAGACCTTTAAAATCATAACTTCCAACAACATCCTGATAAACAACCCATGCTGATAGCTACAGTAGAGCTGAACACACAGCCAACTTCTCTTCTGTTAGACCCAAACTAAAGCAAGAGCTGTTATGTTAAATCACATGCTGTAGGGGCACAAAATGCCATGTGACTCTAACACAGCAGTCTGACATCAGCCATTTTGGCCCTCAGCGGCATTAGTTATTGGTAACCTTTTCCCCCCTGACAGAGAGTGCATGCTCTGATCCATGATGCAAGAGCCACATCTCTTCAGTTACCTCAGCATACTCAGGAGATCCCTGACTTCCACCGCCGGGCTCACTGACCTGCGGGATCTGGCAGGACAGACAGCCTTACACTGGTTTCTCACACATAACAGAACTACGTCTTGATAACACAGAGGTTAGATTTAATGGAGGCCAAGTGTGAATAGGAGGAGAGCTGGCTTTTACAACGTACCTGTTAGTGTCTTTGAGGCCGACGTAAGCTTGCTTTAATTCGTCTGCGTCTTTTAGTTTGTTCACGTCCTGAGCGAACACTGAAGGCTCCGTCATGGTCTCCTGGAAGAGAGGTGAAACAGAGGAGGAGATGCTCAAACTGCAGGTGGAGCGCAAAACCCTTAAGCATCCTTCTCATCACAGTAACAATCTGTGAGCAAATCTCACAGTGTGCACATTTTTCTTTTTATTTAATAAGTTATGTTTTAATGCTTCTCCACAACATTCAGCAGGCTGAGCGCTTTCCCTTTGAGCTTCACTTCCTCCATCCTTGGAGTCAGAATATATACAGCTTGTATTTACAAGTACAGATGAGACTGCTGTGAAATGATCACTAAGCAGACCACAAAGCAATGGTGAGTAAAAACAAAAGTTAAAAAAAGTATTCTCACACACAAAGGATGAGAGGTGTCCTAGCTGTCTTTTTATTCCTATTCAAGAAAAATGGAATCTAAAAACCTACTTCATGATCTTCAAGATCTAATGCTGAATTGTAGTAATTGTGGATGTCTGTCAGAAGCAGGAGAAAAGTTCATTTGGACACTTTTTTCACATTAGGACAAAGGGCTGCACTACTACTGAAATAAATCCAGGAGAACTTGCATCTTTCTCCAGATGCATGCTTGTGACAATCACAACAGTTCTAGTTTAGGTTGTTTTTGCCTCTAAAGGCAAACAACACAAGGGACAGATAAGGTAGAACAACAAAAAAAACTCATGGATGACTCAGTTTATCACCATACCTTCTCATCCTGTGGAAAAGCATGAATGGTGGAGAGAAGGTGGAGACAGAGAATTAGACATACAGCTGGGACAGTGAGAATCTAACCAACACAGGCAGTAAATGATCTGATGCTTAGTTCATTGTTTGACTTTTTAAAGACAAATGGCAGCTACCAAGACGTGCTCTTTTTATTTGATACATAAAAAATGAAAATGAAGGAGGAGTCATTTGGACTCTTGACAAATATGGCAGCTTGCTCCGTAGTTTGAAAAGACTACTGAAAGGTAGTCCGAAACACCTAAAATTGTTACGATACTGGACACAGTCTGTTGCTATAAAGTGCTTCAGTTTATGTTAAGTGAAGTAGTCTATAACCAACCGGCTCTCATGAATCAATGCCTAGGAGGCAAATAAGCTGGTGGAATAATTCTTCAATGCACATTAACACAATGTAAGCAACTCTGATATGTATGCTGAGATGACGGATTACAGGGTCTGAGCTCATCCCAAATCATTCCGGATCCAGAAAAATTCGAAGGTTGATTAACCTACAACATCATGTAGGTTAATCACATCGGCAAAAACATCCCCCTCCTTATGAGGAGTGGTTGACAACAATGGTGTCTAATGGGAAGGTGACTTATGGTCTATTGCAGGGGTTCCCAAACCCCTGCTCTATTGGGTCAGCTTCACCAAAATGATTGTATCTGGTCTCCCTTTCCCAGTTGGCTTTCTGCTACATGATGTACATGTTGACGGCTCTGTGTGTGTAAATAAAAGGTCGTATATGTTGTAGTATTTAAGCATTATAACTTCGTTTTGTATTGTTCACAAACGTTTCAATAAAGATTTAAATTATAAAACATGGAAATGACCTGGGATCAGGAAGACGGAACATCTTTTGGTGAACCTGACTAAAAACACATAACATGATGGGGTCAACAACTCATGAATGTAAGCAGGTGGATGAAAAACAGCCACGGTACCATCCACCTACATTCAGCATTCACAGTTATGAGTCACTGCAGAACAAAAGTTCTTTGCAGATGATCACAGCACGTGGAACACTGCCTAAATTCCTATGTTTAAACACTGAAAAAAATAAGCAAAAATGAAAAGGTATTTTCACCTTGTGGTGCATGGCTTCCTTTTGGCTGACCAGCTGGGAACGCAGGATCAGGACCTCTTCCTTGCGGACCTCCAGCTCCTCACAGGAAGCATTGAGCTGGTCGAGGAGCACCTTGTAAGCTGGCGAACCCGGCGCCCCGGCACCTGTGGCTGCGTCACCGAGCAGGCTTTGCCTCATCTCTGCCAGGTCGTGTCTCAACTTCTTGTTCTCCGACTCCAGCTCCTGACGCTGAGAGGTGAGAGAGTTCAGAGCACCGCAGTTAGTCAAAGTAACATTTCATAGAGAATAAGGAGTGGGACAAATATTCCACATAAGTTGATGCATTTGGAAATTTTGCTCTTCCCTATTTACCTTAAGGGACTCATACTCCAGCTCTGCTCCACGAGCCTTTCTAAACTGTGCATCATCCTGAAACACAAAGAAAAACACTGACATAACGAAACATGTTGGTCTTAGATACAGTCAATCGAGCAATCATAGATCAATATAGATATAAAAAATACACACACAGCATCTCAATGCATTAAGACAGCAACAAAAACAAGACCTTTTTCAGTAATTCAATTTCATAACAGCAACTTTTTTAACCACGCTTTTCCTTCCACTTAACTTTCATTAATATGCTTGGACACAGATCTGTGTAAACAGTCAGCTTCTTCAGCAAATCATCCACCTTCCTGTGGAGGATTTCAATAACTGTCTCATGGTCACGTCAGAAGTATTCATGATTGTGTAGGCCATTACATAACATTTCTGCTTCAAAACCAGCCCTATAATATTCCTATTTTCAAAGACCTTTGGGTTATTATGAGCTGTAAGCATGGCTGATAAATGGACACAACAGAGCATCTTTAATTTAACTATGACTACTGGCTGCTAACACTGTTGTTTCAGAGGTAATATAGTGATACAGTAAGATAAGTTGTAAGAACTGAAAGTACCCTGGCTCTAGCCCGCTGGAACTGTTCCTCTTTGTTTTCCAGTTCGTTGCGCAGCGACTGCTTTTCTTGCTCCAGCTCTGTAACACGTTTCTGCAGCTTTAGAGTCAGTGAAGTATCCATTCCCCGTGTCACATCCTGTGTGATAAAGATATGTAACAACGGTAAAAGGTTGAAACAGAAGCCAAGCACTACATGCCATACATTTTGTGACGTAAACAGAAATTTTGTTTCTTTTATATATGACGTATCTTTTAACGCCTTACTTCGCCGGCACGGGAACCTTCTTCCAACTCGGCGTACTCTGAGTTGTAGGTGTACTCTGATTCGTTGCTACTGTGGGTGGAGTCTGTTCTCCTGTGGCCGGGTTTGGAGACGTTCTGCCGACACAAGAAAGGACAGTTCTTTAATTAAAAAAAATAAAATAAAATAATTTTTGTTCACAGATTAAAGCTGTCCAGGAAATCAAACTCAGCCCCACTGATCCAGATGTCATGATACATTACTGGGTTTTAAACCACAGTCCTTCAGGTTTCTGGCATTTTTTGTTATTTCCTTGGCTGTGACAGAATATTGTACAGTGTGTACTTTGAGGGAAATTGGACAAATAAAGGACGACAGAAAAAGTCAAGCTTTAAAAAACTCCCATTGGTAGATGAATTATCTTTGAAAATAGTTTTGTGAAGAAAAAAAGTAGCTCTCCATCTATAAGCTCCTCGGGATTCAAATAAACTTGGAAAATTATGTTTTATGACCGGCTTCTAACACAAAATCTCTAAATGTCCAGTTTAATAGTTTTTACATCTAAAACTGAACTTTTGCTCCACACTGACAATGAGGTATCAAAAGGTTTCCTCTTCAATGGTAACTGAAATGAAATGTGAAAAGCAGACTATGTAATGAGGTGACATTCTGTCTAAAAGGGCTCAGTCTTAGGTTGAGGCACACGTTCCTCACCGAGGAGTGAGCCAACTCTTCCTTCAGGTCGTCGTATTTCTCCTCCAGGCGAAGGTGTTCCGTCAGCAGGTTCTGGTAGCGAGAGCGCTCCTCGTTCAGATCCGTCTCCAGCTGCTGAGTCTCCTGTGCTATCGAACGAGCCATTTTCTCTGACAAAACGAAACAGAGGACAAGTTTGAAGCAAAGCAATTGTATGGATAAACGACGATGATGATAGTTCAGCCGTAAAACTGTAGATAGGAGGAGAAACACACCTGTCATCTGCTGACTCTGTTCCTGAATCATCCTGTTCAGGTCGTCCTTCTCTTTCTTTAGCAGGCCGTTCTGGTCCTTCAACTCGGACACCATCTAAACAAAAACAAATAATCCATCTATTATAAACTATTGCCCCTTTCACCCTTTCAGCATCTTTACTAACTCTGAAGGCTCAAAGGATGCTTCCTCCATAGTAGAGATGCACCAATCGATTTTCTCTTAATCGGCTAAATAATTAAAATATTTTCCCCCATTTATAAATGCATCAAAGCATTAATGGTCTATAAACACATCAACCAATAGCTGTTTCTCTATACCTTTAATTAAAAATTAGTTAAACGCTTTAAAGACTAAATGGGGATAATCTTGTGATTGCTTTATTGCCTTTACTATTCCAAACTACTAGCTCCAATAAAGAAAATCAGAGATCAGTATCGTCCAGAAAAAGCCTGATCAGTGCATCTCTACAACGCCTCCAAAGACTTATTAAAAACAAAGCTTAACTTGTTTGGATAATGTCGAGGTTTTAGAAAGTCAGCCTACTCCATCTCAGTGTCAGCATGATCTGCATGAAAACACCAAACCTAAACAAAATAACTGAGCTCTAACACAGCGGCTACCTCAACGACCCAACACTATCCTGTGCTCACCTGCCCTGGAGCAACATTTCCTTCTGAGCCCACCGTAGACCCATTCCCCCCTGGTTTGTTCTGGTTCCTAATGAGGATAAAAAGCATTTTCCTCTGATGCCGATATATAGAGTCATTCAAAAATAATAACGTCGAACTAAAGGAAACTAAGTCCCATTCCGCTTAATGTTTCTAATTATAGGATTTTTATCAAATAGAGCCTCAGGAGGTAGAGACAAGAAGATAAAAATAAACACTGATTTATCAAACTGAAAACACACACATAAAATCCCAGAGAGACGGATGATCAGGAGACCCACACAGCCTTACCTTTTCCATTTCGTCCCGGTACTTTTGTGCCCAGTCCTCGATGGTCTTCTTCTCCTGCTGGGTGACGCTCAGCTCCTTCTTCAGCCTCTCCAGCTCCTCCAGCAGAGATGAAACCTGGTTGGTTTTGTTCTTGGCGTCCTCCTCCACCCCGCGCAGCCGTCTCAGCTCGCCACGCATGCGCTCACTCTCAGTTGCATATGAACTCTCCAGAGTGGCTAATCTCTCGCTAATCAACCGGTTGTCCTTATTCTATGAGCACAGGTTGAATAAAATATTAAAAACTATTCAAGTAACAGATGAAGGCAAAATAAATCAAAGAGAAACTGGGACAGATGGTCAGAACATTACCTGCTCATCAATCTTCCTCTGCAGCTGCATGATTTTGTTCTCCATGCCTTTGTTAAGCTTCTTGAAGTGCTCTACTGAGCGAGCCTCAATCTTCAGCTTCTTCAGCTCTCGCTTGGCTCTCATCCTGCGGATGCAGCACTGCAGGTAGACGATAGCCTCCAGGCAGCGCTTGTACCAGCACCGGGCCAACCAGCCGCGGACTCGCTTCTGAATGATTATGGCCTTATGCTCCCGCAGCAGCTGCAGACACATGATCACGGAGAGGAAGAGACTTTAAATTAAGAGAGACTACGTAGAACTTATGTAGAAACGTGGGGAGAACAACGCAGCTTTGATGTTTTGTCCTAGTAAGGTGATACAAAGCATTAAATAAACAGATAGGAATTGATCCTGTACAGATATGACTTTGTTTCTCCTCATTGTGTGTTGTGTCTCACCGCCTGGTACTTCTGCCGGGCCATGTAGGCTCTGAGGATAGTCTGCATGGCCAGAGCAGCAGCCTGCTTCTGTCTGTAGCGCTTCTTTTCCACATACATCCTCTGGTACTTCTGGATGATGGTGGCTGCCTGAGTGCGACGCATGAACTTCGCCAAGCTGTCCAGAAGCAGAACGATTTTTTTTTTTGTACACACACTTTAACTTTTCTTTAGGTCTATCATATTAACCTCAAGTTTAAATGGTTAGAATACTGTATACAAAAACAACTGACATTAAAGAATGAAGTTCTCATGTGAAAGTAAAGTCAGTGAACATCTTTTATTCATCCTGCGCTGCTTGGAGGGCACCACTGGGTGGTGCTCCTGGGCTTGATTGTGGTTGCTCTTCTCCAGCAGACTTCCATTATAACAAATTTGCTGCTTGAGTGCCTATTTAAGCAACATGCACATTGTTGTTTCTTATTCTTTTTTTCTGTTACTTAACTTTTTTCATCACTTTGTTGTCATTGTTGTTTGTTACGGGTGCCGGTCGTTTGCCCCTTCACCATTTTGTAGTTCTGAACCCTAACTTTTTCGGCTGTGAAGTAGAGCCCTCTGACATTGGACGTTTCATTCCAGCCAGGACAAGATTTTACACCTGTGTTGGTAACTTATGATCTGAAGTAATTTTCTACATTTCTAGAGTGAGTGTCTGCATTAA
This sequence comes from Crenichthys baileyi, assembly GCA_036173005.1. Classification (NCBI taxonomy): domain Eukaryota; kingdom Metazoa; phylum Chordata; class Actinopteri; order Cyprinodontiformes; family Goodeidae; genus Crenichthys; species Crenichthys baileyi. The sequence goes on along the minus strand of JAHHUM010001530.1, from coordinate 199,307 downwards.
TTCAATAAATATGATTGACAGGCAGGAGGTCGCTCATAGTGTGTTCAGGAGTCATATTCTAAATGTTTCATAATGTTTTTTAGGAGTCAACTTACACAAACAGGAATATGAACAGAAATAAAATAAGTGTAATGCCATGATTTCAGAGAATAATGTAAATAACACTTGTGATTTGTGTAGCTTTATTATTTATCTCCATAAATGAACAACAGTTAAGAACAAAGAAAAAAAGCTGATCAAAAATGGTTAAAGCATAAGACTACAAAATTATTTGGACTGTATGCATGTACTGTAAATTGCAGCCAGAGCACAAATCAGTTGTTGTGACTCTGCCTGCCATTTTTCTCTTTTAATAAATGTTGTGACACATCCAATATGTTGCTTGAATTGTTGTGGTTAACTGTGCAGCTGGAGCGATATCTTACTTTTAATAGAGTACATCTGACCTGACGCTGCAAGGCAACCACACCCCCCTACACTGTTTGCCTAAGACGCCAAGGCAGGCCCCATAAAATAAAAAAGTAAGTGAATATCATGACTGTGATATATTTTTAACTGGCCACCTACCATCGGGCCTGGTATCCTCTGGTAAACCTCTGAATGGTGATAGAGGCGCTGCGCTGGCGCAGGTACTTCTTTCGTGCCAACCAGCAGCGGATGGTCTTCTGGATGCGGATGCAGGCGGCACGCAGCTTGTCCGCCCTCAGTTTTTCCAGATAAGCCACCTGGCCGGCTCTGAAGAAGATTTTAGTCTTACCAAATTGATACTTATCCTGGTCCTGAGGAGGAGACAGAATTAAGAGTGGAAAGAACAAAAAAGAGGAAATTCGCAATTTGTGAGATTACTAAAAATGGACATATTAATTGTTAGTAATAAAAAAAAAGATGTGGATGAGAATAAAGAGTCCATCTAACCTGTACTAATTTCTCCAGGACATTCCTGCAGGTCAGCTTCTTATCAGGGAGAACATCCTTCTGCTTCATCAGCACTCTGTAACGGCTGAAGAACTCCTGGTACGTCCATCTGACAAAACACACACACACGCACGCACACACACACACACACACACAACTGAGTGTCCTTTTCATATAATCATAATTAAATCATCCAGTCATGTTGAAAAGAAAGTACACAACATTTAAATTTTATGGTTTGAAGTATTTGTATGTACTCCCCAAATTTATACAATTTAGGAATTGCTTATTTTTCACAAACCCCTTCCAAATGACATTATTTATGGGACAGTGTAGAATCTGTGTAGTTTGATTTAATACACTTCAGCTTGAAAGGAAATTATTTTAGAAGCTACCTACAGTATGTTTGAACATGGTGTTCATTATGGACAATCCGTGACTAGCACAGAAGTCCAATAACAAAACACCACTCGGATTCAGATTGGGAGGCCATTCCTCCCGATCACGCCTCTCCAGGTGTCACTGTCGTTTCCCACGTGGGCGTTGAAGTCCCCCAGTAGAATAATGGAGTCACCGGGAGGGGCACTATCCAGCACCTCCGACAGGGACACCAAGAAGGCCGAGTACTCCGCACTACCACTCGGCCCGTAGGCCGAAACGACAGTCAGAGACCTGTCCCCAACCCGAAGGTGCAGGGATGCGACCCCCTCATCCACTGGGCTAAACCCCAACACGAGACGGCTGAGCTGGGGGGCAACAAGCAAACCCACCCCAGCCCGCCGCCTCTCCCCGTGGGCCACTCCAGAGTAGAAGAGAGTCCAGCCCCTCTCGAGGAGCTGGGTTCCAGAGCCCACGCTGTGCGTGGAGGCGAGCCCAACTATTTCTAGTTGATCTCTCTCGACCTCCCGCACAAGCTCAGGCTCCTTCCCCCCCAGCGAGGTGACATTCCACGTCCCTAGAGCCAGCCTAAGCATCCGGGGATCGGGCTGCTGAGGTCTCCACCTTCGTCCGCCACCCAATCCTCTTTGCACCGGTCCCTCATGGTTCCCCCTGCAGGTGGTAGGCGGCCTCACGTCTCTCGTTCGGGCTTGGCCCGGCCGGGTCCCGCGAGGAGCAACCCGGCCACCGGACACTCTCCGGCGAGTCCTGACCCCAGGCCTGGCTCCAGGGTGGGACCCCGGCTCCGCCGTACCGGGCGACGTCACGTGCCTCGATGTAGAAGTCCTCATGAAGGATTCTTGAACCGATCTTTGTCTGACCCGTCACCTAGAGCCTGTTTCGCATGGGAGACCCTACCAGGGGCATTTAAGCCCCAGACAACATAGCCTCTAGGATCATTCGAGCACTCAAACCCCTCCACCACGTTAAGGTGGCGGTTCAAGGAGGGGGGAAACATAAGGGTGTCCATCAGTCCACTTGGCACCAGGACACCCTAGGCAGGAGATCAATGATCGACTTTGTTGTCGTATCATCAGACCTTCGGCCGCATGTTTTGGACACTCGGGTGAAGAGAGGGGCTAAGCTGTCCACTGATCACCACCTGGTGGTGAGTTGGATCTGCTGGAGGAGGAGAAAGCCAGACAGACTTGGCAGGCCCAAGCGCATAATGAGGGAACGTCTGGCGGAGCCCTCGGCCAGGGATGTATTCAACTCCAACCTCCGGGAGAGCTTTGACCAGATTCCGGGGGATGTTGGAGACATAGAGTCCGAGTGGACCATGTTCTCCGCATCTATTGTCGATGCTGCCGCCCGTAGCTGCGGCCGTAAGGTCTGCGGTGCCTGTCGCGGCGGCAATCCCAGAACCCGGTGGTGGACACCGGCAGTAAGGAATGCTGTCCAGCTGAAGGAGTCCTATCGGCTGTGGCTGGCTTGTTAAGGGCCATCCGGTCCCTGTACAAGCGGAGCAGGAGTTTGGTCCCCATTGCCAGCACTAAGTCGGACCTGTTCCCGGTGCATGTTGGACTCCGGCAGGCCTGCCCTTTGTCACCGGTACTGTTCATAACTTTTATGGACAGGATTTCTAGACGCAGCCAAGGGCCGGAGGGGGTCTGGTTTGGGGACCAGTGGATTTCATCTCTTCTTTTTGCAGATGACATGGTCTTGCTGGCCCCCTCTAGCCAAGACCTACAGCATGCGCTGGGGCCGTTCGCAGCTGAGTGTGAAGCGGCTGGGATGAAGATCAGCTCCTCCAAGTCCGAGGCCATGGTCCTCGACCGGAAAAGGGTGGCTTGTCCTCTTCAGGTTGGAGGGGAGTTCCTGCCTCAAGTGGAGGAGTTCAAGTATCTCAGGGTCTTGTTCAGGAGTGAGGGAAGAATGGAGTGAGAGATCGACAGACGGATCGGTGCAGCTGCCGCAGTAATGGGGGCGCTCTGCCGGTCTGTTGTGGTGAAGAGAGAGCTGAGCCGAAAAGCAAAGCTCTCGATTTACCGGTCGGTCTACTTTCCTACCCTCACCTATGGCCATGAACTTTGGGTCATGACCGAAAGAATGAGATCCCGGAATTCAAGCGGATGAAATGAGCTTCCTCCGTAGGATGGCCGGGCACTCCCTTAGAGATAGGGTGAGGAGCTCGGCCATCCGGGAGGAGCTCGGACTAGAGTCGCTGCTCCTCCACATCGAGAGGAGCCAGTTGAGGTGGCTCGGGCATCTATACCGGATGCCTCCTGGATGCCTTCCTCGGGAGGTGTTCCAGGCACGTCCCACCGGGAGGAGGCCCAGGGGACAGCCCAGGACACGCTGGAGGGACTATGTCTCTCGGCTGGCCTGGGAAAGCCTTGGGCTCCACCCGGAGGAGCTGGAGGAGGTGTCTGGGGAGAGGGATGTCTGGGTGTCTCTGCTCAGTCTGCTGCCCCCGCGACCCGGTCCCGGATAAGCGGAAGACGACGAGTACGAGTACGAGTATTTTAGAAGCTGGTAAAGACTAGATGACTTTTACATTAAGACCCTAGATGTGACAAAGGGTGTACCTTCTTTTTTTAACATGACCAAAAAGGAATTTACACAAAATGGATTACCTGCAAAATACAAAGTGTTATTGTAGGTAAAATGATGCATAGTGAGTTTATACTATAAAGCAACATCAGAATATCTGAGACCTACTGAGAAATGTTACGTCTGAGCGTCCATGACAAATGATTGGCCAGTCATGAATTAAAAACCAAATGTTTTGGCTAACCACCAATATACAGTAGAAGCACAGATTACTAACAAAAACACTCTGGTGAGGAAGAAGACTCCGTCATTTTCAGTATCAGCGAGGTGTTAGAAGCTTTTGGAAAGAAAATTGAACTTTGTGTGGAGACATGTAATCAGTTCATTCAGGTTGCTACTTTTAAACAGCGGTTGAGACAACAGTAAATAACAAAGCTTCAAATACTGCAGCACAGGGGTTGTGTTTTGTCCTGAGCTTTCAGCCTCCGTCTGTGGTGGAACATGCTGGATTTGGAAATGTTAAAAATCTCAGTTATTGTAAAGGTCTACTAATGCTACATGGAATATACAGAGACTAGAGTCTGTAAGGCTAATTGTGCTAAACAAGCTAATCGTTAATATAGGATGCTGAAGAAAGTTTAGAATTTCACCTCAGTGATCATATTTTGTGATCATGTTGACTTAAAATAACAGTAACATCCAGTTTAACTGCAGAGGTTCTGTAACCGACTTATCTCTCACAAACACACAGCGTGACAACACCCCTGGTCCTAATATAAATAATTTACAATCAATCAAATAAAGGCTCCTATGTAGTTACAATAAATGAATAAATATGTTTTTTTCACCTCAGATGTTGGTCTGACATAGATATTTAATTTGAATACACCATTTAAAAATGAAATTAACATATTCTACTATGGTGCAATTATACATTTTGAAATGTTTTAGACGGATACATTTGTCCAATAATAACCTGGAGTGTTTAACTGCATTAGATTTCTATAAATGCAGAGAAAGAGATGGCTCTGTATTTATCCGTAAATACGTAGAATTTTGTTGTTTATAGTACTTATAGAGAGGTCAGAATCAATCGTAGCTTTCAACTAATTTTTTGTTGCAGGCATGTTTCAGTACCTGGACGGGAAGCCGGCAGCAGAGATGCGGATGGTTTCCAGGACGCCACAAGCTCTGAGCTGCTGCACTGCTCGCTTAGGATCAAACCTGCCAACAGCACATAACCACAGTCAGCATGTTCATCTGTGAGGCACACTGGAACCAAGAGTGTGAGTGGGCTACATTATTTCCAACACAGTAAAACCTAATTAGTAAACAAAAATATACAGAGATGCAAATAGGGAGGAGACTCACGAGAAGGCCAGCTTGAAGTCATTGGGTTTGATACAGCGGACGTAGTGTGGAGTGGTGGCGTTCAAAGTCTCCATCAACATTTGGAGGGAGTTCCGAAACTACAAGAGAGAACCAGCATCCTCATCATTCCTTCATATTACTATAGTGAAGAACAATAACTTTTTTCAGGGTGGTTTGTTATGAGATGGTATCACTATGTGAGCCTGACTCATATGATGACCCTGTAGGGGGCATTGATAACCACCTGACAGCCCACTGTCTTCTTGTGCTCCTTGCTGCTCTTGTCCCGGCCCTTGTCCGGTTTGATGCTGAGCCTGGTTCGGCCCCCAGTGCCGGGCACCTGGCCAGTGGGGGTGGTCGCCTTCTCCTCATCCTGGAACAGCTCCACCAGCAGGTTGAACTGGAAATGACAGCCCAGGTAAACTATAACTGATACTATGAGACACAGAGGGTTTACCATTGCTAGGTTTAATATTTTCACCACTAATATGATGTTAAACTACAGAATAATCTAGCCATGCTATTTGGATCTTCGTAAGCATTGCACACCAGCGTACAAAGCAATGACAGCAATGTGCTTGAACCTTAAATCGCTAATTTTTTACTTTTTAATCTCATAAAATTCAACGTTAGTGTTTGTTACTCTTCATAAGAAACACAGATGTGATGGTTAATCAGCGTCAACATTTTATTTTCAATAGGTGAATAAATCTATCAATTAGTTCTGAAGAAATTCACTGAAAGTCAGATGTTAAAAAAGAACAAAAACGGTGAAAATGTTAATGTTCGGTCATGTATGATGAGGCCATATATGACCCTATGGCATAATCCAGCCATAGTCTTAGGACGTAAACACAGCCACTCATGTCCCATACAATGCTGAGGTAATATGATGAAGATACTGTGTTATGTGTGCAGCTTCGTGTCGTCCTGCTGAGTTTAGAGCCAGCACCATGCTGCTTCTCTAACCAGCATCATTAAGCAGGACAGCCACAGTGCCTTCAGCAGCTGCTCGCTCTCAGCTTCACTCTGGAAGATAAAAATAACCTCCTTCCTTTGTCCCTTACTGTGGAGATGAATCCTTACTTCTCTCCCTGCAGAGCCACTGTTGATCCCACCCCATGCAGCAAACAAAGGAGCGCACACACACACACACACACACACACACACACACACACAACTTCAAACTCCTCAGTGCTGTTAGAGTGTAATAACTCGGTGCCACAAAGAAAGACAAGGAAGGAAGAAAGGCAAAAAGCTGAATGAAGAGCTATGGGCGCACTAGCGTTCTCAGAGCACTTCTGATTACCTTCTGTTGGCGAGGAAGGTTGTCATGATGAGGACACAACCAAACATACACGGACAACAGATGGACAAACAGTTACAAAGAAACACATGGCATTAAAAGTAAAAGTTAAAAGAAAACCCATATTCCAAAAAAACAGACAGCTCAAAATGATGATCACCCTATTCTAAACAGCCATATAAAACTAAAAAAAGGAGAAAAGGCAGACAGACAATGAATGGATGGAAACATGACTTTTTTAAATGTTAACATGGGTTTTCAGTGAAACATTCAGATCTAGAGTTAGTAAAAATAAATTCTTCCACGTGGAAACATGGAAGAATTTATTCTTTAGATCCGCAACCGACCACATGTTAATTCTTCTTTATTAAACTGCTCTTTGTGCAGTGAAGAGGAAGGTGACAAACAATATCTCTGTCAGCCTGGTTATTTTTATAAATACAATACAACATCTTCAATCAGTTCTAATGAAATTCCTAAATTGCAGGCATGTCGGGAAACCACTCAAATCCAGCAGCACATTGATCAGACTTCTAAGCGGAGATGGGCAGGGCTGCAGACCCCTCTGAGTCCCGTGGCTCTCAGCAGTTTAGAGCAGAGGAGAGCACATTTTTTTCTAATCTGAATCTGTTTTGAACTGCTTACAGGTTCACAACCGAACTGAACTGGTTTACAGTGCTCTGAAAAAGTATTCCTACCCTTTAAACATTTTTACATTTTGTCGCATTACAACCACAAACTGAAATGTCTTTTATCAGGTTGTTATGACACAGACCAACACAAAGTGGTGGATAATTGTAAACTGGTGAAGAGAAAATGGCACAAGTTTAAAATGATGTATTAAAAAACCTGTATAGTGTGGCATGCATTTGCATTTAGCCCATTAAATCTGATACCCCTAAATAAACTTGTGTGCAGATAACTGCTTTTAAAAGTCACTTAATTAGTAAAATAGTCCTCTTGGTGTAATTGTATCTCATATTAAATGCATCTGTACTGTTAAGACCTCAGAGGTTTGTTGGAGAACATCAGAGAACAAACAGAACCATGAAGACAACCACAGCAGACAGGTCAGGGAGAAGGTTGTAAAGACGTTTGTAGCAGAGTTAGGTTATAAAACAATATCCCAAGCTTTAAACATCCCACAGAGCTTTGAAAATCCATCAACTGAAAATTTAAAAAGCATGGCTAAACATCTAACAAGACATGGCCATCCACCTAAACTGGCAGGCCCAGCAAGGAGACCATTATCAGAGAAGCAACCAAGAGGCTGATGGTAACACTGGTGGAGCTGCAGAGATCCCAAGATCACGTGGGGGAATCTGGTAATAAAAATAATTAGGTGTGCATTCCACAAATCTGACATTTATGGACGAGTTGCAATAAGAAAACAATATGAAGTCCCTTTTGCAGTTTGCCAGAAGTACTGGACAAAGCAAACATGTGACCTGAAGGTGCTTGGGGCAGAACAGACCAAAACTGAACATTTTGACCTACAAACAAAGCGCTATGTGGGAAAGAAAACTCAAACTCAACATTAGCCTGAAAATACCAATCCCATGGTTACACATGGTGGGGGCAGCGTCATGCTGTGGGGATGTTTTTCTACAGAAGGGACAGGTAGGCTGGTCAAAGTTGATGAAAAAGATAAATGGAGCTAAATATGGAGAAGTCCTAGAAGAAAACACTGGAGACTGTCCCCTTCCATCAGGACAACAACCCTGAACATGCAGCCAGAGCTGCAACAGAATGGTTTAGATCAAAGCACTGTCATGTGTTAGAATGACCTAGACCTAAATCTAACGGAGAATCTGCAGCAAGACTTGAAAACCGATGTTAACAAATGTTCTTCACCTAATCTGACTGAGCGTGAGCTGTTCTGCAAAGAGCAATGAGCAGAAATTTCAGCCTCTAAATGTGCAGAGCTGGTAGAGGAGTACTCCAAAAGTCTTGCAGCCTTAATTCCAGTAAAAAGTGGTTTTATTATTGACTCTGAATAGAAACACATTTTTAGGCAATTTTAGAAACTAAAGATATTTTTTTCTCCCACAATTATACACTACTTTCTGTTGGTCATGCTCACATACAATAAAATACATTGAGTTTGTGTTGGAACATGACGAAATCTGAAAAAGTTCAAGGGTCATGAATACTTTTGCGAGTCACTGCAGATAATCATCTAATGAACTGCTGCCTTTTCTAATGAGATGTGACTCTGTCTACTTGTCCTAGCGAATACAACAGACAGGTACATTTTATTCAACACCGAGAGCATTCTGTAGTTCCCTATTCTTCTGGTAATGTGTTGAATGACAGTGGTTAGTGGCCCATTATGCATATTTTGCAGAAATTATACAAAAAAAAGAGAAAAAACAGTGGCATCAGGCTGCTATAAAATGGCTGCTTAGTTTTTATTTTATTTTGTCCTTTTTCGTCTTGGACACACAAGCCAGTGAATCAACTTAGAGTGTGTTGAAGTTTTAAATAAAACCTTCCATTACATGTCCGTAAAAAGAGATTTTTCAGACCGAGTCTATTGATGTCTAGATGCTGTCACCACCCTCATATGGTCAGTAGAGGGAGCTGTTTCCCCGATCCTTCAGGTGACATCTACAGTCCAACACTTCTCACAGAAAAGGCAATTTGCAGGAGCGGCAGCCTTCCTTTTTTTCCCAAAATCTTTTTTTTTCTTGAAGTCTAACATATTTAAACTAGATTTAGGATTGTTTGTACGATCTGCTTCTGGTTGGATAAATTACCGTGGAGGTGCAGAGTGTCTCACCTTGCTGGCCTTTAGCACATTGATCTGTTCTTCGTTTACTGTGTCCTTGTTCTTCTCCAGAAAACCCTCACACTGGTACTCTACCTGCTCAACAAGAACAGCAGCCTGTGTTACAGCAGGGGAGTTTTCACAAGAATGTCTCAAGGTCCTAATGTACATTTTGTTTTAAATACATCACATCAAGGAGAGCAAATGATGATGATGATGATTAAAACAGCTTTCAAGAAGACCACTGATAATGCCACAGGAGATCATAGAGAAGCATTATTTGGTCCTTGACCTGTTTATCAATTTCTACTGCAAAAAACTAACAGCAGATGTGCACAAATATGTTGGCACCTCTGTTAGAGATATGTAATAAGCCTTAAAATGAACTACTCTTTCACTGCAGTAGCAGAATCCTACAAATACAGAGCCTTTCAGAAAAAAAACATTATGTGGGATGGCATCAGACAAAGGATGAATATGTGGTAAAGCACCTCACGTCCATTGTTGAATATAGTGGAGGATCCGTCATGCTGTGGGTTGGTTTGTCTTACTGTGGGACTGATAACCTTGCTGGAGTGCATGAAATACCTGGAGACTCGACCAGTAAACTGAAACAAGGATCTTGATTGTGCCTTTAGAAGGGAAAATTATCTAAAGCACCAGACCCAGACCCAGACCCAGGACTCTGCAGCACACAGAGAGAAATCATTGACCATTCCTTTTGGTTTAATCTCTTTAAATCATCCAATCATGTAAAATGTTATAGAGAAGGACTAAGTGTTGTCTTTCTGGCAAAAGGTGGGAGCAACCAGGAATTTATTCTTTTTTTCAGAAACAATTAATAAATATGCACAAACTAAAGGTTGTAATTGAGGCTGTGCTACTGCAATATGAAATGAATGGATGAATGAATTCAGTTTTTAAAATCTCTACCAGTAATGCCAACAAAGTGTATCTCCATTTACCTAAAACAAGAAAAGTCCATGCTGTCACTTCCCTTTAACCCTCACGCAGTCATAGTAGCCAACATGTTTCATAAACGTCTCATACTTTAAGCCAATACATGTTACAGTGTGACCTTGGCTTAATGATTAAAACTGTGAAACAGGGAAAAACATTTATTTGACCATCCCACCTTATCAGCAAAATGTTGGACGATGAAGGCGCGGTTAGACATGCGTGGCTTCTCAAACAGGGAACAAGTCTTTAGGTGGGTGTTGTACAGTTTCTGGGCCCATGAATCATCTGAACCTTTTGGCATCTGAAGAAAACAGAGAGAAACAATCACTAAAACTAAGAAAACATACACTTGTTTTTATATATACGCATGTCGTAATTGTTCCACAGATGCAGAAAAAATATTCTGTTTTTAATACAATTTCTTACAGTTTCTCAAAAGAAAAAAATCCTAACCATAGTGGCACCAGTGCGACCCACCTCAAATGTCAACAGTCTACAAAATGACCTTGCAGAGATTGAGAGCCACAGAGAGATAAGATGGCATATCTGAGTTTCTGCCTACGATGAAAATGGTGCAAACTGGAACCATCAGTACAGACAGAACTCAGTGGCTCAGTCAAACTATATGTGTAGGAGGGACACATTTAAAAACCAAATGAGAACCACTGACATGTCCACAAGCAAAAACTGAAAAGCAGAATGTGGATGTGAAGTCCAAACGCCCCTGGATGACATGCAGAAGAGACAAACTTTACATTAATCATGAACTTTTCATCCCACCTGTAGCATAAATAGGTTTTAGATCTCAGACAATGCAGAGTTTTGGAGAAAGGTAGCGAGAAAGGAACAAGATGTAAAATAAATTACATGGCCTGTACACTTTATGATGTTTGCACTGCAAACATTTGTTTTATAAGCATGAAACCCTTATACCTTGTCCACAAAAACCTTAAAATATTCTCCTGGCTTTATATAAAAGGACGTCCCATGTTTCTTGCTCTGACTCTGTACCTTGCACTCTTCGTCCAGCAGGTCCAGGATGCCCATCTTAGCTTCTATGAGGTTGATGCAGGGCTGATTATCGTAGAAGTCGATCAAAGTCCAGGGGATCTGCTCCTTCATGTACTCCTCCTGCTCCAGCTTGAACACATGCTGTGCTCACATAAAATAACATAAAAAATAGACATATTTTTGTTTATTACTTCCAAAAAACAAATAAAAAAAAACCTTTGTCAGTAAGTATAGTGGGCAGTTCAGAGGGTAAAAACCATGCTGCTCACCATGTTGAACTGTTGCTGGAGTTTTTCATTAGCGTAGTTGATGCAGAACTGCTCAAAACTGTTGATTTCAAATGTTTCAAACCTAAAGAGCCAAAAGATCAGGAATAAAGCAGTGCATTACACTGGACTTGCACTATAAACCTGCAATACCTACATACTGAGATAAAAATGTAGACCACAGTCATGTACTTTTTAATCACTGTGGTACTGTGGTATTTTTGCCATATTTTAATGATGCATTACACTGAAGGTCTAAACATAAGTTGTTGTAACTCTGAGCAAAGAGATGATAATCAGAGAAGCAGCCGAACAGGTTCATGATGACTCTGGAGGAGCTGCAGAGATCAACAACTAAGCTGGGACAATTGTCAATGGGACAACTATTAGTAATCTTCCACAAAATTGGCCTTCATTGAAGAAGGCCGTGTAGGAGACAGCAAATGTGGAGGAAGGGGTCCTTGTCAGATAAAACCACAAAGGTTTTTTGCAAATATGCAAAATGTTGTGTGGCAGAAAGCTGACACTGCAGATTACACAAACATGACATCTTCACGGAGGAACATGGTGGTGGTAGCATCATGCTGTGGGGATGCTTTTGTTCAGTCGGAAAAGGGAAGCTGGTAGGACTTGATACAGGACATATCCTGAAAGATGACCTGCTAGAGGCTGCAAAAGACTTGAGACTGGTCCAGAGATTCCCTTTCCAGTAGTGTAAGCATGGCCTAGTCAAAGTTCAGAGCTAAAGCAAACTGAGAATCTATGGCAAGACTAAAAAGATGTTCATGGAAGCTCTCCATCAAAGCTGAGGGAACCTGAGAAGAATGAGAAAAAATGTTGACTCTAGATGCACAAAGCCGTTAGAGACATGGCCTAAACACTGCTGTAATTGAGTAAAAGGTGGTTGTAAGGTGATGAATGTGAAAAAAATTCCGGTGTATGAATGCTTGTGGAAAGCATTATGGGTATGGTAGTCTTTGGTACCTCAAAGCAGAGCTACATTGGTTGCATCTCACTTCTGTGACCAGGCCTTCAGCCATCTCTCTCAAAGTCTGGAACCTGCATCACTGGTTTCATTTAACATGATTCTTTAGCCTCTTGGTTTTAGGCCTTCTGATCCACATCATTTTCATCTTTCTGTCTCTTCATTGGCCCACTGCACGCTGATCCATGAACCACAGGTTAGCTGCTGCTCATACGTACCCATAAATGTCGAGGACTCCAATGAAGGAGTGTTGTTTAACACTGGTGACCAGAGCCTTGTTTACGTGTTCTACAATCCAGTTGAACAACTTGGCATAGATATGTTTGGACAGAGCGTCACGAGCGTTGGTGGCCTGAAGTCGAGCGAGGGGCTTGATATAAGTCTCTGTGGCCGTCTTCAGCTTCCTGTGGCACAGCCAGTGGGACATGTCCTGATAGGTCACGCCCACCAGCTCACAGAACGCTGTCAGGTGCCGATTGTTGGGCTAAAGCAGAGAGCAAAGATCTTCATTTTCTGAACACATCAGAAACTCAACATAAATCAAAATCTAAGCAGCCGATCCTTTTTCTGGCTCATTATCACATTTTTTTCTATTGTCATGAAACTATTGCTTTGCATTTATCTATATAAATATATATCCAGAAAGTAAGTTCAAGGAACCATATTTCTAATGCTGATTAAAAAAAACACTGCATCCTCACTGCAATAAGGCTGCTGTCTGAATCTCTGTCTTTTATCTCCACGTTTCCAAGGTGAAGAATAGCAGCCAAAACCTGGAACAAGCCAATCTGGTAGGACTCATTGATACCTGCAAAACACAAAGGCAGACAAACAGATTTATCAAATGCATAGCATGTGCTGCCCTTTGGGAACAGGCAAATCCAGCAGTCAGAGGAGTTAACAGAAAGCTACAATGCAGAATGTGTAGAAACAGATAAAACACAAATGTGCGTTTTACCCAGAAGTGTGAAGGCATGGCGAGTAGTGCGAAGCTCTTTGGCGTCGTCTACACCTTCGATGACAGGACTGCGACCCTGCCTGGTGTAGAGGAAGTCATTTGCGCTGCCTGAGAGGAGAAAGACGCATTATTTCTACGTATTTAGTTATATTTGTGCAACATGGGTAAAAGTGTAAACTGAAATAAAAAAAAACTGAGATTAACAACGGTGTTACAAACACCAAAGGCTTGAATGATTCAAGTCTGTGCATCAGCTAATCTTGCAAGTAAGCAGAACAAGAATCCAGACAAGGAGATAAACAGGAGAATAAACTAAAGAAGTGATCTACGGAGGTCAAAAAAAGTCAGATTTTTTTAAGTTCTAGATTAAAGTGAGGAAAACACTCTTCGAGCCGTAAAATACACAAGGTAAGTCTTTATGGACTCGTGCAAAATACAATTGTCGGTTATTGACCAAATGTCCTTCAATTGGATTAGAGATGCACAGAAAAGTTCCCTGGTGATTGGAATTGGATGATTTTTAGTTTTTTGCCTTAGACAGGTATCTCAAGCATACAACCTTTTTGAAGTTAAGGAACGTACCGTACCAAAGCGCTAACAGGTTGTGCTGACAACTAAACTCTTTGGTGTGGACAGTGTTGCTGAGCAAAGAATAACTGAAGTTAGCTACTTCAGTCGATAGCTATAAACTGAAAAAATAAAGTCATCATTTTGTCTAAAACCCTGTTAAACAGCAACCGCTCTCTCACACATGCAGTGTGATGTCGTCTCTGCTTATAATACACTAATGAACCCTGACTGCAAAAAAGCTACAAAAAGGATTTTCCATTCTGTTCTGACATCTTCTTATGTTACAGAGAAATCAGAATCCACTAAATGTGTACTGGCTGATCAAGAAGAACTGGTGATCAGAAATCAGACAAAAAAATCTGATTGGTGCATCCCTAATTTTTTATAAAATCTTGAAATGTGTCCAGAGCACATTCCCTCTGGGAACAACCACCATGTGATAGGGCGAGGTCCTGCAAGACAAATGAAATCAAAAGCACTTGAGAGATGATGCCCTAACTTTCCCACAATCAACTCCTTTATACACATTTAACACTTAATTAGGGTATGGCCTGTTGCCTGGCAACAAGAGGCGCTGACATGACTGTGACAGCCACTCTATTAACAGAGCCAGGAAGTCAGCAGGAGAGGAAAATACAGCAGCTGTGACTGTGTGTGTGTGAGAGAGAGAGCTAATGCCAACTGACTGGCGGTAAGTAATGGTGCCAGAAGTGTGTGTGTGTGTGTGTTGTCTAAAATCAGGATGAGCAGGTGCAGGTCCACTATGGGTGCCTGTTCAACTACTGACTCAGTGAGTAAGTCGTTGCTGCAGGAACATGATTGGATACATCTGAATGATATAACACATAATGAAGTGTGCTGCTGTTCTATTCAAGCATGGGGTGGGGGGTAAATATCATCACCACGTTTTAAAATAATTAAATCAGGATTTTATCCATCCTCTAAATATCTTATGAATTGTACTGCTCAAAGTCAAAGTTCTTAAAGATACAAGAGAAAATTGTGGACAAAAAACATTTCTTCACAGATTTTAATCAGTTGGAGCAATTTTTGATAACTTTGTGTCAAGCACAATGAACATTTATCAATTACTTTGACATATTTAAGACTTGAAGCAACCCCAACTCTTAGACTTTTATCCCAAAATTGTTATTTTATATATTTTAATAAAAAATGTAGACAAGAATAGCAGGACTCTAGAATAAAGCACTCCTTCAACATAGTCTACGAGGCTAAGGAAAAGTAGACAAATGAAACTGATGAGGCTGCACAAGAACAGAGTGTATAGGTTTTATGACCTTCCTGCGTCAGCAGATAGTAAACATGTTGCAATTCTTCACAAGGCATGGGCCGGTAACAAGGATCACCGTTCCCTACAGTTCAGTGAGATGCTGCAGTTCAGTGAGAAAATGCTGGAGTGACCGGAATAAAGCAATGTAGTACTACCCCTCCCCCACCTGTTGCTGTGCACTGACAGCCAGCTGAAAGAAGACCACCTTATTGTACTCTTGCTTACAAAAAAGACAAACTTTTGGGGAAATATTTTGTGGACAAAAAAGGCGTGAAAATTTAAAGACCCCTCTCCCTTTGTTAAAAACCTTTGGAACTAAAGTTGGTAAGCTACAAGCGAGATGTCTGTGAAGCAGCTAAACAAGATCTTTATTTTCTATTTTGTTTGGTTATTAAGCAAATACAGTAGATAGGGTGGATTCATGCAACTCTTAGGATGTAGAGAGCAACTACAGATAAAACCCAGAAAGGTCAAAGGGCACAGATATTTTAACCTGAACACTTTTCCAGAGAGTTTTTTTTCTGCTTTCTGGTGTAATGTGAAGGATGTGAGGAGGTAGACATGCATGTGACTTACTTAGCCTCAGATTCTTGAACTCAGGCAGGTTAGCTGATGCACAGAGTTGATAGAAGATGTGATAATTCCTCTCCTCGTCCGCCTGAAGTACGGCAGGAAGAACAAATAAACATAAGAAAACCTGATAACACACAAGCTACATGAAGATCATTATATTTAGATAAAATCATTTCATTCATCGTGATAGCGCATTCATATTACAAATGCATGATTTAACAGTTTTAAAAGTGGAAGATCTGGAACCAGCACCTTGCTCCAGGGCACACAAACACACTTACAGGAAATGGAAACGAAACATGTGACCAAATGTATTCCACTCATACCAGAAAATCAGTGCTGCACATTAAAATCCAGTAAAACCAAAACAAGTGTCAGCCTGTAGTTAAAAACTTACAACCACACCTGATGACCTCAAAATATGAAGTCTGGTACCTCTGACCCAGATCAGTACAGAAAAACACTCAAAATGCAAACCCCCACCCCCACACACACACACACACACACCGAAATGGGTTTCTGGAGCTAGGTATGTAGACATTTGAGAAGAAAAGGTATTAGTCTTTGTTAGCAACATCCTCGTTCCTCACGCCCTTTTTTTTGACACCCAAAAAGGTTTTTTGTTTGAAAGAAAAGCTTTTTTTTCTTTTTTTTAGAATGCCCTTCCTGGATCTATGAGTAAGCCACTATAATCTGCTGAGCATGTACATATATGTCATCTAAATGAGTTACACATAAAAGCAAAAGAAAATGTTTTTAAACTGTAGTTGGACAATGGCACTGAACAAACCAGACACTCAGATAGAGAGGGAAAAGCAAAGAAGACTTTATAAACTGCTCAGTACTTGTTCTGCTCAAAAGGCACCAGAGCTAGCCAGACAGCTACATCCTAGGTAAATAAAAAAAGGTCAGAGCTGTTTTTTTGCTGCCTAGATTAGAGCTTGCTTTTGCCTTGGAATCACTGGCACAGATGCTCACACATTGCAATGTCACGTTTACGTGGTATTCATGCAATGTCTAAAAATGAGCATTCAGTTCACAGTCTGATTTATAAATCCAAGCATTACTATCTTAGATATAGAGTGAAGGAACAGCTCCGTCAGGTAGACCTTGTTGTTCTGCTGACTGAAGTAGATTCCCACAGTAGGCACTAGGTGTGAAAGGTTCATTTTTTCATCTGACACTCGCATTACACTGTGAAATAATAGCAGCTCTAACCTACTGGACTATATAGTGCCTCGCAGAAGCATCTCACTTCAACCTTTTCAAATTACATATCTCATTTCAGCCTCAGACTTTAATGTATCTGGGATTTTATGTGATAGACCAACACCAAGTTATGCATAATTATGAAGTAGAAGTAAAATGACCCATGGTTTTTAATTTTTTACGAATACAACTCTGAGAGGTTTGGCATGTATTTGTATTTACCAGTCTGAGTAAATATTTTGTAGAAGCAGGGGTGTGTCCTGACCAGACTTGCACAGTCACAGTAGATGAAGGGTACCTGTAAAAAATCTATTTTCAACTCTTGACAAAGGTTGCCAGTTGGTTTTTGGACTACACTTTTATAAGGCCACCAAAACCAGGTGTTTTGGTGGCCTTATAAACACACATAGATCTAAGCAGGTCCTCGGGGCAGGTGTACTGCAATTTTTAGATGCCTCTTCCAACTGTGGAGGACTTCAGTTTGAAACCCCTAATCTAAACCATTTCACTGTAGCTCTAGTTAAATGTTTAGGGTCGCTATCCTGCACCAAGGTGAACCTCCACCTCAGTCTCAGCCTCTCACATCTTTTCTAGGACTGCTCAATCCATCATCAGCACTGACCACATTTTTTGTCCCAGACATGACCCCTCATGATGATGCTTGTTCACTGATGTTCTCCAACAAACCGCTGAGGTTTACTAACTATGTAACCTCTAAAGGCAACAGCTTCCCCTGGGTTTTATGAAGAGGTATCAGAGTAAACAGAGCTGAATAGAAATACAACCACACTTTTCAGATTTTTACTTGTAAACTCTTTTAAAAGCCATGTATCATTTTCCTTTCACATCGAAGCTGTGTGCTACTTTATGTTGGTCTACCACATAAAACCCCAATGCACAACCTCTTTCAGTTTGAGGTTTTAAGAAAAAAAATATAAAAAAGCTCATTGGATATCTATCCAAAGCACTTTATACCATTTTTTATTGCGTGAGATTCCTAACTTAACAAATGAAAGCATTTAATCCTTTTTTGCTTCACAGACATATGGCACTTCTATGTAACTGGACTAAATTTAATGGTTTCTACTTCTTTTCAGTTGGTGTTCAACAAATTTTTCCATTATCTCAGTCCTTGACCACAATCATTCCCATTTTTATTGATTTAAAGGACAGTTACACCTTTGTTTTTCAGGCACTGATTGTTACAAGTTAGCACAACTCAAAATTAAAGCCACCTTTAATGCCTAAGTGGTAACCCGACTGTAAAGAGTTAATGTGATAAATCACATGTCCAACTTAACGTTTCTGCCAGTGTAAATGTGCATCTGTGCCCTCACCTGAAACACCACTCTGGATTTCTCCAGCAGATATGTTCTCATGTTGGCCCCAATGATGCGATATCGATTGTCAAAGCCGATCTCGATGTATTTGCCAAAGCGGCTGCTGTTGTCATTTCTGGTGGTCTTTGCGTTTCCAATGGCCTGAACAAAACAAGACAGAAAGTCACATTATGCTAACAGACCCTGCATGCTAGTGTGACTGCCTCATAACATCTTAAAGTGTCCTAAATGTAGACTTTAAATTAACTGTGCAGAACGCACCATCTCATTTGGTGTTTACAGGTTGATGAGAAAGTAGACATATCATCCAAAGCTGGTTGGTCAAATTCAACTACAGTAAGAACAACTTTGCTGTGTTATAAAGGATCCGTTCTTCTACACACTGTATGCATTCAAATTAATCAACAGCAGTCAGCAGCCATACTCCAATCCATTGAGGATCATTGATCAATGAGCCCTGTAGGAATTGGCGGGCGGGGCCACATAAACACACACATCAAAGCCCAATACCAGCTAGCCTGAACAGAATTAGATTAAGCATGAGCACAGAGGGTTCTTGCTGAGTTAAGGCCAAACACACAGTCTTTCACTGCAGACAAGGACGCATTCAGCAGAGCAGGTATTGCCATCTCTGCCTGCATCAGCCAAACATGAGCAAACAGCACACGCTAACTCTCTCTCCCCGTCAAACTAGCATTCACACAGAGTGGTTCTATGAAATCTGCAAAGCTGAGCAACCATCTGCTCTGAATCCAGGTTTACAGGCTGGGGTGACATCACTGCGGCATGGGGAGAAAGACTCCTATTCTGTGAGTCTATCCTTGACTGGCTTGGAGGGGGAGGTGGTGGCTTGGAAGAAGACTGTGATGTTAGTACAGTGGTTGGAAAGTACTTACAGGGTGGGGGATGGCACAATGTGTATGTGATATGATTTAAATCCATCCCTCTCTCCCTCCCTCCCACCCTCCCTCACGGGGGAGCTGGTTCCCATCTCCAGTGGCCAATGGGTAAAAGGCGGGGTACACCCTGGACAGGTCACCAGTGGACACACCCATTTACACCAAAGGGAAATTTAGAGAAACCAATCAACCAAACAGTCATGTTTTTGGATTGCGGGAGGAAGCCGGAGTATCTGGAGAGAATCTATGCATGCACGGGAAGAATATGTAAACTCGATGGCAAAAGACCCCAGGCCGGAAGTCAAACCCAGAACCTTCAAGGCAACAGTGCTACCAACAGTGCTTCCGCTGTTCCACCGTGCAGCCCATTTCATTAAACCATAACATGTAAAGGAGAACAAATGTGCTTTAGGTTTTTTGATAGAAGTATTGGTATTAAATCTAGTCGAAAATTAACTACGATTATCCGCATTTATGCAGATTTTATTTAAACATAAAACTTTGGCATCAGAGTTCATGCTGTTGGTAGATATGTTTATGAACTGAAAATAATGGGAGTTCTTTGCTTTGATGCATTTAACATATCTCTCGAAATATTACACTCTCTCTTTAATCCATTACAGGATGTCCATCAGGAAACATCTTAAGCCTCCTATACTTCTCTGCCCTATTAAGTGTCCTAGATTTGTTTTTTTTCATTAGGAGAAAAATTGGCTGATTTCAGTCTATGGCTGATTGATAGGTGCATCCTGAGTTCTTTCACAACTTCTGTCAGCAAGAACAAAAACAGTAATTCTGCAGTACTAAAGTACAAAATAATAATTTCCTAAAGAGAAAACAGTTTTTTCACCTCCATGATGGGGTTGGAAGCCAGAACTTTCTCCTCTACGTTGGCCTCACTGGCAGAGCCACTGACTGTAGCAAAGTACCTCATGGCATATTTGGCTGATACAGTCTTTCCTGCTCCAGACTCACCACTCACGATAATCGACTGGTTTCTCTCATCTCTGCCAAATGAGAAAAAACAAGATATCATAAGATGAAAAGTGAAGTTCAGAGTCGAACACAAGATAAAAGTTGAGGACATGTTGAAAGTAGGTCATTTTTAGCTGGCATGTATTTTTAGCCTTAGTTTATTCCACATCACATTTTATTTTAGGGTGGTGTTAGAGTCCAGTGACAACTCTCAGTACTGACAAGTAATCATACAAACCTCACCAAATACATACCAGACATGTTCTGAACTAAAACATTGAAGCGATGTCACAGCCTACAAACAGAGCAGGCAGCAACACATCTAACTCTCCAAACTCCATGACTGCTTCGCAGTTTACTGACCTGCCCAAACTAATTAGGACCACCTGCAGTGTGTCGAGAAGCAGCATTTTAATGGAAAAAAAGAAATCCCTAAAAATCACTAATTTGATAACTGATAAGTAAAATCTGCCATCGTTTACTGCTTTTCTCTACCTTCTTTACATCTAGAGGCAGAAATGTTGGACCCTTCTTTGCGGATTCACTCAAGCTCATTAGATTGGATGGATACATTTTACTAAATATTCTCAATTAGATATAGGTCTGTACTTTCACCAGGCCATTCTAACACATAAATATGCTTTCATGTAAACTATTTCACTGTAGCTCTGGCTGTATGTTCTGCTGAAAAGTGAACCTCCGCTCCAGTCTCAATTCTATTGCACTTCTATTTAGCTTCATCCATCTTCCCAACGATGACCAGCTTTTCATTTAACAGTGGGAAAATCATCCCCACAGCATAAAGCGGCCACCAACACTGGGATGGTGTTTTACCATTTAAATTGTTTTCTACACAACATTTGGCTGAATTTCAAACCCATCTGACCAGTACACCTTCTTCTTCATGTTTGCTGTGTCCCCCACATGGCTTGAGGAAAACTGCAACTGGGACTCCCGGCTTTTATTGAACAATGGCTTTTTTCTTGTCACTCTTACAAAAAGGCCTCACTTGAAGAGTGCACGACTAATGGCTGTCCTCCAGACAGATTCTCCCTCCTAGGCTGTAGGTCTCTGTAGCTCCTCTACAGTTACCACGGGCCTCTTCTCTGATTAATTGAGTCCTTGCTTAGGTTGTCACTTTAAGTGGACGCCAAATTCTTGGTATATCTGCACTTGTGCAAACTTTTTTAAATTTTTGGACGGTCAGTTGAACAGTTCTCAAAGAAAACGACTCGGTTATTTGATTTATTTTATAACCCAACTGTGCTGTAAACTTCTCCCTGAACTCGTGGTTCTGTTTGTTCACTAAGGTTTTCAAACAAACCTCTGAAGCCTTCACAGAACATCTACATTTATACTGGGATTCGATTATACACAAGTGGACTCTATTCAAGAGTTAGGTGACTTCTGAAGGCAATTGGTGGCATTTTTTTTTATTTAGGGTTAAATAGAAATACACAAAACTCTTTTCAGACTT
>JAHHUM010001530.1:77500-172500 GCA_036173005.1 Crenichthys baileyi | reverse complement strand
CCACATATGCTGCATGCGGCATCTAAAAGGCAGGGGGGGGATCTGCACATTTTCTGCACATTTTCAGCTTGACAGATGGAAGTTTGTGTCGCACTAGTTTTCATGCTTTCATACACAAACTTCCATCTGTATCTGCGTCATAGATGCTTTGATGGAACAATATTCAGGGCATTCACTATTTTCCTGGGCATATGTATGATATTCGATGCTTTCATCTCAATGCTAAATGCTTTCCTTTTTACTCTGAAATCTTTCCCACTTAATTTCACGTGACAAGGGTTAGAAAAGTGAACGCTTGTTTTCATAAACATTTGATACTGTTTCGATAAAGAAAATGGTGATGGGGTTCTCAGGAAATCAGGATCACATTTTTGCCTAGAAATATAACTGGCTAGTTTTATTCAACACTCTTTGCACCACACAGTGTGCAAACCAGAGAAAATGATTAAAATGACCTAATAAATTAAAAGACTATCCCCAACTTTCATCTAAATAAACTCAGCAACATGTAACAAAATACATGTCATTCGTTGATGCATTTATAGACCAAAAACAGTTGAAGTTCCTACTTTTAATGCATTTAATGAGCAGTAGGGATGTGACGGTTCATGAGGCGAGATTTTCGCATTATTGGGAGACAAAAGAACACAAGTCCCACTAATAGTGTGCTTACAAAAGCCGTTATAAATAAGTCCTTTACAGGTTTCCCAATTATGTTGGATTTTTTTTGGTTCGTCTAACTGTACGGGTGAGAAAACAATGAAAATACCTCCATTTTGTGTGAGTATACAGGTTTTATAAATCTGAAACTGCTTTAAATGACTCCTATTGAGTGTAGAATTATCAGGTTAAGATCTGATCTTTCTAATATTTCAGATGTTGAACTCTAGGGTCACAACTGCGTTCTAGATTGCTTAAACAAAACCCAGGGATGTAGCCCTTTAGCTTATAGCCAAAAGGAAGCTATGAAGCAGGAGCCAACTGTAGCATCATTAGCTAATGGTTAGCCTGCCGCGGTATTCTCACTTGCATCTTATCCATCTCGGTTACCACTGCCTTTTTCAACAGAGCACCTGAAATCCTGAAATGCTGACTTACAAGTGGTGATGGCGTCTGGAGCTACATTGGTTGGTGTGAACTTGAGTGTAGCCAACTTTAAATCCACATCCACTATAGTTGGAACATGTTAACTGACTAGACCGACTAGGGACCACTGGTGCATAACGCAGAGCTTTCCAGATGAATCAAATGTTTAACCTCAGCATCCAAAGGATAACCAAAATTCAGAAGGATTAATAATAGTGTCGGGGACAACTCATAATACATTATGTGATGTATGGCCAAAATACTGATAATCCCTGACTAAAGCATTCCTGTGATTATCAACAAACTGCTTGACATATCTCAAAAGTTACATCACAATATTTGCAAAAATATAAATCCATCAGGAAAGTTCAAATTAAAGGGGCACCAACAAATTAGCCTGTTTGGAATTGGCACACTTTCCCTTGAACAGCAGGGATCAACAGGTCAAATACAAAAAAGTTAATCTTTTCCAAATCAGAATAGGCATCAAAACTAAGAACTGCAACTATCTGCTTTCAATAAATGCACCCACCAGCAGCACTGACTTTGATGCATTTGTTTTTATTTTAATAAAGGACTTGCATCCATAAATGAGGATGTATCTTGCAATGCCTCCATTGCTTCATTCTGTGTTAGATTCAAAACTAGCTCTATCAAAACAACAGTAAGTAAGAGCAGTAAGTTTTTCTCTTTTTTATATTATAGTCTTGAGAAAAGGAACAAAAGCAATACATGTCTTGATAAAAATCTTTATCATGTGGTCAACCCTCAAAGAAAATCAGCAATCGGTATCGGTCAGGAAAATCCTGATCGGTGCATCTCTAGGTGAAAATTCTGCAGCATCCTCTAAATTCGTAGCAGCAACCTTCTTGTAATTGCTGTTTGCGACTATTATGCTGTTGCAGTCAACTTTCTACTCATTAGGCTGGGTGATTTAAAAGTTTCCCAATTTTTGTGCTATAATAGAAAAGAAGAAATCTGGAGGAATGTCCCTCTTTATTTATAAAAAAAAAAAATCACATCACAATAAATAATGAAGGACGCAAACATTTTCCCTATACAATATTTGATCAAACCTCCAGTTATCGACTTTAGATAAGACAAATTAAAGCTACTAAGAAACATACGGTCCACACTATCAGAGCAGGGTAGCAGTCAGAAGGTCAGTTCAAAGCATTTAAAGGCAGCTTGAAGATACATGGCTAATCCCTGTTTAACTGAGATAAAGGATCAGTGTGTGATTAACTCAGGGTTTAACACCAGCTAATCTTATGACAGTCAACTACACCACAATTTCATTGCAAGGACAAGATGGTCAGAAGTAACTACTCCCTTACAGCAATAAAAGCATTGATTTAGACAAGCTTAAAGTGAAATGTCAGAAGAATTGAAACAAGTAGATATTTTTATGCTGAACTTAATGCTGGATGATCCACACCTAATCTAATCAAACATACCATCCCACGCGTTTTAGTCAGTTTTATAAATGTCATTAAAGATTCTTTTCATTCGGTAATCTACTTTAGAAATGCCGGTCTATGATTATAAAAGGACAATGAAATAGTCTGTGACTTCAGACTGCTTTTGATACTGATGTTTTCCGGAAGTGCCAGATCTATATATTAGCAGCCTGTACAGTACCTGAACATGTGTGCGGCTTCATGCACTGGAGGTGCACTGCCCTGACCAAACGGGGCGGGGCATCTCAGAGGGGTGTTTACAAATCTGCTCAGAGTCAAGAGCGGATTAGAAAGACTTAGCCTGGAGCTTTCACTCTTGAACTCAAGGTCCTCTGGCAACGTCGTCACATCTGAGAACCTTTACTACAGTGTTTTTCCCCAAAATGTATCACCTTAAGTCCTGAGCTAGTATGAAATCCTTACGGTATGATAACCTTGAGCGAAAATATCACCCTCACAGTGTTGTGGAAAAATGTGTTTTTACCAACACAGAGACCGATGATTGTCTCTCAGAATCAGCTGTATTATAACCTTGCAAGGGAGAACAATTTTACAGCATGAGGCATGTATTCATATATCAGTGCAAACATGTTTGATAGAAATTATGATGGTAATCATTATGAACACTTTCTTATTGCTTTTACCTGAAACAGAATAGCAAGAATTATAATCTAAGATACTGCTCATTTCAGTCATAATGCTGGTCATGTTATTTTGATACCCAGACTTAAGCTAAAATATAGAATAAGCATCTACTAAACTTTGTAGTCATTTTTCAGTGCTAATCCAGCAGAACGCTACACCTCTTTTTTCCCTTTAAGGATAACACAGCTATAACAAGCTGATATTAACTTGCTAATTAGTTGGGCTATCTACTCAGTCAGGCAGTCTGCAGTTTAGCCAGCTGACTGGCAGTAAGCAGCAACATGTGGGGGAGGGGTGGAAATGTTTTATACAGCTGCCTTTTCTGGAGAGTTTTCTGGCATCTAATTAAAAAGGACTTTCAACTGTAGTAAGAGTATTATGGAAAGTTCTAGCAGTTTCAAAAGCGTAACTGCTTAAAATGTTGGTATACCTTAAAACTGACCCGTGCCCAAACAAATCTAAAAACATTCGATACTGGCATGAACGCTTGTGAAACACACAGTGTTGTGGAAAGGTGTTTGACCCTTATGGATTTCTTCTTTTTTGCCTGTTTTGGTACGTTATAAAGTTTTAGGCTGAATTAATTTTAATATCAGGCAAAGAATCTGTGGAAATGAAAACTGCAATTTTAAAATTATTTCATTTATTAAGGGGAAAGAAAAGAAAATTAACAACTTGGCTCTGCAAGAAAAAGTAATTGCCCCTTAAACTTTAAAATGAGCTGATCAATCCTTGCCATCAAGTGTTTCCAATAACTGGCAATCAGCCTTTTACATCATGGTGGAGGAATTTTGTGCCAATATTCTTTGCAGAATATTTTTATTCAGCCACATATGAGGGTTTTTGAGTTTGACTGACCTGAATGTCCTGCCACAACATTTTAATCAGAATTGAGTCCAGACTTTTACTAGGCCACTTCAAAACCATAGTTTTTTCTCTTTAAGCCATACAGAGGTAGGCTTACTGGTGTGCTTTGGATCATCGTCTTGCTGCATGCCCCAAGCCCGCTTGAGCTACAGGTCACAAACCAATGTCTGGACATTCTCCTTCAACTACCACCTCCACGTTTGACTGTTACTATGATTTTCTTTTTCTTAAATGTGATATTAATTTTATGCCAGAGCCACAACTCCCAAAAAGTTTCCCTTTTGTCCCGTCAGTCAATCAATATGCTTTTTGGCAGATGTTAGATGGGCCTTCGTGTTCTTGCCCATGTTGCCAGTTTTGCACAGTTTCTTTCTAGAGGGCGTTTCCCCACCAGGATAGCCTGGAGGACTCAGTTAAATTGGGCAGGAAATGCCCCTAAACTTTCACACCATTTGGTTTTGTTCACTTTCACACTGCACTTTTAAAAGCAAATAAAAATAGCCAGGACAATCTTATGCAGTTACAACTGCTTGTTTGGGGTACTATCAGAAGGAGCTTTTCAGTATGAGCAGCAGGCAAGGCAGCAAGCTATCCAGAATATACAGAAAAAGATGGCAGAGATTATGACATGTTGTAATCACACAGACTCTGAGCGAGGACCAAAACATGTCTGTGAAACATTCATATGAGGGACGTCTCTTCCTCTAAATGGTTCGCTAGATAATTTGTTTCCTTTCCCACTGTAACCAAACTACACCTGGGTTCACTTGCACCACAGCTTTTATACCTGCCCGAACCAAGCGGGCTATGTAAGGAAATTAACTTTAGCGAGAGATTGCTTTTATTGTACGATAGGATCGTTTTCACTGACCGTAACTGAGGCGAGTGAGGCCTGCAGTGTCTTAGATGTTGATCTGGATTCTTTCTTGACTTTCTTGACCTTGGTGCACTCTTGGTTGGAGTAATTTTGGTACTTCTGGGAAGGTTCCCACTGTTCCATGTTTTTTCCATTTAAAGATTATGGCTCCATAGTGGAGGGATCTACATCCTTAAAATTGGCTTAGTAACTGTTTCCAAGGTGATAGATGGCTTTGTTTTTCATCAGTTCTTAAATTTCTATAGATAGGGGCATGATGCATTACCTTTTGAGATCTTATAGTCTACTTCATGTTGTCATCCAGGTCCTGTTCAAGTGGTTTCTTGTTTCTAAAGTTCTGGCATTAGTCAGACCTGAGTTAACATGGTTAATTGCAGTTTATGTATGATTTCACAATAGGGGCTATTATATTTTCATGCTGGTTGGGATAGCTTTTCACTTTACAATTGAAATCTTCATTTGAAAACGGCTTTTTGTATATATACAGATTTCTTCTTCTGATATTAAAGTTTTATGATCTGAAACTTGAAAAGGTGACAAAAACTGATAATATTGTTCACAGCACTGAACATGTAATTCTGTTTATTTGTAGAAACGTCCGCTTCACTTCTGAGAAAGTTAATTTATAACAATCACATCTGTTAGGGATTTCAGACAATACATAAGGGCCATGATGGCAAACAAAACCTGAAAAAAGAACTACTATGACTATAGCTGGCTCCTTCTTCCAAATAATACCTGAAATTCTTAAGAAAAATAAATTTACCAATGCATCATCTAACCAAAGCTTAAAACTGCTCAGTGCCTGAGTTGACATTGTTCTAACAGCTCTGCAAATTGGAACGAAAGGAATTTGGACAAAAGTGAACCAAGTGGAAGAAGATTAAAACCTTAAGACATGTTACAATGAGGAGGGTCAGAGGGAGCCGTCCAGACAGAAGCAGAGGTATGCGAACCGTGTTTTGCCCAGATATTCTCTGCAAAGCCGTCAATAGAGTCCCAGACTGCAGAGGCCTCGTCACATGATGCCACTCATGTGAGGATCTGCTGTTTTTCTGCTCAGCTGGGCTGACACTGCATGACGCCAATGTTCACAGACTTCACTTCGCGTGGAGGGTTATGAAACGTACAAGTTCTCTAAGGAAAATGCTAGCCCAGATGGCGTGCACGAGACCCAATACCTGCCAGACCTCTTTTACTAAGAAACGGTGATGCTGCCCACCAACTTATCACATTAGTTTGGCCCGGGCCGACTCTCGGAGCTGTGCTGTTCATGTTGATGTGTTACAGAAGGGCAGAAGAATAGGATGGATGCACAGAGTCCTAGTTTTTGTGTTGATTAAGGGTCGTTTAAGCCAAACTTTAGCACACAAAACACTGATTATAACGTGTCCATTCTATGACAGGATTGCACAGGAATAGGAAAATAAATAAATGAATACTTTGTCTCACTAAGTCATAAAAGTGATTTAGGCTCACCAATTCACCAATTTCTGTATGAAATATTTTGCTAAAATTCAGCATAGGCTGAAAATTAAAATCTGATTTATTTGTCAGTCAGCAGATGTTTCTGTCCTCTTGACATGAGCTATTCAACTGTTTTCGATGCATCTGGACTCAGACTCCATGCTCTCCATTAGAGAAGTGGTACCACATTCCTGACCAGAACTAAAAGGTGTCCAAACATTCGACTAATCCCACCCTGTGAAACCAAATCACATATAAAACTTAACAATAAATATTTTAATGACTGAAGAGTACTAAAGCCCAAGAATTTTTAACTCAAAACAAAACTAAATGGGATGTATTTTGAAGCCAAAATCAAGCCAAAACTTACTTGAACAAACATATACTCCAGCTCCCGGTTCATCTTGCCAGCAGAGCCAACCTCTAGCTCATCCTTTACATCCGATTAGTTCTCCTTATGCCCCCAGCCACACATGCGGAAAAAAAGACCGGACTTGATCGAGTAATGAGCTCTGGAGCAGAACCGTCCCATTGTGTCTGCAAACACAAGCAGCGTTCATGGACGTTCCCTACAGTTCTGGCAACACGACTGGCCATCCCATCTGTCCGTCAACAAACATCCCGGCTTCCTTTATCGATCACATGAGTTGGGAGCCGACCAAGACAACAGTACTCACTGACATATGATGAACATGGTTGCAAAACCTAAACGTCACAAAGTATGCAAAAAACCAAACTACAAGTTCAACGGAAATGATTAAATGTGTCTTTATTTCTTGCAAAGCCACTTTTAAAAGTTTTGTGCAACAAAATGGGGATTTTATCTGCCTTATGATGCTGTATAAAATTTACAGGTACATTTCCAAAAATCAGAATATCATGAAAAGCTTTAATTTTTTGTCACTCATTTCAGAAATTAAATTCATACTGTACAGATTCCTCACAGAGTAAAATATTTCAAGCCTTTATTTCTTGTAATTTTGATGATTTTGGCTTATAGATAATGAAAGCCCACAATTCATTGCGTCAGAAAAAAATTAATATTACCTAAGATCAATAAAAAACGAAATGTCAGGTTTCTGAAACGTAAGTTCATTTTTGTGAATTCAATACTTGGTTGGTCCACCTTTTGCATGAATTATTGCTTCAATGCTGCATGGGATGGAGGCAATCAGCATGTGGTTCTGCTGAGGTGTTGCTTTGATAGTGGCCTTCAGGCCATCTGCATTGTTGGGTCTGGTGTTTCTCATCTTCCTCTTGACAATACTCCACATATTCTCTACGGGGTTCAGGTTAGGCTAGTCTGCTGGCCAATCAAGCACAGCAACACCATGGTCAATGGAGCAGCTTTTGGTACCTTTGGCAGTAGGGGCAGGTGCCAAGTCCTGCTCGAAAATGAAATCAGCATCTCCATAAAGCTTCCTTGAGATGAGGACCACGACATACAGTTTGTAGCCCATGTGCAGAAATCGTCTGTGCACCTTTCCCTACAACACTTTTTCCTTCCACTCTACTTTCTGTGAATATGCTTAGATATAGCACTCTGTGAACAACCAGCTTCCTTAGCAATGACCTTCTGTAGCTTTCCCTCCTTGTCGAGGGTGTCAATGTCTTCTGGACATCTGCCCAGTCAGCAGTCTTCCCAATGATTGTGTAGGCCATAATATGGCCATCACATATATGCATTGGCAAAGCTTTTTTTTTTTATTCTAAAAAAACTATTTCCCTCTGTGTGTAATTATCTCTATAATATGAGTTTCACTTTCTGAAGTTTTTTACATCACACAATCACACCATATGTTTACAACATGGCTGCACAGTTACTTTCAACAGGTTATGTCAGAAATCTGATGCAATCTGGTCTCAATAAGAGTCTGGCTTACAAAAATTTACATTTGTTTATAAAAAATCCTTAGTCTGCTTAACAATACCAATACTCTGATAACACTATTATTTTAGCATTATCATTGAATAGTTAATCTACTTCACTAATTCAATTCAAAAGGGGAAACTGACATATATTACATATAATTCATATAAGTCATATATTTTAAGGGTTTGATTAATATCACAGCTAATGAAAACCTTAAATTTCATTTCTCTGGAAACTGGAATATTATAGCAGAATAAAACAAGCAAACATATAAAGATTTTTAATACCAGGCCTTTTGATGACCTTTTATGTCCCCGAGTGATGCAATGACAGTGGTTTCAGCATGACTGCTGTATATGTGTTAAAAAAAGGTCAAACATGCTGTGCGTCTGGCATCCTCCAAACAAACAAGCTCCTGACTGGACTACCACTGTCACTGATTGACATCACTGGCCTAATTGAGGCTGTGTGTGTACCAGGTTAGACACATGTGTTTAGACCCATGTGGTACAACTCTGTAGCCTCCTGTCCCTGAAACCACGTGTAGGTCTGTGAGGTTAGGATTTCAGTCTGACCAGACCCTCACAGGTACAATCAAAGCAAATATACATGAAAAAAAAAACACTGATCCTTTATGTTGTCATGAGACAGTGAGCCTGGTTCAATCAGGCTGCAAGAGAAGG
Source organism: Crenichthys baileyi (assembly GCA_036173005.1). Classification (NCBI taxonomy): domain Eukaryota; kingdom Metazoa; phylum Chordata; class Actinopteri; order Cyprinodontiformes; family Goodeidae; genus Crenichthys; species Crenichthys baileyi. Next base: position 163,542 of record JAHHUM010001530.1, on the reverse strand, counting down.
AGACAGCAGATAACAGGAAGGGTGAACACATTGTTTTATCCTTTCAAGCTTTTACCTCGGGCTGTCATTGCACATGCTGGATGTAGAGATATTGGCAGGAAATCCCAGATTCAAGATAAGGATCTACATTCTCAATGAAATCCACATAAAGAGCGCTGTTTTAGTTACACAGACATGCTAACCTCTCTAATCGGTATTATAAGATGCTAAAGACAGGTTTAAATGTTAACTCTGTAATCATTTTGACTTCTTGTTTTGCAATGCACACAGTGTGATGTCGCCTCTGCCCCTAATAGAAATCTTTAATGGCTGTTAATGGGAGCATGGTTGGACCGAAATCTGATCGCTGTTTTAATACCTGCTTATATTGCAAATCTTCAAAGAGAAATTTGAATTTGTTTAAAACTGGTATCGATGGTAGAGCTTTGCATCAAAACGCTTATGAAGTTTGGTCCATAAATCCTTTAAAGTTCTATTCTATTTGGTTTTTCTCACGATGATTTAAGTAAATACATAAACAAAGCTTGACCACTCAGTTTATCAGAGATCTGTAGAGGGATGCAAATTAATTTCTCTTCAATTCCACTAAAATCTGACTGAATTAAAGCTAACTGTCCTCCAGGACAATGATCTATTAAATATTTGTAGAGTTAAACTACAATCATCTGGTATTTCAAGTATTTCTACTCATAATCTGACCTTTTCCTACGTGTCCTATTCTTTTTGCTGCGTTTTTTCCCACAATTACTATAACATAAGAAAGTTTGTAAAAGACCATGTGGTACATTACTCAGCTGTCTAAGCCCCCCATGCTGAGCTACTGGACAAATGTACTATACCAATTAAGTGGTTTTCCAAGTCACAGCATCATTTGCACAACCTTTTCATGCTGAGTTTGTAGGAAAGCAAACAAAAAAACTGCTGAGGCAACAGTCTTCTATCAATTAAGGCTCATAAATCAATGAAGTGCCCAGAACCTTTAAAAAAAATACACTGGGGGGCTTCATGTATTTTCATGAGAGCATCCTCCCTCTTAGTCATCTCTACTTTTTGTTTTAGAGCACGGTTTCCTTCACTTTCAGCGCCTCATTCTATTTTTGACCCCAACTTGTTTTCCACAAAAAAGAAACGGACTCAAGTTTAAAGACGCTCAGCTCTGACTCACCAACCTTTGCATTGGTTAGCAGACCAGACAGCCCCTAAACCTGAGACTGGATCTGGGTCTAATGCTGTGTGTTTATGGGTGGGAGTGTCTCCAAAGAGCAGTTCAGTCCTGCTCAATGAGCTCCTACAGGCCTGACTCATAAGCACAAAGAGGAGAGTGTTTTCCAATCGTGTGCTGAAAAGGTAAGTCACAGTTGAAATCACACACACTCTGAAATCAGAGGCGGACCTCTTAACCTCAATGTGCCATTCAGGACAGAAACTCACTGTAGGCTTCCCTCCAGCCACGCCAAAAAGAAACGTACAAACATTTACCTGCGATAAAAAGTCGATCAGTCCGGACAGAGGACCCATTTACATCCAGTCTGTTCACAGATGTGGACAGATTGATGCTTTGATAGACATTTGTGTCAATTTTTTTTTTTTATATAGCAAAAATTACCAACAAATGTATTTTCGCACTTTACAAGAAAAGCAAACTGGTCACATCTAACGTTTTTACAAAAAAATCTGTTGTGCTAGTGTAAAATACAACTTTTCACACATTGAGAATCTTTATTAGGTTTTTCCTGTAGTGTACTAGTCTTTAGTAGAGTCTACTGATGTTGTTTATGACTGAAATCCTCATTAGAAAACCCTGAACTTGCTGGCAGGTTTTATTTTTATGTGAATTTGTTGCTGTGAAACCGAATGTGTGCTGTGACAGACAGTGACCAGTTTCTCACTTGATGTGTTTTGGGTCTCGGTTCTGTGTTTGGCTGATTAGCCCAGTTCACAGCCAATCACACTATTACATTCCCCCCTCCTGAAAAGATTACGTATTTTCTCATCATATTTGTTCAATGGTTTTACCTGCCCTGTGTGAAAACACTGCTGGGATTTTATTAAGATCTGGCAACATAAAACACAAGGGATGCAGTTTTTGAGGACTGGCTAGGACTTGATGGAGGTCATCATCAAAGACCTTTTCTAATCATACGAGTGGGAAATGTGCACGCAAACCAATCAGACAGAAGCATCCAAACAGGAAAATAAACCATCTGAAGACAGTAGTTGAAATCATCGCTGTTTAGTTTTGCCAGCCCCTCGTGGAAACTTAAATGACACTTCAATACAACAAAATTTGGGTAAAATATTTCAAAATGTATTTGTCTACCATAGTGTTTTGGTTTTTTTTTACTTTGTATTTTCTGCAGCAGAAATCTCGTCTTCATCACCCAGATGGGCTTTTATTGCCAGTTGTGCATTTGTAAGTGAACGAAAATACTCCACTATAAAGTACTCCATATCACGATTTCTCTACAACAAAACCAACACACCAGCTGTCAAAGTGGAGGGGTGGGGTGACTCACCTCCCCGACTTCAAACAAACACCCTACTTTCTAAATCTCTGCCGACACATTGGCAATCAGTTTTCAATCCCCATCATCATCATCATCATCATCATCATCATCATCAGCAGCAGCAGCAGCAGATGACCTTGCGAGCTGTACATAATGGGCCTGGTCAGCTCCACTGAGCATATGGTTCTCTAAAGCCACACTGAGGCCTGATCTGGTCTAAGCAGCCTGGATGCTAAGAGGAAGGATGCTACACTATCTGGATGCAGGTTGGCAACGCAGCATCTCGGCGGTACCCGGTTCCCAAAAGGCTCGCCTTACATCCAAATCATAACACTGGCACCACCGAGACAAGCGGCGGCTGTACAAACATTTTCATCAAGATATGCAACGTCGGGACTGAGATAAAGAGATTTCTGTTAGTGTTAAGAGCGAAAAAGAGGAGCCTCCATGATGGCTGGCACCGCCTTTGCATCATCTCAGCTCCCAGAAAATGCCTACTGCGAATTACTGACAACAAACAAGGCGATGGTGAATGTAAATAAAGGGTTTGTTGGTGATTAAGGTGACTTTGTGTGTGGACTGATGAGAGTCTCTGCCGCTTCTGTTAACGATCGTTTATGACCAGTTTCCCATCACACACTGAAAATACGACAATGTCCCCAGGAAGGTTTTCATTCATTTTAGAGACGGTCTGTGCTTAGAATGGCACGTTTACTGTCAGCTTTTTCACGGAGAGAAGCGGGTTGAAATGCCTCTAAATAAGAGGCGTCCATTAAAACACTATTAACCTACAAGCTAACACCGTTGTCTGTCAAACAGCAGATATAAATATGCTCTTGTTTTACCTTTGTGTACAGCTCCGACGCTGCCATGACGCTGACTCGTCGCTAAGTTCGTCCTCCAATCTGCAATAAATATCCGGCTGCGGCTCTCCGCTCTGGACCGGGCTCAGCGTGTGTTCTCATGAAGCGCAGGCGGGAACCCTTTGCTGCTGCGGGGACTCGAGGAGAAGATGTTGTTATATCGCCATGATAAGCAGCGCGTTTCGACGTCTCACTGTGCTTTCTGGGAGCGACGATGGGTGAAGTGATTCAGCCAAACGGAGAGGCTCTGCAGAAAGCGTGGGCAAACAGCGCCACCTGGTGGCCGAGATACAAAGGTACGCAAACAGAAAAGGCCAACTTGAGCGTCGGTGTGCAAAAGTTTTCAACCATCTTGATCAGCAGTTTACATGGTCGCCTCTTGGAAAAAAAAAATGTTAAAGAGGTGGCTAGGTAGGGGAGCAGAATTTGAGAAGTTTTATAAGGCGAGGCAAGTTTATTTGTAAAGCACATTCAAGACAAATCAAAGTGTTTTACATGATGAAAACAGAAAAAGAGGACACTGCAGTGGCATAATAGAGAAAAGTAACTAGAAGTTGGGCAACACACTGATAAGAATGTTTCAGTTCATACTTTAAATAGCACAGTCAAAGGCAACTCTAAACAAATGGGTTTTAACCTTGCTTTTAATGAACTCAAGGATTCAGCATTTTTGCAGTTTTTTTGAAGTTTGTTCCAGATTGGTGGAGCATAAGAACTGAATGCTGTCTCTTCATGTTTGGTTCTGGTTCTGGCTATGCAGAGTAGATTTGAACCAGAAGACCTGATTGGTCTGGAAGGTTGATATGACATCTTTAGTGTATTTTGGTGCGTTATAAACCGGTGATAAATAAACAGGCATATTTTAAAGTCTGTTCTCTGGGACACAGGGAGCCAGTGTGAGGACGTTAGAACTGGGCTGATGTGCTCTACTTTCTTAGTTTTACTGAGATCGCAGCACTCTGGATCAGCTGCAGCTGACTGATTGACTTTTTGGGCAGACCTGTGAAGACACCGTTCCAGTAATCAATTTAACTAAAGATAAACGCATGGAGGAGTTTTTCACGATCCTGCTGGGACATAAGTTCTTTAATCCTGGAAATGTTCTTTAGGTGATAGAAGGCCGACTTCGTGATTGTCTTTAAGGTTCAGGTCTGAGTCCATCACTAGACCCACATTTTGGGCCTGATAAGTGGTTTCTGGCTGTATTAACTGAAGCTGTGTGCTGACTCTTTATCACTCCACCTTTGGATGAAAAATAATGACTTCAGTTTTGTTTTTATTCAGCTGTTTTTATTCAACTGAAGAACAGCCACACATTGATGTGTTCTACGCATCTACCTAACGCTCAAACAGGTTCATAGTCACCTGGTGACATTTCAGTGTAGAGCTGTGTGTCATCTGCGTAGTCCTGGTAACTTGTTATAATCTTAGCTTTTATGTTGATGCTATACAGAAATGGGCCATTTCAGAAGTTTGAGCAGGTGGCAAGTAGCTGCTGGAGAAAGATAGCATCTCCTGGAAACTTGTCAGCAGAGGGAAGCTCAAAAAAGGCAACATAAGGTGCTCTAAATTCTGTGCTTGATAAAACATGACAGACCAACACCAGCAGATAACATGGCTCCTAAAAATATCACTGACTGAGAAATCTTTACACTGAACCTCACGCTGCTTGGACTGTGATTCTTTTATTTTTAAACCTAACATTTACTTCAAACTGAAATGAAGACCTCCTTCGCCCAACATGGTCTCTGGATCTGATGGGGGATAAGAAATACAACAGAAATACAAGGTTCAGTTCATGTCCTGGACATGTCTCTGTGTTGTGGTTCTTGAAGCACCAACTCTAGCTGCAGTCAACACCTTGTGACTCTCCCTTAAACTCTAAAATGGGCAATCCTACCAAGGCGAAGATTATTACGGTCTTTTCTTCCACTGACTTTCCATGCTCAGATGCAGCACTCTAAACAACCAGCTTTTTAAGCAATGACTTTTTGTCGTTTCTCCCTCCTTGCCTCTGCGTTTTGTAATCTTATGTAATATTATTATGGGAGACACTGAAAAGCAGGCTTTCATTAGCTTTGAGCCATTATCAAATGAAAACTCTGAAAATATATCACTGATATATTTTAATAAATGATCTTTTCGCTGATATATTCATTTATTGAGAGGCATGTCTAAGCTCAGACTTATTAACACATCATTTTTGGTTTGTCTATTTAATAAGAAAAAAAATGGACAATTTTTTAAACCCTTGAACATATTTTATTTATCACTTTGTAAAGGCTGTGGTACTATTTGCAGCTCAGTGTATTTCTTTACACCCTTCCGAGTATGTCATTTTCATTTTTTTTGCATGTAAAATAAAAATTACAGAACACAGAGCAAAATTTGTGCAAAACTATTTTATTTACAAAAACAAAATGGCACATGGTGACAGCAGGGCAGCCATATACATGCAGAGCTCACACAGACGTCAGGCTAGCATCGACCTCCCGCATCCCCATCACTGATGCTTTAAAAGCATAACAAAGGGCTCAGAACACTTAAGATAAAACTACTGCAACTTATGATTACAAACCCCTACGTCCCAAACTTATAACATTACTTGTTCCTAATTTTTTAATTGTCACAGCACACCAGACAGACTGGTCCCGCATGTAGTTACAGGATTGTACCTTTAATGTATCACACCCCCCTCCACCGGCTTCCCCTTCATTGAGCACAATGATTCATTGGTGACAACTGTGACCCCAGCAGAGGACTGCACTGCACCTGACAAATGTGGTGCAAATCTGAACAACGTCGTCTTTCAGTCTTGACATGAACACACGATCCAAGATGTCATGAATGAATCATTGGCCTGTAACTGAGTGCATCTGTACACCACGCCATCATATCGCCATCTGCCTGAACACCTGCCCTTTTTTCTGATGAAATCAAGAGGAAACAGTGAAGTTTGCTTTAAGGAATCCATGCATGCAGTTCAATATGACATTCCCATCGGATCATGTTTGCTTTTATTAGGAAGCAAAATGTTAAACCAAGATTTCCCTTCGGATTAGAGCGTTTCATTCCTCAAACATACAGACAAAATCAATAATTCCCTAATTAGGATGTAAAATGTTCTAAAAGGCGGACTTCTCTCCCTTCCCTGTGCCAAACAAAGACAAATATATTTATATATTTATATATACACACATACAGCTACAGGCATAAACTCTTCCAATCATCTGAGGAACCCTGAACTTTACGCTAAAACGGTTCAAATGTGTGTGTTGTTGCGTCTGCTGCACGCCCATCATAAACCAGTAGCCTTACTGTACAAAGGGGCATCACAGACCATTCAACACACTCTTGTTGTATCTTACATGGAAGAAAAGAAAAATATGAAGGAAAAAGGAAAAGTCCCTGGGGCTGAGTAGGTGGGGCAGACAGCAGGGGCTGAACCAGAAAAGGCTGAAAGAAAAACAGAAACGATAAGAAGCCATCAGCCAGCCACTTCACTGGCTGTTAGGGTAGTCCAGGCTGGGGTGCAGCAGAGAGAGTGGCAAGAGTGGGGGTGGGGTGCGGGGGTGGGTAATGTTACAGCTCTGAGACTCGAGTGGAGTGGGGTTATGGAGCCATGAGGTGCTGCAGGGGCCCGTAAGGACGCATGTGGATCAGCCTGCCAGCTTACTGGCCACCAGAGAGGGTTTCCTTTGGGGCAGGTCCTGGGGGGTGGGGATGTGGTCCCCCGTGATCTCGGTCTTCTCTGGCGCAGCTGTTGGCAGCTGTTTGTTCTTTGTCTTTGCTTTAGCCATGTTGTAATCGCCGGAGTCAAAGTATTTTTGCTGCAGAGAGACAGAAAAGTCAAGAAAATGAGGAAAGAGACTAATCAGCTGAAGCCGTCAATAAGAGATAAAGACAAACTTTTCATAATTAAAGGGCCTTGTGATCATATTCCTCATTTTCTCATGTTATAACAAAACAAGTCCGTTTTACTAGGATTTTATGTGACAAACCAACACAAAGAAAGGCGTCATTATTAAGAGGAAGGAAAACTAATTATACATGGTTTCCGAAAGTTTTTTACAAACAAAAATCCGAAAGGTTTGGCATGTATTTGTATAATTTCCCTTCGCTTTGATACATCTAAATAAAATGCAGTCAGAAATCACGTGGGGGTCATTTCATTCTAGCATAAATACTGCTGTTCGGAGAAAGCCTCAGAGGTTTAGTGGGGAAATGAACAAAATGTAACTTTTTGGCCGGCAGGCAAGATTCAATCTGTGAAGGAAAACCAATACTGCACATGACCCGAAAAACACCACCCCCACGGTGAAAAACACTGGCGGCATCCTCAGGCAGATGGGAGGCTTTTCCATGACATTGTTCATAGTCTATCATTGCAATAAACTATTCTATTCAGTAGCAATAAGGAAGACTGCAGATGGGACAAACAGCAGATGAATAGGTGACTGGTGAAAGGGTTAGGGTTGTGTAAGAAAGGTCTGTAACCAAGGGAAACAGAGCGGGATCTAAGGCAAATATTTGATATGGGCAGTTTTAGTTCTGTAAGGGCCAAAGGAAAGAGGTTTATTTCTGTACTATTAGTCTAACTCAGATTTGCTCTTTGGCTCAAAATCTAAAAATGACATTAAAATGAAATCTTTAGATGCAAAAATCCAAACTAGTTTGATCTCCCGGCTTACAAACTGCAGGACATTGCTAAAGGATCCGAGTAAATCTCAGTCTGTACAGGATGGTGGTGAAATCCAAAGCTAGATGAGGACAGGCTTGGAGCCCTCAGATGGCGTTTCATAAGAAACCGATATGCTGCAGTAATCAGTGTAGTTGTCAAGGCCCAGATGTACTTGGAAAAACCAACATTAATCTGCTCTTTCTAGCACTAATGCAGAATTGAGCACAATGTACTCTGGAAAGTATTTAGGTACAATTTCTCTATTTGTCTGTCCTAAATTAAAATTATGGTAAAAATGTACAAATCAGAACAATTAAAACTAGAGATGCACCAAGAAGTTGGCTGGTGACCAGGATCGGCTCATTTTCAGCTTTATTGGCCCCAACAGTGACCTGCCGGTTCCTGTTTCTAAGTTCTGCCAAGTCACACTGAACGCAATACTCTTCAGTGTAGATGTCATTACAAAGTGAAGCAGACTAAAAGCCAGTAATTGTCAATATTTGTAAGGTATTTCAAAATAAAGAAAATCATAATTGACAGAAATGAGGCTTGAAAACCTGAGTCTGGGTGCAGTTCATCTATATAACTTTTCACTTAGTGTATTGAATTACTGAAATAAATGGAATATTCAATAATATTCTAATTTATTCACTATGACTGTATATCCTATATGTTCTTATTATAGTTCTTAATTGGCCAAAATGCAAAAGCTTCACAAAATCCAGAGATCAGAAATCTGTCACCTTACTCAAATCTGAGAATCTTAAATTAAAACCTCAAAGTGAAGAACCATCATTTAATGAATCCTGCAGGTTCTGCAGAAAGATCCAAGAAACTGACTCACCCCCTTCTGCAGACGTTTGCGTAGCAAATCAGAACCTCCGGGCTTATGTCCCAAGTTGGGGTACCTGGCCTTCAGTTTAGCCTCTTCTGCCTTCTCTGGACTGATCACCTTGTCTTGTGACTCCTGAAAACCATTAGAAACACAAAACAGTTATATACTATTAGGTATTCAAGAATTCATGGCTGGCCGGGTTGGGCTGCGTTTTGCTTCTGTTGACATTATGAAATGAAAAGTCCTCTTCATAACGAGAGCAAGAAAGCTGTCAAAGATAAAAGGAACTTGGTTTGGGTCCAGTAGAATTCCACCCCTAACAACTAATTTACTTCCTGTTAGCAACATAAGCGGGACACAACCTCACAACGTTGGTCTGGGAAAACTGTGCTTGATTTATCTGAAAATCAACAGGACTTTTTTTTTTTTTGGATCAGCCTAGTAGTTGATTAGTTAGAAAAATTAACTGATTTGAGCCTCTCCTTTTTTGACCCAGACAAAAAGTGATGTCCATGTTAAAAAGTTCTGAAAATAGTCATACGTGTTGGGCTGTATGCAAGAGTTCAAACCTTTGTTGGACGCATTTCACACCAACTGTTAAGCTAATTAACAGGGATGCACTGATATGCACATTTGGGTCGATATCGATATCCGATAATAACACGGTTGTTATGGCTGATAACCAATATTATAACTTTTTATATATATTTCCCTACTTGATTGACACAGTAAAAAAAAAAAAGACACCGATATGTTAAAAAAATGGCTAACATCGGCCGATACCGATGTTGATCCCGAAATAAATATTGTGCAACACTAGTAATTATTAACAATTATTTCCATGTTTATTCAAAAATGTAACAATAAGGTGTGCCTTGAAAATGATTTTAAATAAACTGCATATTAGTTTTAATGCCACAATGTTTTCCCTTGTTGCTTTTAATTGTGAGAATATATAATTTTCTACAGCAACAATGCTGAAAATTTCATGGTAATACCTAAAAACAAAAGTACCAAAATTTTACCTGATTTTGTTCTGAACATACTGAACAGTTCGGATCACAATTTTTAAGTTTTAATTTAAACTGAGAGACAAAATATACCCCTTAATTTCAGCTTGTTTTTAATGCCTTACATTTTTAAACAACATAAAAGATCCTGATACAGATACATTGAAAAAAAGGAGGAGCATTTTGTAAATGTTTTCTTCCCCATGACACGGTATCTTTTTATTTTGGACTGTGTACAAATCAACAAATAGTTTTACAAATCAAGATATGTAAAACTAGAGATGCAGGAAGACATTTGTCTATCTGTCTGCTGTTGACCACGATATTAACAAACCTGACATTTCTGCTGAAAAAAGGGATTATTAATTAAATCATTTAAGTTATCAAAAAAATTCAAACCAATGAAGGTTGCATGGCAACGTCTAAAAAAATGTAGTATTTTTGTTAATTGTCTTTAGCTTTTAGTCACAACTTTTCAGATGTTTTCGTGAGACTTAAATCAAGTCAGAATTCTGGATTTTAAAATGCTAGAACCTTCTTACATAGGCTACATGATATCTTATTATCGAGACTTATTTAACATTTACTTTTGACAAACACGCTTTTGAAAATTCTACTGAGATAACTTCGTAACTACTAAAACAACGAGCAATGCTTTAATCATGTTAATTTCACAGCGATATATACAAAACACGGTGTAGCCCGAGCTCTGAATTAGCATCGATGGTAAAGAAATGTGTAGCGCTTTCCACGTCACGAATAAACCACACATTAAACTATTCATGCTGACTGTAGAAACAGTTCTAGTTACTGTTCTTTAGAACCAGGACACATAAATACAATAAATGGTGTTCGACGTATTAGTAAACAGAACAGAGAGAAAATGGTGCTAGGCTGTTAGCTAAGCTAGCATTAGCAGCTGGTTTGCCTGTAGGGAATGTCCTGATGGCCAGCAGCTAACGTTAGCTAACGCTCTGCAACCGTACGTTGCACATTCATTCACAGCAGTACTAAAGACTACACTTTAAAGTAATGTGGCTTTAAAATGTGATATTCAAAACCAACTGAGGCTTAGCTCTTAGCTTGGCAGAAAACCTCAACAATGACAAGCGCGGGTAGAAGGAGCTAAACGTTAGAAGGCAGCTCTGGCTGTAAAGTCAACGGCGGGGCGCCAAAGCTCCTGCTAAAACCCAACGCTCACCGTCTCCTCCACCGACGTCTCCTCTGCGGTCGGTGTTTCGTCGTTATCCTCCGACATCTCGAAATCAACCTTCAGCTCGACCAAGGCACTGCCCACTGTGTTCACAAGTGATCGTGAAATTAGCTGCGCTGACTTTCTGTCTCCCACGCCACCACAGGGTTGCTAAAAGGCTCGCTCCTGTACAAAATATTTACGTCACATGCGGCGGAGACACCACGCGCGCTCCCGTTTCGTTCGGTTGCTCATGCCGTGCACACGCACGCCAGTCTCGATTCCAATTGACATTGCGTAACATGGACCCCATCAGCTGTTAGGGCCATGTGCTGTGCTGTCACCAAATCCCGTCACTAATCCACAGACACGGAGGATGCGGTGCAGCTTGTTTTCTACGCTTTTTCATATTCTACTTTGCTCTCTGAAGACATTGCCACAGCAAATCAGTCGGTCCTTGGATTGCTGTGTGCTTTGGACTCTAGAATATGTTTCCATCCAGAGAAGCTCATGGTCAACATCAGCAAAATGTCCAGATCCTGTTTCTCAAATGATCATTCCTCCACCTGTGTTTAACAGACACATGGTATGAGGTGTCTCTATACCACTAATAAAAATATTTTATTGATAAAAATCACAATTATTTTAGAGCTTGATAAATACGTAATGATCGTGCTCCACAGCACATTCATTTCTATTTTCTTCCACAGAAAATAGTCTATGGAGCCAACACTACTCCTAAAAGAGAATTATAGATGCCTATTTGATATTTAGTGTTTTTTCTTTTAAATCTGTCCAGCACACCCTGCTTTCTCTTATTTAGACTAACTTTTTACCAGAAGTTTAATTTCTATTAATATATATTTTTATGATGTACATTTTTACTGCGTGATCACAGTTTTCGTCTTTGATTTAGAATTATGTTTCAGATTAGGATTGGTCTGAAGTGCACTTGCTGGGAAGGTTAACCAACGAGATGCTAAAGGTACAAATGAAGTTCCACTGTGACAGTATGAATTATCTTACAGTGCACTGCTGCACACGAAGTAATTAAATCAATGAATAAAATAGTGAATTACTTATATTTGTCAGAGATATGTTTTATGTTATAAAAGCAATTTTAATGATGACTTACAGAGAATCATCTTCTCCCACTTTATAAAAAGCACTCCAAATGTACTGCATTTCATCTCAGAAGTGTGAATAAATTAAACTTAATCCAGATTAAGTGTAAAAGGTCCTGTTAACATTTGAGCTGTTTGGTTCATAAATGAAGGCAGTGTATTATGTGCTAATGTTCACACATTTAGCCAATTTTAGGTCCTAAGGACCACCATCTTTTATCAGAACTGTAAAACTGAAAGAAATGTACTAATTGTACACCGACTTTGTGTATGACAATGGATTCATTAATAGTGGATGAAAAATGCAAGTATTTCATGTGTTCTGTTCCAACTCCAGGGAGTGTGATTGTTGGCCTGGGTTCAAACACATACCATCTGCTAAAAAAACAACTCATCACACTCCCACACTGCTTTTTTGCAACATGCTAATGTAAAGAATTGTGCTAATTAACCACTTATCGGTTTATTTAAGAGACTTTGCTCTCAGAATATTCATTTATTTGCAACATGTGTCACAGCTGGGGCATGGGCTGTTAATGGTATCAAGGTATAGCAGATATTTTAAAGGGCCGTGGCTGTAAGAGCTCTGAATGTTGCGTTAGATGCATTTAAAGATTTAATTCAGTTTACTTAAATAGCGCCAACTCACATGTCGTCTCAAGGCACTTTATAAAATCAGTTCAATCGAATCATACAGATTTCGTTAAATATTAAAGATGAAGAATCCCTCAGAAGTAACTGAAAACAAGGAGACCACAGAGTATCAAGATTGCTTTAAGATATAGATATATTTTTTTCAGATTTGAATATTAATGTCAAAAATACACACTATGATATACACTTTGCACTACATCATCTTAGCATGACAGACGTCACAAACAGTAACTGAAATATTATTTAAATATTAAATAAACTGATGGTAAGTAAATTGAAAAGTGAACGTGTAAACACTGAACTAAGGTTACTCATTCTATTGCAACAGTTCCAATAAAGTGGTTTTTGTAACAGTACAAAAGTATTAGAATATGACTATTTTCTGTTCCATTTCCAGTTATAACGAAGATCCAAATAAAAAATCCACAGTGCATGTTTGATGTTCTGCTGCGGTGCTTTCAGGTACATTATTGTGATTGCATGTTCCTTGATGGTCCGTTGTACGCGTTGCACCACAGCCGGATTTCACCCGCTTCCTTCTAAACAGTCACACCAAGCTCAGGAATCACATGACGTTCCCCAGAATCAATCTAATGTTAACACAAAATACGAATCTTACCAATAACGGGCGTTGCATTGAATCAGAAGGAATTTAGAAACTATATGAACAGAAATGTAACTATTCTGAGAGGAAAATAACATTTTGATTTGTGCTGGCAAAGGAAAACAACCTGAACTTCTTTGATTACATTTCTCTCCGTCTTTACAGACGTCAGAGCCAGACACTAGAGGGGATGCATCAAATGCCAGGAAAAACAATTCAAATATGGCAGAAACATTTTAAACAGGAGCAAAAACTCCTCCTATAGCTAACTTCTCAGCAAATCCCTTGGTTCCAAGGTTGTGCAATTCACCAACAAAGGGTTTCTATGACAAGTCTCTCAGGCTCTTTTTCAACCCCATTTTAATTTTTTTGTGTGGAACCCAAGTCTTTGGACACAGGTCAACAGGACTTGTTAACCGCCGTCCTCAGACCTCATCTGTCAAAAAAACAAATTCACACAATGGAGCCTAATGGAGTGACTTAGAGTCTAGTGCTGGCTTCAAGGTGCAGCTGACGTTTCAGTAATGGCCTGTTGGATGGAGGGACGAGGCATTGGGCTTCAGCAGCGAGAAGAAAATGGAGGGTCAATGGGGGACTCTGTGAAGGACTGGAGCTCGTAGGCAGCACCACTGTCCACCTCCATGGACTTCCTGGAGAACAACAGGCGGATGTCTCTATGAAGGTAGAGCTTTCCAGACTTTGAGCTCTGGAACCTGGTGGTGATGAGACAGGAGAAGATGAGCATAGGAGAAAAACAAAACAACAAAGCTGGTTACACATCCCTGAGAGAAACAGCCATCTTACCTCAGATGGATGAGGTAGCGCAGGGTGCGGCCTTGGCCTGGGGTGAGGGGCTTCCTGTTGATCTGATTGTTGGCGTCACGGCGAACGGGAACAGAAAAGGTTCTCTGGCGAAGGAAGGTCTGGTGTCCAGCTGGCATGGCTCTTAGGTTGTACATCACAACAAACATTTTCACCACTGTCTTGTTGGGGTTGAATAAGGTCTGAGGGATGAAACCAGACAGGGTGGCAAGGTTTAAATAGACTTCCTGGGATCTTATGAAAATCTGATTTTAATATAAACAATAGAAGGCAACACCATAGACATAGAAGAATAGACGCTGGACACTAGAATGCTCATGACATGACCCATGACCAATCACGCGCCTTCTTATAATAATAATTATAATAATAATAATAATAATAATACTATGAAAGAAACTGAATTATCCACACCTAAATGAAAAATTTCTTGACAAATCAAAATAGTGGAAATTTTTTATATCATAAACTGAATTAAAGTGGTACAGCATATTTTCCGCCAGTGGTAAATTAGGGCAAATTTAAGTGATTCATACCGTCTGTTCTGTCTCATTTTGATTTGCAGATTTTGTCTCACTGGTCATTAAGACTGATACTAAAATAATCATATATTGTTGAATACAGCAATGATTTATCAAAATTAATGTAACAAATGACTTTCAATTAGAAAACCCAGTTCAAAAGCATACTTCTATTATTCCCAAGATGATTTTGCCACTCAATGTGTTGGCTGGCTATATGTGCAGATGTACTGGTTTCACTATGTGGCTTCTACTCTTCTATGTCAGTGGTGACACATTGTGCTTATCTTTCAAAAACTGTAACTAGAGTATTTAGATAAACATACCTTTTAAATACAGAAATCTAGATGCGAAATGTGAACTGAAAACCACCAAAGCCTTTGCAGTGCTCTAGAACCTGGATCTTACAGGGTGAAGTTTCCCTGATGGCCACTAGGTGACTCCAATTTCTGTTTAGTGGCTTGACTTAATCTGCTCTTTATTCATTGCCAATGTGTGTGCTGCAATGGAAATGTTGCACGGATATCAATATTTTGACATTTCTAAAACTGTGAAAAAAAATTCCTAACCACTTGAATGGTTCCTGATGCAGGTACACGGTAGCCCCTTTTTCCCAGGGACTCCAGGTTTATCACACCCTGTGAGAGAACATACGACAATCACGGTGTCACCAGCCGCCATACCAAAGGAGCTCTCTCTCTCACACACCCACACACACACACACACGCGCAAACACACTCTGCAGACAGTTTCATCTTTAGGTTCAGCCATGCGGGGTTAAAAAATAAAGATTTGATTCAGGTGAAAATATAGCTCACCATGTATGGTGAGGGAGCGTTGTCATCAGAGACACTGTAGAATGACACATCTACTGGTAGGGTCAGGTGACTTGGGCAGAAAGAGCCGCTGGCTCCCACCTCTGCTGTGAAACCTTCCACTGTCCCTAAAGGCTCAAGTCGATAGTTCAACACACACTCCTAAAGAACAGTAAAATATCAAATAATAAAATTGTTACCAAAAATTTAAACAAAATTATAGTTATCAGCACTGGATTCTAGAGATTGTCCAATGTGAGCTGGTGAACAGAAGAAGACTGATGAGGTGTTTTACCTCAAAGTTCCCCAGCAGGCTTAGACTGGCAGGAGGAGCACTGGTGCTGAACAGCTGATGTGATTCATCGGTGCTCTCATCTCCCTTTGGACACACCCTAAAGGGTTAAAAGCACACATGCTAGATCAACTTGTTCTTAAAGTCTGATGTAACAGCAACTTATTGTGCTTTGCATGACAAAGGCTCCTGGTAGGTCCGAACATACCTGAAATATTACCTCAGGCTCACCTATTTGTTAGCAAACAGCAGCATTATCCACCAGCAGAACAAGGCCAACTAGTCCCACTCAGATCTTTAAATAGCATTTATATCTAAGCAGGTGATCAGACAGGATGTGATGGTTGAAATGAACCTTCAGCCCAGAATTCTAAACTCCTGAAACATCTGCTTTCAAAACAACAGCACTGAGCTCCCACCCACATCTGCTATGTGTAGGCTGAGGAATGAATCCCTGTGTAGATAAAGCCAGCTTAGTTCTGACTGCCATTTCCAGATGAATGTGTGAGGTTGTAGCTTCAGCCACAGTGGAGCAGAGCTTAACTTATTGTGAAGTAAGGACTAATTAGCTTCTCCTTACATCCAGACACACGGAGGACACCCACACTATAATGTCTGACCAAGGGCAGAGTTGGTGCTTTGGTTGTTCGCCGACAGAAGATGTAAAATATACAGAGCAAGTCAGAGGTTTATACACACTCACTGGTAAGAACATCATTTTAGTTTGGGACTTGAAATGATTCATTTGAGCAGTTCTCTTTTTGCTCTGTTCAAACTTCACCAAATTTTAAAAACAAGAATTGGGTGCAAAGTTTGAATTAGTTGTGGATCTACTCTGCTCCTCAAAGGGTCAAAAAGTACAGGCAGCCTCAAATATACACATACAACCAAATGTTCCCTATCAAGTTCCAGAGAGCCCACACATTAGCTACTCTCCCCATCAGAAATAAATTGAAATTGGTTTGTTTCTGGGCACAGATGTGGCCATTCCAGAAGCTTCATGCCAACCTGATTTACCCTCAAAAAACAGCTTGAATGTGTCTGGGTTCAGTGTCCTGTTAAAACACCCAGCTGTGTCCCAAGAATCATGCTAGCTGTTAATTTGAGATAAAGTAGTTATTTCATTGTTTCATTCACTTGGTGTGTCACACCAGTACAACATGCAGCAAAATAGACCCTCAGCATTATGCTGCCACCACCATACTTTACAGTTGGTACATTGTTGTTAGGTCCAAACACCTTATCTTGACTCCTCCAAACATACTTTTAGTCATTGCTGCCAGCCAACTCAATCTGGGTCTTCTCAGGCCATATTACTAACTAGAACACACTTGGCTTCTCCATATATGTATGCATGTATCTCTATCTATATATCTGAAGCTGTACGTATATCTGGAAAACCCACAATAAATTCAAACTTGCACAACCAATTCTTGTTTTTAAAGTTCACTGAATTTCTGCGTTGTATTATGAGGCCACATTAGAAAAAATGGGAAAAAAACACTATGCCTATTCAGGTTGAAATGTTTTCAGCCCTGCATAAATACCCCAGCACAAAGAAGTAAAAACATTTTAGATGAGTTTAATCAGACTGCCGTCTTTTTGCTCGACTGGCTTACAGTTTACGTTTGGTACGTGGGAATCGCATATATGCATCTCTGGAGAAGAGATGGGTTATGTTTGCAATTACGAAACAGGACTGTTGGTTCAATTAAAATGGGTCATTTTATAATAATAATAAAGCTTTTAATTATTACAATCCACTTCTTCCACCCACTCTGTCTTTTTCTGTCCCCAACACTGCCTGACGGTGGATGTTAGGGCTTCCCTGCAAGACTACTGTCACTACATTGTTCCAACAGCAGCAGGTCTTCTTAGGAGCAATGCTTTTTAAAGCATAAACAAAAGAATCCAATATAACTGCTTTGAAAATGATTTGAAACAAAGTGGGTTTTAAATCTGAGATGCAAAGAATAGCTAGTTGCAGACTGCATGAAAGCTAACAGATGAGGTGGATAGCAGCTATTATTGCATATGTCCTGAATCGGTGACGTACGCCTTATTTGACCTTGGCCTGGTGGACAAACTGAGCTTTGCGACTGCATTAAGATTGATCCCAGGTGAGAAAATGAGTACCTTTTCCCAGAGGCCCAAGGCAAACCCTTACAGCCAGCCAGAGAGGTGTCCAGGTCAAAGTAACCTGTTTGATTCTTCCTCTGAGGAACCTGCAGCAGACACACAGAACACGATTCAAACAGAGCAGCACATTTCCTTCCTTAAAGCAACGGTTAGTTAAATGTTACATTTTCATTCTAAAATAGTGAACGTGATCTCTAGTTGGGATGTGTTGAGAAAACGTAGCAGCGATACCTGAGTCCAAACTACTTTAGAAAATAATAAACATATTTACTAGTAAAGGTATAATCATGTTCTCCATAATATTTATTTATTTGGGTTTTTTAATACACAGACATGAGCAAACACCTGGGATGGGCAATATAGATTTTAAATTTTATCAAAATATTTAGCAGTTTGTCTTCTGATGCCTATAAAAATATTTTCTCTATGTAAAATCTATGTATTAAAATAAAATGTATGCCTTTACCCAACAGCACAATAATTAGGGCTACTATACTTAACATAAATGCAGCCTTTATTGAATCATTTGTATTGCATGATTTGCAATTCTTGTCACACAATTTTTTTCCCCTAAATACATGATAATTGCACATAAAGACCCACTACATTTAGGAATAGTTCTCAAGTTAAACAGAATATTCGACCATTTTGCTGTTCTGCTTAATTATTCAGGCTATCTGCTCCTGTGGCTAGCCCAGAGGTGGCTGCTTGACAGTCATGCTGCTCCTTGCTTAGTGTACATATTAACTAAAAAAAGACAGCTTGCAGATTTTTCTGGTCTCTTAATGACAAACACTCATTGTATTTCTATGGGTGGATGTCCAGGGAGTCATGCTTCATTTAGCTAGTAAGAAAGAGCAGTGACTGTGTTGTTATAACAAAAACAACTGCATGGACTCCCACACTGCTCTGCATCCCTGCATGAGACTGGTGTGATATTTACTGTACATGAGTGGGCAGCAGCGTGTTTCTTACGGGGCTGGAGAGCAGAGGCAGGCCAGTGCAGGGGTGGAAGGCCTTTGTTGCCGTGGCATCCAGAGAGTGGCGATTCTGTCTCTTCCAGCTGTTGCAGGGACGCAGGGGGGAGGGGCCGTGAGGACGCTGCAGGACAGCAAAGAAGACAAATGAATGCAGCTCTTTAAGTGAAGGAAAATGATCTGCAGGTTTGGAATGATACAGCTAAGGTAAGGTCGGCAATCTGGATTAGGCTGGGGTGACTACAGGATTATTCCATAAAAGAACTAAATAAAAAACAGCTTACGAGGACTGAAGGTGATGGAGTCATTTCTGGACTGGATGTGAAGGACCCAGACTCTGAGGGTGCCTGGTTCTCATCCTGGAGAGCAGAAGCCTGAGCTGGCACACTGCTCTGTGCCTGCGTCTGAGATCGAGTCTGAAGCTTGCTGTTGTCATGGATTCTGTAACAGATTGTAGCTGGGCTGGCATCGTGGTTATTCCAGCTGAATATCTGGGCATTCCTTGAACTGTTCTCCGGGACGGGGAAGACAGGGGGGGTTTCATGGCTGCTGGGTGTCCTGATTCGGAGCCTCTCCTGCGGGGAAGCTTGTAAACGCCGGCCGGGCTGGGTGTCGGCCTGGCCGTTGAGTGAAGCTTCTTCAAGTGTAAACTGAGCACCATTTTGGGCCCAGGAAGAATGACATTCGGTCCTCGGTCCAGCTTGGGGCTTTTCTGTGCAAACGGGCATGTGTGAGGCAGTGTTGTGCATGTTGCCTCTTTGAGGTTCATGGCTGGGTACGTGGCCGTTGATGTAGCCATTGCTGGCAGGGTGTGATGCTTGTGGGGGGTGTGAGTATGTGCGCACGGTGTGTGTGACTGTGGTTGTGTGCACTTGGTGCAGCGGCCTGGTGCTCCGGCTGTGCCTGGGGGACAAAGATGGGACAGACAGCCTCTCCTGAATGAGCCTGGTGATGTCTTGCACTGCCTGGGCGATGAGGGAGCTGTCCCTATCACTCTCCTTCTCTCTGTCCGTCAGATCACCATTCCTCTCCTCCACTCTGTCTGCTGCCTCAGTCATTCTCAGCTTCCTGCAGGCAGCAGGTTTAGGGGAGGAGCTCTCCCGTTTGACAAAACAAGTTTCTGTCACAGGAGTGTTGAAGAGGGCAGGCCTCACGCGTCCCACAGACTCATACGGGTGCATCTCGGGTTCTTTGGTCTTACTGGCAACTTTGTCATCGTGGTTACTGCCCCACATGGCTTTGTGAGGGTTGTCAGAGGCAAACAGACCAGGGGGGAGTGGCGGTGCCGTCGGGTCGCAGAAGTTGAGCCTTTGTGCAATTCGAGCTATAACTTCCTGTCTCTCCTGCAGCAGGGAGCCAATCAGGGGATTTGTTTCATTTCCAGAAGGCCTTGGGGTGGGGCACCGAGACGACTCAGCCATGGATATATTCTTGAAACTTCTTAGAGGCTCTAGGATGGAGGCCTTTGACTGGTCAGTGTTGCTGGTACCAGAGCTGTAGTCTTCCACTTGGGTGGGATCAGATGAACCATTGAGGGCTGAGTACAACCACTTCCCTGCTTTACTTGAGGGAAGCGGGGAGGGGGAGTTGGAGCGTGAGGGTGTGGGGGAGTGAGAGGGTCTGTAGAACAGTGGGGAGCCCTGACGCTGGGGGATGTTGACCTGTGGGAGCTCTCCGTTGTGATGCATGAGGTTTTCACTGGGCTCCTGGCTCTTCTTGCTGTATTGATGTGACAAAGTAGTGTGAGGAAGGCTGTTAATCGGGATGTTGTTGATGGGCAGATTAGGGACGGGTAATCCGTTGAGTAGAAGGCTTGACGGGGAGTTGGAGCTCTTGCCATACATGTTTGAGTTGGGATGGAGGCTGTCTTTGCTGGGCTCCTGGGTCTTTTTCAGGGTGGGCAGGCCACCATGGCTACTGAGGTTTGGACTGAGGCTGGGGGTCTTGCTGTAAATCGGAGGCAGGCCGGTGTGGATGCTACAAGCCAAGGTGGGATAGGTGGGCTGGCGGGGGAGCGACTGGACACGGACCTGCAGGGCAACGCTCTGGGATACATTGGGGACAGGAAAAATGTGCTCTGATGGCGGCTGGGAAAACTGCCACACCAAATCTTCATCAGCAGCACTGATCCTGTTGAGCAGAGGGAAATGTGAACACTTGTGTTAAACTACAGCTGCAGGTCACTGAACTACAACATCATTTTTTTTCAGTAAGTCAATACACAAATTGAAACTCATGTCATACAGTTTCATAACAGAGTAATTTATTTCAGTTAATCTGATGAATATGGCTACTATTTTGTTAATAGGGAACCCAAGTTTCAGTTTCTCACAAATGAGTTATTCATCAACACAACTTGACACATATTACATATCCCAGGACCAGTAAAAAAGCAGTATGTCCATGCTTCATACAGTATATGCACTCTAATAATTGCTTGGGGGCTTCTCTTACATGAATTACTAAGAATTTCCAAATGAAATGTAAAATCTGAATTTATCTGAAAAGTACTTTAGACCACTGAGCAACATTAGGGTAATTTTCCTCTTTAGCCCAGGAAAGGACATTTTCTCTGGTTCAGGAGTGTTTTAACACAAAGAATCCTATAGCTGTGTAGGATGTGTCTGTATGCAGTGGCCCTTGAAGCACTGACTCCAGCTCTAGTTCATACCTTGTTAATCTCTTCATTGCCCACTCTTGAATTGGCTTGGCTTCACAGTCATATCGAGGCTGCGGTTATTCTGGTTGCTTTGGCCTTTTTCCAACAATAGTTTTGCCTTCCACTCAACTTTTCATTAATATGCTTGGACTATGATCACACAGCTTCTTTGTGAGCTGCCCTCCATGTAGAGGCATCATTGACTGTTTGCCCGACAACCATCACCGTTCTTCCCTGTGATTATGTAGACCCCAGCATAACATTAAAAATTATTTTTCACCGATCTTATGCAGCACAGAGAAACTAAATAATGGGCTTTTAATCAGCTGTAAGCCATAATATTGAAAGTCAACATATCACTCCGTGTAATGAATATGTATCGGAGTTTCACTCTAAGCTATATCAGTGATATAACCAATGATATTCTGCTTTATTGAGACAGACCTGAAGCTGTAAAAGTCAGCATTACGTTCTTAAAATTGATCTGTAGAAAAATGTAGTCCTGTTTTTTAATATAAACATAGCCCTAGCTCATTTCCTTCAGCTTTAGCATGGTAGTTTGACTGAAAGGCCCTCGTTCCAGCAGTGTCAGCGAGTGTGAAGTCTGACCTGTACAGGATGTTTCTGGGGACAATGCCATGGGAGGCGCTGAGCCAGGCGCTGAGCTGGGAGAAGAAGACGTAGGAGCGTACAGCCAATAGCAGGGTTTTCTCCTCAATGAAACGATCACCGCTTCTATTAAAGAAAAAAAAACACAGTTAGAGTTGGAAATGTGCCAGTATGTCAGGTTAATGAGAACATGGTCAGGGGATGTGTGTTTTCTTCCCTTTAAGAAGAATGTCCCCTGTTTAAAAGTGTGTTAGTAGGAAAGTGGGACAATCAGTAAGGCCAATTATCCCACCCTGACTCCCACACGTGCCAAAATGAGAAAATTACGATTTCCATTTTTTTAAAAACTTTTTGTGCTGAAAGATATCTCAAAAAAATATTTCAAAAAACTCAAAAGGTTTCCGAGTGCTGCAGACAGCAGCAACCTCTAACAGCAGTAATGAGTGCTCCACCATGCCACAAAAACTGCTCAAGGATGACTTCAGGAGGACAACATAAAGGCTGTCGTTCTGCCTCCTAATTCCCCAGCTCCCAGTCCAATCAAATATCCGTGGTATGTGCAGGAATGAGTCCCATCCATGCAGCACAAATGGCCCAGAGGATGTGCTTCCGATTCCCCAGTGGCAGTAACCAAATGACACCCCTGAGTCCTGCTTTAAAGGAATACACAGTCAGCGCCGTTTTCATTTCAGAAGACGACTTTATTTATAGTATATTGTCTTCAACATTAAACAAAAACATCTGGAGAGGAGCTGATATTCAGCCCACTGTAGCAGATCCAGAGGAAGCATCTTCCCCAGTTCCAGTCTGTTGCTGCCAGCTCTGTACACCTAAAGACTTCACATTTCTGCCAATTTTTCTTCACAAATAAGCTCAAACTCAGTCAAACTGGCTGAAGCTCGTCTGATAAAATCAATTTTCAAGTGTTGCCACAGATTTTCTGTTGGATCTGGTTCTGGACTTTGACTGAGCCAAGTTTTGACATGACTATACTCTGATCTAAACCATTCCATTGTACACTGTCTGTCCAAAAAATAGAGTCAACACCCAGATGTAGTAAAGCAAATAAGGATAAATGGATAAATGAGAGGCTCGGATGCCTATGTTCCAGCCGGCAACAAGTTATTCAAACCTAACGCACGCAGTGAGCAGCTGCTCAACAACTACGGTGAAAGACGCATCCTGTGGTCGTGGAAAAGGTGTTAATCTGTTTCAAAAGGATCTGATTTTTACGCATGCATCAAGCAAACAAAACATCTAAGGAGATTGCTGAACTGAGGAATAGTTTAACACATTACTAAAAACTGGAAGGATAGTGGGGAACCATCATCTTTGCAGAAGAAATGTGGTTGAGAAAGAATGTTAAATGATCGTGAACTAATTTATCAAAATACTGAAGAATCTTTGTGTCGTATTTATGTTTATGTGAAAAGAAAGTATTTAGCAATTATTAAAATGACCGCCTATTATAATTACAATTCAGTCTGTAAATTGAACATAATTTAAACATTGCACCAGTGTTGTGTACTGGGTAACATTTCTTTAGCTTGAGTTATGTTTTAAGTTGTATTTTAAAAAAGTCTGAATTAAATCTGAATTTTTTTTCCATATTTCAGTAGAAACTGCTTGTTGCTTGATGTGTTGCAGTGTATTTTTCCATTTCTTGCTGCCAAGAAAATAGAAAATAATTTTTAGAACTTTAGGAAGAAGAAACATTTGATCTGAATCCACATCCACAAAAACCTTGATGTAACTGAAATTATATTGAGCGATCAAAATGTCAAAAGTTAAGGAAACAGAAAAAGACAGTTTGAGCTAAAATCAAGACATAGATAAAGTTAAGGGATGCAACACAGTATGTAGGGCTTTTCTTGCATTGTCCATCAACAGATACAACTGTGTGTGTGTGTGTGTGTGTGTGTGTCTTACTGTCTTGGAACAGCCTGCAGGGTCCACCTCTCCAACAGCAAAGCATCTTGTTTGATGACTGGGTCACTGATGGGGTCACTAGGGGGACACTCGTCACCATAGCAACAGTCTGGCAACAGCATGACCTCGATCATGATGGGGATGTTGTTTCTCCAAAGCAAAATCACCTCTGAACGGGTTCGCCTGGCTTGCCGGCACTGGGGACACGCATCACAGGAGGAAGGTTAGTGCTCATCAGGAACTGTAAACGATGTATGAAAAGTTTGGGCGGCAAGCAGATGGAGGCTCTTTGGAGATTTATCGATACCTGATAGAAAGCGTTAGGATAAAGTTCCACAGTTTTGCATTCAGCAACACTGTTCCAGGGCAACATAATGGCTATGCTGGTTTTGTGGTAGTATTGGATTTTTTTCAGGCCTCCCATTAGCTTTTATTTAGATTCATTTATTTAATTATTTTAACATTTCACACTTTCCCAAACTTTCCAGAGCGCTCAGTCATTTATGTTCAGTTTAAAATACAAAATTGTACAGTTTACTTTGAATTTATGGCAGATATTTCTATATTGGGCAGGCTTTAAAAATGGAACAAGGAAGGAAGGAAGGAAGTAAGGATGGATGGATGGATGGAAAAGAAATGAAGGACAGGATGGAATAACAGGAATGAAGAAAGCCAGAACACAAGGAAAGTAAAAGAAGAAAGAAGGAAAGGAGGTACGGATACAAGGAAGGACGGAAGAAAAGACAAGGAGGAAAAGAAGTGTGGATACAAGAAGGAAAACAATGAAAGAAAGAAGGAGGCATAAAAGGAAAGAAAACTGGTATACATGTTACAGGGAATAGAGTTTGGAAACTTAAGTGTTTTTCCTTACTATTCAGACCAAGAAATACTGAAATCAAACCATCTACTTTTCCAGACTGTGTAGGAACCCTAGTAAAACAGGCTGGATGGCTTTTCAAAGTTAAAATAACTAGCCAAATATGCAGCTGGTGTATGGATTGGTTTGGTACCTGAGGCAGTTTGTCACTGCAGTCATGCTTGTGAAGAGGAGGCATGCCCGACTGAGCTGGGGGACAGTGCAGCCCCTCGGTCCTGCCTTTTACTGAATATTCTGGTGTCCTTCCCTCTGTGATGAGCAAGGTCAGGAACACCAGGAACTCCTCTGCGTCATACTCGAAAAACTCCTCGGTCGCATCTGAGACAAATAGAAAAAAAGAGAGGCAGAAGGTAAGCATAATTACAAAGAAGCAAACGTTAAAGAAACAGCTGGACGAAAGTAAAATGTCAGCATATTCAATGAGTGATTCTAGGGTATTAAAAATGACCCTAGCAACAACAATCATCCACTCGTATTTTATTTTTGCTGAGATGGATGGGGTCATTTAACTGCGGCTGAAGAGTCTTGTTCCGGGGAAGGGATTGGATGACAACTTTTCCAGTTTGTCTGCTTCAAAGGAACATGTTTAGACGCTTTGTGTCAGCTGAGCTCTGGGGAGAAACCGCACATCATTTCTTCTCTGACACGGAGAAGGAACAAACACACAAGAACAAGTAGAACTGGCATTAAGTTGTTGCTGGCAACAACTTAATGCTCACCCTCTACCGATGATCCACATGGCCCTGTCTTTCAGTGTTTAACCCTTTCTCTCTCCTAGACATAGCTACTGACTGAGCTTCTACTGTAACTAACTCTCTGTGCTCTCTTCAGACTCTAACATTGAAAACTACCTCAGAGTTTATCTGTTCCTTCTTTCTAGGTGAAACGACTAAAGGAGCTACATCCATTAACATTTACCTTTTCCTTCCCATAGAAAGTACTCCTGGATCAGTCCTTCTTTGTTCTCTTTGTGTCTCTGCTCTGTTCTCTCTAACCCCCAGTCGGTCGTGGCAGATGGCAGCTCACACTGAGCCTGGTTCTGGTTCTGCTGGATGTTTCTTCCTGTTAAAAGGGAGTTTTTCCTCTCCACTGTCGCTACATGAATGCTCAGTATGAGGGATTGCTGCAAAGTCAACACCAGTGACTGTCCACTGTCTCTACATGTTCATCCGGGAGGAGTGAATGCTGCAAGTCACTGACTGGATGCAATCTGCTGGGTTTCCTTAGATAGACAAACTTTTTATTCGGTTTGAATAAATAACTGGATCTGGCTGCACTGTTCAATGGTTAAGATTAATTGGAATGTATGTACCTGACTTTTGTGAAATGCCTTGAGACGACATGTGTTGTGAATTGGTGCTATATAAATAAACTGAATTGAATTGATAATGACTTCATTCATACTCATCGGATGGCATTCACAAAACACCAGATAAGAAAGCACAGTACGGGACAGAACAAAAGAGGGTGTGCTACACCACCCCGCTGCTGTCACGTGGGTGGGGCTGATCAGACGGAATAAGTCTTTCCATGGAAGAAGGGTCTGGTCCCCTACAGCTTGGCAAAAATAACAGCCAAGACTAACAGCCAATAACAGGAATAATCAACTGGCTGTATCTTACAATACTTAACGCTAGTGACTGCGTGCATTAAAAAGGTCACTAGACAAAAGCTGTGGCCAAAAAGAACAACAAAATAACCAACCAGTTACTGGCCCAGACCAGTGACTTGCTGGTTGGAAACAAAAAAAAAGCACATCTTCTTCTGATCAGTTCAACAACCATACTGAGGCACTACCAGACTGAAAACCCTCTTTAGGGTAGAAGCTTGTAACAAGTGAAGAATCCTCAAGAGTTAGCCATCTTTAGTATCGGTAAGGTGTTTCAAAAGGAAGTTAGAGGCTCAGAGATGTCTGAAGCTATATAACATGTCAGAGGCTCATCAGGCTGAGAGAGAGCAAGACTTTCAGCAGACAACAGGAAGGTTGATGCAGTACAGCTAAGCTGTTCTGTTTCTATTTGAGCTTTCAGCCTATTCTCTGTTATGGAGACTTGGACATCTCAGTTAATATTATAGTCTGCATTCTCAGACATGAAGACTGCTGATTTTGTAGTACTATATGCACTGACCATGTTATTGAGCAATATAAGATAAAAAGGACTCCATGATCACTGCATTTGCTTAGTCACGTACAGTGACTATACCCTCACACATCTGATGTGATGTCATATCAGTTGGGCTAAAATTTGTGTCCTCAGATGAAAGCTTTATAAAACCAAAGGCTGAATATCAGTCATAAATATCTGATCAGTGTATCTGTACAAATATAAGCAAACCCTGTTATGGCCATTATAACTGATGCATAGATTCTGGGTAAGTAATTTAGACAATTACAGGGGCCATTTTTGCATTCCACTTCCTTTACTCCTCCAGAGAAAACTCCCTAAATCCCACATCAGGTCCGGTGATTCACAGCAGCACAGAAAAATCACAGCTTTCTCTCTTGACAGCACACTGATGTGCAGAGGCTCGCTGCTTGTAACCTTGAAGGTTCTAAATATTTGATTCAGTGTCAACCTGAACTGAAGTTAATTTCTCTTTTTTTCCTACTTTACCATCCCAGGTCAGCACAAGGACAGAGGTGCAGAGTACACACACACACACACACTCCATAGGAGCTGGGCTTGCTAAAACAGAATCTCCCTCAGCTGGCTCTGCAGAAGTGTACACAAGTATCTCTCTCAGCCAGCCAGTCACGGACATCCCTCTCAGGGAACTCCTCCTACAAGGCTCTGAGCTGCTGCTGCTGCTGCTGCTGCTGCATGTGGGGTGAGACAGTCCAATACAAAACATGAAGGAAGGAGGGACTGGAGAAGAAGGAGGGGGGTAAAGGGGTCTGTTAGCCAGCTGTAGGCTAAATAAATGCAGGATGAAAAGGAGAGAGAGAAACACAGAGAGAGAGAGGGGCTATATCCCGAGACAATCCCCTTTTCTTCATGGGCTAAAATCTGAAAGTTCCAAACAAAAGGAGCCAGAGAGAAAGGAGCGAGGGAGCAATATATGACAACGGTCAGCTTCCAAGGTCACAGAACATCGCCTTTACATGACAGCGAGCTTGCTCCGACACCGTTACAAACCGCTACGGTTTCATGCAGGAGCCGTTTTTCTCAGCCTCTAAAGGCTGGAATGCAAACCATCCCCTATGATGAAAAACGTACACAGAGCCTCAATTCATATGTGCACAGTGGGTGCCAGATTGCTTAGAAAGCAATGCATACAACTGCAAAGCTCACATGGCAAAAACACACATGCACTCCCATCAAATACCAGCACATAGCTGGAAGGCAACATCAGAGGGGAAAGAAACATAGACTGAAACATCCACATGCAGTGGTGGACACTGGTCTCCTGGTGCTGGCTTTAGTTAAGGGGCCCAGTATGCTCAGATCAGAGCTGCCGTTCATTAAGGCATTGTGTCGGCACATAACATTCCTATATGTGGCCCACATACACCAAACACAAGGACACAGCCTCAATGAGTTCTACAGGAGACCATGATGTGGAACACCACAACAATGAGAAGATGGAACAAATCTGCATTTCTGCAGCATCCACAACTAAGCGGTACGATTTCTCTTCGCTGTATTATTCTGCATTCTTAGATAAACATCAAGGCTCGTACAGGTCGTAATTTATCACTGGCTTGTGCACCATCCATCATTCTCATTTAAAGCAATGCTGTTTTAAACTACAGCTGCGTGTCTGTTAAGCAGCTGACTGCAGGCTTTCTACTGCAGTATTTAGTCCAAATAATTAACCAGCTAATCCCAGGTAAACAATTGTGTGCAACAAGCATGTTTGCTAAACTGAACCAGTATTTATTCAACACTGATGCTTCAGTCCATGTATCAAAATCACAATGAATAAATGTTGTCAAAGCTATTTAAATTTAATAATTCAATTTAATTCAATTCAGTTTTATTTACATAGCGCCAATTCACAACACATGTCGTCTCAAGGCACTCCACGAAGGGTTTGGAATGGTGCTGGGTTGTTGGGGAGGTTAGATTAAACTACTGAGTGTTAGAGTTTGGCCATTTTAGAATGGGCTATGTGTAGGGGTACTAAGTAAAATAACCAACACATAATATAACAGCAGCAAGAATTACTGTTGCTTTTCTGTTTTATAAAAAGGCCAATATATTAAATATACATGTTAATTTTTAATTTTTGCTTTAATACCTAATAACTAGATACAAGTAATATTAATCCTCATCCTCTTCCCTGTGTTTGAGCCTTTTCTGTTTCAACGTGACGCCATTCAGTCCGTTTCCCCCCCATTCCACTGATCTACAGCCGTCACACCATAGAAACTAAAATAAGAAGCTTAGCTAATGTGTTCAGTATAGAACAGATCTAAGCCACGTGAACACACCATGCAAATCTGTATCCCACTCCTCTTTCTATGTGCACGTGCTCTTTTCTTGTCATACATTAGGTAGCAGGTCAGATTCATACTCCGGTATCTTATATTTGAACCTGTGTTGACCTGCTACTAAGTACAGCGGAAGTTCTAAACATCAGCCGGCCGAGCAAAAAAGTGCACAGTCGTGCATGCGCCTGCCTCTGCGTCCTTGAGCTAAAGGATCAGCACAGAGTCATGTGGGATGGAAAAAGGCCTCCAGGGTAGAGGCAGAGAGGTCAGCCTTGATAGCTAAACAAGCTCATTCTTCAAAGTAAACATTCAGACACTCATGTTTACATGATTCCTCCCTGCTCACAACTATTAGATTGGCAAATAAAACAGTCTGACATGTTAGTGCCTTGGCTGCTAGGGATATTCTCATAGCCTCAGATAATTGCCTGTACTTGTCCTGTAAGATGTTAGTGCTACAGTGGATACAATGGATCATAATGTGCTTCTACAGAGTTTTGAACATGTTGTAGGGGATTAAGACAGCAGCTGTACACTGTATGTAAATATTATTATGGAGTTCCACACAGTCTGATGCTTGGACCACTTCTCTTTACTGTGTGTCTCGTATCAAATACATTTTCAAGATCTTTTTCTTATGTATTATTCCCAAAATTAGAAAATCGTCTCAGAGTAATGCAGGAAAAAGTGAGAAATCCATCTGTAACTTCTACGCTGGACTATTGCTATACTTCAGTTGATCAAAAACTCAGCCGGTAGAGTTCTGATGAAAATGAAAAGGTGAGATCATATTTCTCCATTTTACTGACTCTCTGTTATAATTCAAAATACAATTTATTTTAATCATTTTCTTGTTATTTATGATGTTCCAAATGACCGAGCTCTATCTTTTATTGAAGAGCAAATAGTTCTATATGTTCTATGTTCAACCCTGACCCTAACAAAGCGCTTTGGTCTTAAAACAGCAGGTTTACTTGTGGTTCCTAGAGTCTATAATGGAAGGCCTAACCTCCAGTCCCCATGTTCCTTTCCTATGGAACCAGCTCAAAGTTTCAAATAGGGAGGTAACTTTCAGGACCTTTATTTCAGATTTTAGGTGAGCCATACCTGTAGGTATGCTGCTACTGGCCTATACTGTTGGAGGGCTGGGTCCAATGAGCACATTTTCTCTTGATATTTTCTTCATTCTTGAAGTTACGGTTAAGAACTACAGCTTTCATTTTCTTTTGGCAGGTATTGTTTCCCAACCTGTCTCATTCCTGTCCTCTCAAACTCCTCTTGATGCAACCTGCTGGTTTCTCTGGACGGACCTTCTTTTACTTACTGGCCTGAAACTCCCTGTTTGGACCATTTTTAATTGGATTTGAATTTGGCCTGTTTCTTTTCATGTACAGTGCCCTGTGGTGACATTTGTTGCGATTTGGCACCGTATCAATAAAGTCAACCGGACTAAATCATGTGCTGCACTCCCCATTAAACTCCCAGATACTTGTGAAGAGATACTTGAGCATGACCGTGATCATCTTTCACTGAATGCATGTAGCTGGGATATGTTGTTCCACCTAATATCAGGGAGTGTTGTTGCTTTAACAGGGGGACAGATGGGAAGACAGAAGGAGGTGATGGAGTCACACCCATTCAGATATGATGACCCATTAATCCCAGCACTGTGGCCACACAACCACTGCCTGTTTGCTCATTTTTCTGTGGCAAAGGTTGCTGGATTCTCTACACATACAAATGTTCTCATCCACTCTCTGGAAGCTAATTTAAATGCAGTGTAAGTATCCATATGGCCACCACTCCCATCTCCCTTTGTCCTACGTTCAGCCAGCACAAAGTGCTCTCAGTTATTTTTACCGCATTACATTTTAATGATTGCGTTCAATATTCAGCAACTATCCTTGCTTTAATGAAAATCTGTATTCATCAGTTACCAGTTTTATTAATAAAACGGCAGAATGACAAAGACTACATAGATCTACAAATGCTTTGCCTCATGTGTCCATTAAACATCCCTATGACTGGCCTGAATACATTAGGTCCTCATAGATAAGAACCAAATAGGTCAAACATCACATCCCTGATGAGTTTACTGACAATTTGGAATTGTAAACCATCTTTTAAACCACCTCTTTTAAAGATTTGACTCTTTTGAACAACAATTTCCACAGAAGCTCCTAATTAAAATGAACAAGATAATATTTGACCCATTTGTCCCCCCTGTTAAAGCAACGACACTCCCTGACATTAGGTGTAACAACATATCCCATTGAACCACTTTTACTAGAGTTAAAATATAACAAAACAAAACTATTTCTAGAACATGAAATAGGAAGTTTGAATTTATTATGGAATTTATCTAACCCACATAGTCACAATAATACATACTGTTACAAATACACTGCTCAAAAAAATAAAGAGGACACTTAAACAACACAATATAACCAAGTAAATCAAACTTCTGTGAAATTGAACTGTCCTCTTAGGAAGCAACACTGATTGACAATTAATTTCACATGCTGTTGTGCAAATGGAATAGACAACGGGGAAATCTTTGGTGATTAGCAAGACACAGTCAATAAAGGAGTGGTTCTGCAGGTGGGGACCACAGACCACTTCTCAGTACCTTTGCTTTCTGGCTGATGTTTTGGTCACTTTTGAATGTTGGTGGTGCTTTCACACTCGTGGTAGCATGAGACGGACTCTACAACCCACACAAGTGGCTCAGGTAGTGCAGCTCATCCAGGATGGCACATCAATGCGAGCTGTGGCAAGAAGGTTTGCCGAGTCTGTCAGCGTAGTGTCCAGAGCCTGGAGGCGCTACCAGGAGACAGGCCAGTACACCAGGGGACGTGGAGGAGGCCGTAGGAGGGCAACAACCAAGCAGCAGGACCGCTACCTCCGCCTTTGTGCAAGGAGGAACAGGAGGAGCACTGCCAGAGCCCTGAAAAATGACCTCCAGCAGGCCACAAATGTGCATGTGTCTGCACAAAAGGTTAGAAACCGACTCCATGAGGATGGCATGAGGGCCCGACGTCCACAAATGGGGGTTGTGCTCACAGCCCAACACCGTGCAGGATGCTTGGCATTTGCCAGAGAACACCAGGATTGGCAAATTCGCCACTGGCGCCCTGTGCTCTTCACAGATGAAAGCAGGTTCACACTGAGCACATGTGACAGACGTGACAGAGTCTGGAGACACCGTGGAGAGCGATCTGCTGCCTGCAACATCCTTCAGCATGACCGCTTTGGCAGTGGGTCAGTAATGGTGTGGGGTGGCATTTCTTTGGAGGCCCGCACGGCCCTCCATGTGCTCGCCAGAGACAGCCTGACTGCCATTAGTTACCAAGATGAGATCCTCAGACCCCTTGTGAGACCATATGCTGGTGCGGTTGGCCCTGGGTTCCTGCTAATGCAGGACAATGCTAGACCTCATGTGGCTGGAGTTGTTCAGCAGTTTCCTGCAAGATGAAGACATTGAAGCTATGGACTGGCCCGCCCGTTCCCCAGACCTGAATTCGATTGAGCACATCTGGGACATCATGTCTCGCTCCATCCACCAACGTCACGTTGCACCACAGACTGTCCAGGAGTTGGCAGATGCTTTAGTCCAGGTCTGGGAGGAGATCCCTCAGGAGACCATCCGCCGTCTCATCAGGAGCATGTCCAGGCATTGTAGGGAGGTCATACAGGCACGTGGAGGCCACACACAATACTGAGCCTCATTTTGACTTGTTTTAAGGACATTACATCAAAGTTGGATCAGCCTGTTGTGTGTTTTTCCACTTTAATTTTGTGTGTGACTCCAAATCCAGGCCTCCATTGGTTCATAAATTTGATTTCCATTGATGATTTTTGTGTGATTTTGTTGTCAGCACATTGAACTTTGTACAGAACAAAGTATTTAATGAGAATATTTAATTCATTCAGATCTAGGATGTGTTATTTGAGTGTTCCCTTTATTTTTTTGAGCAGTGTATATACATACACCCCTACTATGTCCCTTAAATAAGTTGCACCACCAAATGTTTTTTGTAGCCATCAACAAGGTTTTGAATATGTTCTGGTGAGATATTTGACCACTGTTCCCGGTTCAACTCATTCAAATTGTTTGGTTTCCTTCCATGGACTCAGATTCTCAACATAATTAACTTTTCCTTCCCATAGAAAGGACTCCTGGATCAGTGCTTCTTTGTTCTCTTTGTGTCTCTGCTCTGTTCTCTCTAACCCCCAGTCGGTCGTGGCAGATGGCCGCTCACACTGAGCCTGGTTCTGCTAGAGGTTTCTTCCTGTTAAAAGGGAGTTTTTCCTCTCCACTGTCGCTACATGCATGCTCAGTATGAGGGATTGCTGCAAAGTCATCGCCAGTGACTGTCCACTGTCTCTACATGTTCATCCGGGAGGAGTGAATGCTGCAAGTCACTGACTGGATGCAATCTGCTGGGTTTCCTTAGATAGAAAAACTTTTTTATCCAATTTGAATAAATAACAGAATCTGACTGCACTGTTCAGTGATTTGGATTAATTGTAATGCATGTACCTGACTTTTGTGAAGTGCCTTGAGACGACATGTGTTGTGAATTGGCGCTATATAAATAAACTGAATTGAATTGAATTGAAATTGAATCCATAACTTTTCAAAAGGTTTGAGGTTGGTTGCCACTCTAGAGGCCGTCCCAAAACTAATTTCGATGTCTGTTTGAGGTCATTGTCCTCCTAAAAACACACAACTGCATTCCTATGTCAACCATCTGACCCCCAACAGTCCCATCTAATGAATGAACAAATTGTTCAGGATGTTCAATAACAAACCAGGAATCACCAAGACTGAAGACAATCAGAAACTGGGAGATGCTGGAACAACAGTGTCACTTTTCACAGTGAAGAGATTTTAACATTACTGTGGACTACGAGGGTGCCCAACAAGTCTAATGTTACTGAAGAAATGGTTTATGGAGTGAGCTGTTTGGCCACAATGACTAAATATGTAAAGTGAGGCTATCCAACCTAAGTACACTGCACCAACCAAATATTATTTCAATGCAGCCACAATGGAAAGTCTAAAGAAAATTGTAATTTTAGTATAAAAGTTGCCAAAATATTAGATAGATGTCACAGTAACATAACTGCCAGTGTTTCCTTTGCATTACATGGAAACTTGAAGCTGTTTTTATGCACACAAGTTACTTCTCCTTAAATCTTCCAGATGCCACCGACATACAAACTAAACTAATCAAATATGGGAACTAACAAAACATCTTTACCTGTTATTATCTAAATCACCCAGTTCCAAAACTAATACAACAAAAAATGAAGCACTATTCAAAGTGTTTTTGAGCTGCACTCTGATCTACTGTTTCCAAACTGACTGAAAAACAAGATAATGAATAACTCTGCACAACGATGGGTGAGCTCCACTTGAGCAACACATTAAAGCTTTAAGTGCTCTGGTGATTTCTTTCCCCTAAGAATAAATTATTAAATCTTGAAGTCCTAAGCTGATATGAGTAGGACATTTGATTTCTTGGGCGGGCTGCTGGCTTTAGATAACCGGCCAGCTGAAAGGCTGCGTATTAAAGGCAATCTCCAGGCAGCAGTCTGCTGGGCTCGATGAAGTGTGTCAACTTTACACACACACACAATGACATCAGCGGTCTTTGAGCAGAACTGAGTTGAGAAGGTTAAATGTTGCTGCAAATTATTTTGATCAAAGCTGGTGACAGAATTGTTTATGGAGCTCAAAATAAAGGCTGCTTATTGGTGGCTTTCAATCCATGCCTCTACAGCAGACACGGCAGTTTAATTACTTACAGTACACACCCTTAGTCAGAAATTAGCTTGAAAATGTCTCAGGTGTGACCTCCCAGTTCAGGCTTTGGGTCTTTTATTTTCCCAAATAATTCAAGGACTTCTATGCACTGAAAACCCTTTTTCTGTATTTTCTCAAATGTCGTAACATTTTTATAATGAAAACTTCTCCCAACTACTGCAGTGAAAACCGTTCCCCTCATCAAATCGAAGGTTACACAACACTATTTCTATCCTCCAATAACAGGGTTGGTCAACACTGGTTTATTGGTTGTAGTACTGCTGCTTTTATGTAAAGATAATGTATAATATTATTTGTAAATATATCTTGTAGCACATTATTAAGACGTTTTCTTCATGTAACTGGGAACAGATCAGTGTGAAAGTGTGTCTGATAAAGGGTTGGGTCACTATAACTTCATACTTCTCCCCACCCCTTGAATATGTACACTGATTTTATACATTATGTCATCATATTTCTTTTCATGTTCTTTTTTTCCTTCTTATTGTCATCTTTTTTAACACTGCATTTGCTAAGCCTATTACATAAATAATTACCAAATAAAGAAATTAAACATCAGTTTATACAGTTTTGAAATCTTTTTTGCTGTCTTGGTTAAAAAAGTCCCTCTTTAACGTAGAAACATAAAATCCATGCTGATGACATGTTAGTTTGTGTGTTTTTTTGTCTTTAACTTTTTATTCGAGGCAAGAAAATGTTTTTTTTTTTTTTCAGATTTTTGATGAGAACAGCATTGAACATTTCTTTTTTCTAGCCTTTCCTTCATGATTGTTCACTAATTATTTAAAACAGGAACTGACGCAACAACATGGGGAGCAAGTGAAAGGGTAGTAGCTGTAAACCAGGGTTTTACCATTTTAAAGATGCTGCCCACGTGCAGTAGGCATGGCCAGCATTTCTAAGGCAGTGGTCTTAGTGTTAACGTGTGGAGAAGGTTGATCCTTACTTTAACTGTGAGATTTCCAAAAGCCTGCCCACATTTTTAAATCTAGCATGTTACATGGCAGAGGTTGAATGTTCAAAAGTATGAAGCAGAGAAACTTTGCCGTACTTTATCAGTCTTCATATTATCTGCTGAAAGTCTCTCTCTCTGTCGCAGCCTGAACTGCAGACATGTCCTATCTCGTTGTAGAAAATATATGTTCCTTTTAATAAATATACCTGTGCTTCCTCTGACTTCATTTGAAAAGAGCATTCTTCATTCAGTATCTGCCTTCACAGAGCGTCGTCATCAGTGTGGCTTGTTTCCGGTTATTATTATACTTTTTTCATGGCACCCATCATCTGAAATTTGTAGAAAGTGAGATTACACTGACTGTTCTTTCATGCAACATTTTCTTTCTCTGAATTTTGACAATGCCTTCCAGCAGAACTTAATACTTTAGAGCAGTGGTCCCCAACCCCCGGGCCGATTGGTACCGGGCCCCACAAGAAATAATTAAACTTAGCCCCCCTCTAGCTTGTAGCACGCATTCATCGATGCCGTTCCAAAAGTATAAATAGAAGGCCGCAAAATATGTGTAGAACGAGCTGCTTTTCAATTCAATTCAATTCTCTCTCAATTATTTACAATAATATTTCTCCTTAAAAAAACGGCAGAAATATGCAGAACAGAGCAGCTGCGTGTTGTCGAGTTTGTGAGTGTCAGCAGGCACACCAACATGAACCCCGCGGTTAAATTGTCAAGCGTTTACCGGTCCGCGGTGATATAAAGGTTGGGGACCACTGCTTTAGAGGAAAGCCTTAAGTTCATGCAGCAAATGTTACATGTGTGAAACTAA
The DNA here is from genome assembly GCA_036173005.1 of Crenichthys baileyi. Classification (NCBI taxonomy): domain Eukaryota; kingdom Metazoa; phylum Chordata; class Actinopteri; order Cyprinodontiformes; family Goodeidae; genus Crenichthys; species Crenichthys baileyi. The sequence goes on along the minus strand of JAHHUM010001530.1, from coordinate 126,383 downwards.
GAAAATAGTTGAAATGAACACAAGTTACGTCCTACAGTAATATGCTGACACTGGTTAGACTTTCGGCATTATGGTTGTTATTAAAACCTAACTCTGTCATACACATACACAGCCCAGTCAGCTAATTTGCTATTCCAGAGACGCTAAAATTCACCACAAAGCAGGACGTTGGACTGTTCGCAAATGGAGTTAGTTGGTTAGAGAAATAGTGCCTCCATAGCCTGATGCAGCCTTCTGCTATCAATAAATGTGTCCCATCAGTTTCTAATACTGTATGTGTTTTGTGGCTTCTAACTCAATTTGTTTACTTCAGCATCATAAGTGCTTTGCTATTTAGCTTTTATGAAACTTTTCTATAACTGTCAGAATCATTGTGCTCTCTCTTTTTGGCTTCTTCTCCTCTTTTTACTTGATATTGTAAATATTTTTTCAGTTGTCATTTTTATAATAGTTGTTGCTTAAAATTTCATATAATGCATCGGTCATGTCTGATTGTTCCTTTATGAAAAATTGGACTAGATTTGATCTCATAAGACTATAAAAGCACCCGTCCACGTTCAAAGTACTCAAATGTACTAATGGCAAAGCAGGTGCCAGATCTGATGTGTCAGCAGTTCTGCCGCCATGTGAATTGTTTGCTGTGACGTCTTTTCTGCCCTGTGATCAGTTCGGCAGCATGAGAGTATTTTTAGAGCCCAGATGCTCCTCGGGGCCAAATGATGTCACTTCAGTTAAATAATGAATAACAAGTTGTTTTCAAATACTGCCTACCTGCAAATGCTTCACTAAATAAAAACAAGTACACAGACAAATGCAGTTACTCAGCAAGTTAACATGGCCGCTCCCCCAAACATATTTTTGGAAAACCATGATCAACAATCCTAACATCAGCATTCTAAACTTGCAATGGTTATGCAAACACTGATTTGGAGGATATTTACCAACTACAGACTAACTCTCAAAAATAGCTTTTGTGCTACTTTTTACATTGAGCTATTCTGTGTGAAATATTAAACAAGTGTTAGCCACTAAGAACTAAACCTACAACAGCACCAATCACGCTTTTCTTATCCGATACCAATTTAGTTTTGTTTTTTTTGGTTTTTGTTTTAAAGGCCCGACCTGCTGATTTAAATTTTGACTGATTTACAATTTCTTTTTAAAGGACTATAAACACATTGGTAAAAAAAACAACAACTCCCTATCAATCACTGATTAAAGCTCATTAAAGGGAAATTGGCAGATTATGACCTCTTGCGTAGCTGAATCCTGCATTCTTTGCCACCTCATCCAGCGCCACACAGTTGGTGCAGCAACGTGTGATTAAACCACCTCAAATTTAAATAGGCACTCAGACCAGATTCCTAAAGTATATTTAGAGCCAACAGAGTACAGCTGTACTCCTGATTTCTACTGTTACCTAAAGAGCCAATGCCCCAAGTCTTACTCATTGCCAACAACTTCTAGAGTTTTTAGAAAAGTACTGCTGCTGTCAAAGATTTTCATGTTCAAACCCAAACTGATGTTGAAAAGCTGACGGATCTGTCAGATTTCTGACAAGACCAAAAACATGTCTCTGTAGAGGGAGGCTACATTTGCTGTCACTTACAGTGCTGCGACTACAAGTGCCTTGAGTTCTGAACTTACTGTGTTGAAAATGTGTTTAGACATTAGACAACTGGATTTAAGTTATTTATTACACAACGTAACGCCCTTTTTTATATATTTACTGATGCCTATGTGTTAGGGCTGAACAATATTACTAAATAAAGAAATAGCGCAATAGTGATATTATTGCTATGGTAATATTAGTGATAAATCCATGCTTTGGTCACTCCTTGGTTTCTCTGGGGGCTACAGCAGCTCTCTGCTACCCTTAGCATTGTGGACATTTAGTCTGAGTCAGACGTGGACATTCACAGCAGTGAGAAAGGAGTATATTATTAGCATGTAAAATGCTCATTCATGTCACTTAGAATATGTAAGACTTCTTTGCTGTATTAAAATTGGTCACAATGATAATGATGATACATTTGCAATACATTGCGCAGCCCAAGTAACCTTTTATACACATTATTATAAGTGCAATGATATAGTTACTTTTCAGTTCAGCTGTTGGAAATGTCTGTTTTAACTTTTACCTTGAAACTGGGATGTTTAGTAATGGTTATTATATAATGAGACTCTTATAGTGGCCCATGCCTACTTACAATTCAACATTAGCAAAGTAATATCAATAAACAGCTGCGGTTTTTCTTCCTGTTTTTAAAGGAGCTGTTGGGAATGGGAAACGCATACATGACATCACCGTTTTCCCTCCTCCTGATGGACTCCGTGATCCATGATTACCACGGGTGACCAGGGAAGACGGGGTGGAAGAACACGCGTTACCGTGGCAACAGGGATGATGTGTTCAAACATTCCCATCAGGATGACTGAAGTGTGTTTGTGTGTGGGAATCAGCTCCCCTTCAATCATTTGTTTGTGTCTGTGACAGAGTTTCAACTTGACGTTGAAGACAATTGAAGCTCCTCCTGTGCATGTGAGTGGGCAGTGATGTGTACTGTGTATCTGCACCACTCTGTTCTTTACCATGTCCTGGCTTTGTACACAATAACTGCTCTGTTCATCTGTTTATGTAATCATGCTTGTTTTGTGTGTCTTGAGTGGCATCCATGTGTTCATGTCACTCTTTATTACAACGCTGCTTTTGTTCCCAGCCTTGGCTGGAACAGCAGAGGTTTGCCGGTAACCTCGAATGCAACAAGAGGGTCAAGCTGAGTTTCCAGCTCACCTTTCCTGTTTTTGTCTGCCTTGTGTTATGGGACTACAAACCCTGGAAATGATGGTAAAGTCTGCCAAGAAAACAGTTTCTGCCAGAGACCGTGAGGGTTGGTAATGAGCACTGGTGAACAAAAAAACTAAACAGAATCACACAGATCCATGTTGCCAATAAACTTAGTTTGTTACCAACTAGCTAACTCTACACGGGTCTTTCGCAGCCTTAGTTTACAAGTCTACATTTGTTGAAAGTTTTCAGCTGTTTTCTTCTCATGGGTAGTTAAATGCTACTTCAAAACTTTGAACTCAGTGACACGTGTGTGAGTGGTGTGTATTTGTGTCCTAACACAAAGGAGCAGATTCACAGCACACATAGCAACAAGCCCTGATTGGCTGAGGGGGTGTTACCGGTCCAGCTAAGGAGAACCCTTCTTCTGTTCCTAACTCAGCTTTCATTAAATTTCCTCTGCCAAAAGCAGAATAACACAAACTTGACCCTGACTGACACGGCACCTTGACCCCTCTTCCTCTTCTAGTGCCTTATGTGAAAAACTGAGCTGCTGTTTACCAGCTGGGCAAGTCACATATGACTGAAGTCATTTGGCAAACAAGCTATAAGCTTTTGAGAGAAAGAAATAGTTCGGGGAGCGTTTTCTTCAACAAAAAGTTGAATTTTGGATTCCACAACATTATCAAAACCTATTTATGTAGTCATTTGTCCTGACTCTATGTCTACGCATCCAATAACACTTGTTTGTGTAAACAAAGCAGGGTTCCAGAGGGTGACTTCCTGGCGAACATGTCAAGTGCAACGTTTTTTTGATTGGTTTAACTGGTGCATCTAACATTTAACACGTCCTTTTCTGCTCAAAGTCAGGAAAGTTTCACCAATGACTTGGTCAAAGATTGGAATCAGACATTTTTTCTTTGATCAGTGATCAGCAGGTCGAATGCTTAATAATCCTTTTTTTTCTTCATTAAAATTAAATCAAAACATTGAACTACCACCTTCTTCACTCTACAAATGCATCAATCAACAACATATTTCACTGCAACTTTATTGTGTTTATTAAAAATTGCTAAAGGTTGGGGCACAGGCTTTGATGCATAAATAGAAATAAGTTCTTTAATTTTCTGTTATATTTAAATCTACACAAGTGTTTTCTCTTTTATAAGTTTTTGTTTTTGGGGGAAAAAAAAAATCGTAATCAGTCAAACTGGCATCGACAGGTCAGACCTCGAACAAAACCAGAAATCTGCATTGGCCACAAAAAGTGTGTACACCTCTATTTTTTCTTTGTGTACGACAGACAAGAAGAAAACACAGAACATGAGTGGTTTGTTTAACTTGTCACCACCTAGAAACTTACTGGATCAGCTGCATTGTGGTCGGAGGTCTAGTTATACAGCAAAACTGCCAATAATATTAAAAGGGACTTCGGCGTGAGGCAGTTTAAAAATTCTCAAAACCATAAACAGCAGATGGTACATTCACTTCGTACTGGGAAATCGGACTATCAGTCAGAACTACAAGAAAACCACCTGTTGTCGGAGCTCAACTAGAAACCCCGAGTTTTGTTTCCAACCTCATAATGTGCTCTAAACTTCAAATCTCATATTTTGAAGTTCAATAAAAAGGATCTTCAGCTGTTAAAATATCTCTCATTTAATAACCAGTACTAGATGTGGTATTTGTTAACTCTGTGGATCAACACTTTGAAAACAGCTCGAACCTGCACTCCAGACAGAAATAAGACATGTTCATCTATTATGCAGCGGCAGCAGCAGTAAAATGTCAGCAGAAATGTCACCTTCTGCACAGATGTCTCTTGTGGCGTCGTTTCACAGTGAAACCGCTGTAACTGTTCTAAAAAAATGTAGTTTTTGCAAACCCAGGAGATATTAATAATCGTTTTCTGAAGTTTTTTTACGTTTTATTCGGCATTCTGCACAGGTAATGTCATTGACACGCGGGGTGACACACTTCAGGCCAACATGCTGGGTGGGAAAACAGGCTGGTTTGTTACGAAGGAGATATAACGTAAACAGAAGTTATTTATTGTGAGAGTGAAGATTATATACCGCGTTTGTAGATCAACTTTACAATATAATACTTTGTGTTGTTTTTATTCACACATTTTACCAAAACGGCGTATATCATTAATGACTGATGACCTTGTGTATTATCACATCGCTATTTACATTACTGTCAATCTGTCAAAAGTTAGTGCACCCGTGCAACAACAGCGAAATGTTAGTTTGGAGTAAACACAGGAAACACTCCTACGTGACCTCTGGCCAGTGTTGACAATCTTTCCAATTATCTTTCAACCAAGTAACAAACTGTGTAATATCTGCAGTACGTCTATTTCCAAACATACACATTTTGTAACGGTGCTTGGGGTTGAAGTTTCAAATAGATCAAATTAAAAAACAAAGACTCGATGCAGAAAATCCTATTTGCTTTCTTATAGTATTATGTCAGTAAAATTTGATGAAGCAACAGTAATTCTGGCAGTTTGTCAGAGTTAGGTAACAGTATTTCTCTGAGCGCCACGAGATGCAGGATTTTCCCACAGCGGAACAGTAGATTTCTGGCATTAGCAGGACGTAAACGTAAAGTTTGACAAACTCTGCTAAAACAGCCTTTCTGATGTAAAGAAAAGAAACAAATTGTTGACTAGCTACTGAGCTCAAAGGGTGGAGACCGAAGCCCCGGTCCTGCTGTAAAATTCTGGGTAAGAAATGAGATTCAGTATGGTCTCTTCATCTTCAACAACCATAGCAACTGTAGTCCTTGAGCAAGGTGCTTAAATCCCTGATTATTCAAATGAGTTGCTCTAAGGCTAAGCACTGAAGACTGGCTTCAGTGATCAGCTTCCAGGTGCACCAGAAAGCAGAGGAATGACTATAGCTGATGAAACCTTCCTAAAACAAGACACAGGTCTACGCCTTGAGCAAGGGACGTTGTGGTAAGGGGGGATGGGTGAGAGGGCTACAACATATAACACTGACTTGTGTGCTTTGCCTTTTCATAACTGTTCCCCACACCTTCCTCTCCTAATCCCTCTCATCCATCCTGAAATACTAGTAACGTTATCTTCAAAGCATTGGTTTGCCTTCCACTTTGCTCAGTTTGACCCTTTTGACATACATGTCAGCCGTGCCCCCCCACCCCCCACCAACAGACCCCTTCTTATTCAGGGCTTTTCAGAGCAGTCCTTTACACAGTCATTTCCAAACTAATGCCAGTTATATAACAGAAACTGGTGTGGCGTGAGCAATGGAGTAATTAACAAGATGGGCAAGGTGGGAATGGCTACGCCCCCCATTATTCAAGATATAATGTAAACCTTAGTACTGGAACATGTAAACCAGTGCACATTTTCTTATTTGTCAATAAGAAAGAGGGAAGCCATTTTTAATGCTGCAAAGCACAGTTTCAGTGAGTGGAGCCCTGGTAACTGCAGGATAGTGGGGCAGTAGGACAACCCCTCTCTGTAATCAGAGCCACCCTCTCTGACATGAATGCACAAGCCTTTGACCTATCCACTGCTACAGCTGCCAACTTCTCGCAAGGGGAGTCAAACCTGAGCAATCTGAGCTGCACCAGCTCCACATGTTGCCTGAAAAGTGTGTCAGCTGTGTCGGATTCAACATGGACTCAGTGCAGCAGGACACGGAGAAACAGAGCACTGACTTCTATACTTGGCAACAGAAAACCCTCAGCTAGGTTTTCTTTTAATAGTAGAAAACTATCAAATAATTAATGTGCTACGACATGGTTATACCTTACAGAACCACTAACTCATCTACATTAACCAACACTGCGTTATAACTTGATACGCTCCAAGAAATCTATTCGTGACCAGAATCAGACGATTTCATGCTGACAGTAAAAAACGCTGCACAAGCGCTAGCGAGTCGCATAGATAACGCGCTTTGGTGTGGAAGTTGCTGCCGAGTAAAGAAGATTCTGTTTTTTGAAAATAAAGTCACAGGAAGCACAAAAGGCATAAAAGTCTTCTAGAAAGGAAACCATCTTCTGCGGGGCTGTTCATTAAAGACTATTTTTTTAACATACAATTAGTACCGAGCTGTTGTTTATTTTGACAATGAATAAAATCAATTCCTCGAAATATTGTGCCCTTTAGTTTAACAGGACAGACGGACTGCCATGCTTGGAGGTGAGGGTTATTAACAAATCACCTGATTCACTATTAGGACAGGCTGCTGGTCCAAAAGGGATAAAATGAGACAACGGAGAGAAGAAAAGGGGATAGCTGTGATGAGTCTGAAATTAACTTAACCCCTAACTGCTGTTAATAAGCAATGTGCTTAACGCTTCTACAATGTGCCCCCAAGGAGCTCTCCGTTAACTCAGACTGAGAGTGTGTGTGTGTGTGTAGTTCATTACCACCAACAATAGCTTTAGTGATTTTTTTTCCCACCATAACTTAATTTAAAATAATGTTTTCCTTTTATTTTAAACTTGAATCATCTTTTAGGCGTCCTTTAGTCCTAAACATCAACATCCCAACACCAATACGGCGCACAGACACGGCTGACAGATCTGTGCCAGGCTGATTAAAAAGCTGCTTGCGTAACAGCCTATGCACTGCAAGATGTGTGGCGTCTGGTGAAAGACCTTCAAACCTGAAAGAATTCAACCGTTTTCATTGTCGATCTTCTGTCACGTCTATTTTCAGATTAACGGCTTGTAGGAGGGAATCACGAATACCTGGCATGGATTTTTATTTATTGTTCATATAAAAACTCTGCACAGGTCTTTGAATGGATCTAGCAACATTTACAGCATCAAACAAACCCGGGTATAGAGTGCATCATTCACATGTGACTAGGATTAAAACATTAAAGTGTTGGTATATAGCAACCTTCTGTTGGGTTATTTTCCGCTTGATCGGCTCACACCAGTTATTGACTGCTTGGAAACTAATTAAACTATATATTTCTCTGGTCAGCGAATGCACCATATGTAGGTGCTAACGGGGCACACTGACAATAACAGTCCTCAGAGCGGAGAGTATTCCAATGCGAAATCTAATTCTAGGAAAGCTAACTTCAGGATCAATGGGGTGTTTAAAAATGAAGTCAGGAGAAGCACAAAAGCTAGCATAAACAATATGGAAGCTCCTCATTCAGGCTTCCACTTCACTTCAACCTGGAGAAAAATGCCAGCAGATACCAGAGAAGCTAAGCATATTCCAACAGAGATGCTGTTTTTCCTGTTTCAGGCGTCTATTTTCGTCGGATGTGGAACACGCTCGATTTAGAAATATCTGAAGCCTTTTTGAAATCTCATTGCTAAGGTACAGGTCTACCATCTCAACAGAGAATAAACTCAGAGCGTTGTTTACACTTTAGTCATGCGCCATTAACCACTAATATATTAAAGACAGCTCTAAATGTTCACAAGTATGCCTCTTAAATAAAAAGCTGGTCTAGAGGGATCAATGTCGGACAAATTTGTCACGTAACCTTTTTGATTCTTTTGTTCGAATATGGAAAGTTAATCCAGCCAAGCTCTATTTCCAACAGTGTTGTTCTATAGATATTATCTGTGGCGGAGGTGTGAAGTGCTGAGGTGTAACAGCAGCTGAGGCCTGTGTGATGTGACACAGAGGAGATGCAAAATGAGGGGAGGGGAAGGAGGTGGAAACGGTAAAACAACATCAGTGACACCAGGAAGGTCTTAAATATGCACTTTTGTATCTAAACATTATTAAAAACACAACTAAGCTGTCCTATTGGTAACCCAGTGACGTAACGAGCATGGGCGCCTGTATTACTTCTTATAGGGCACTTTCAGATCAAACTGTACCAGGCCTCCAGAATGTGCAGCTTAACGGCAATCTTGTTATGTCACATCAGTGATTAAAAGTTCGAGTGGGAAGACGGATCGAGCACAGATGATACCTGGAACTGATTATTCATGGAGATGTAGAACCTGTGTACCGACGCCTGGCTTGTTTTGCATCTCTACACTTAAAGCTTTTTATTTGAGTCTTTTATACTCAAAGTAAAACAGGCGGCAATCAAAAGAAGCCAAAGCTGGACAAAAATAAAGACACAAAACCTGAAATGCAGACATGACCCCCCCCCGCAGAAAAACCACCATGCACAGATGGCTCTTCCTGTTCCTGCAGGGCTGACTGCTGGCTGGGTAGGAAGGGCCACAGGGGTGGAAGGATGTAAAAAGCTATTACATCACTTGGTGCACCTTTGGCAGAGGAAATATGACCCAGCGCTCCAGCACCAAGTCTGGGCCGTACTATTTCTGTGTCCATAACAGTGAGATATAATAAATAGCTGCAGCGCTCCGTGTATCCACCGGCTTTTCAATCCCCATGCAACTGCAGTATGACTTAAGTGACCTATAATAAAAAGCTCCAGCAGAACTGGACCTGGATGACTGGGTGCCAAACCACACCCAGCTGGATGAAGCTACTTTAAGACAAAACTATACCAGTAGCATCAATTTAGGCAGATTACTGCAGGAATGGTAATTCACAGCTGAACGCAGTGCGAGTGACAGAGCGGTCTGTAATGTAATGTCCATTTGGAGATACATTGATGAAGCCATCTTAAAAGCTTAATACCACAACTGCAGCAGGGAAATACTTTGAGACAATGTAAAGCAGTGGCGGTTTGGAAACAAATGACTGACAGCAAAAAGGTGAGAAAAATAAGATTTCAGTTTAACAAACAGGCAATTGTGATTTCAACTAAAAGGGACAGCGTGAACAGAGGGTCAAGAACTATGTGACTCAGCAGAGAAAATGGTTCTAACATACAGATGGACTCCAACTGTGTGAGAGGAGCAAAACAACCTCTGTGGTGGCTGAGGAGAGGCACAATGGAAGGAGACTGGACAGGTGGACAAGAGCTAGATAAAGGGTGCAATCTGCTCTGTTATACAGCACCTCCCAAGTATTCACAACCTTCAAACATTTCAGCATTTTGTCACTCTACAAACACAAGCCTCGGTATATTTTCATTGGGATTTTAAGCCCATGGTAAGGTGGGAGAATCTGTTGACAGGACAACCGTTAACAGTGCTCTCCACAAACACTTTGCGGAGGGCCTTTAGGAAACAGTGCCTTTATGAAAGCTGGTAAAATTGCAGACAAAATTGCAAAACACAGTTTATGGTGGGAAACTAAAACTGCACATCACTCCGTCTGAACACGCCATCCTTAGCCTGAGACATGGTGGTGGAAGCATTATGTTGTGGGGATGCTCCTCATCAGCAGAAACAGGGAAGCTGGTCAGTTGATGATGGGAAGTTAATGGAGCTAAATAAAAGGGCAATCCTGGAAGAAAACCTGTTACCAAAAAGTTAATGATTGGCCAAAATGTTCACCTTCCAGATGGGCGATGACCTTTAAAATTATAGTCCAGCTAGGGCTGCATCACAAATCACAAATATTGTCACCACAATAACAATATGTAACAACAACATTGCAAAGGACTGTTAAAATGCAACAAATAAATAATTGTTGGGTATCTTACATGGGTGAGGAATTCCCACTTGCCATGCATTGCAAACATCTGCTTGGTAGATGGAATCCTATTGCAGTAAATGTACATCCTCAACAGATACCTAAACCAGCTAAACTGACTCCCTTTGGTGCGAAGGAGGAACGACTCTACTCCGAGTTCTGCCTCCCTGCAAATGAAGATCATTTCAACCTCCTGTATGCAGGAGGTTGAAATGATCTATTTCGGTGATGATCCAGATCTGGGCCGCTGTTCCACAACCAGGACAAAAGCCACATTGCACCTCCTAAATCCAAGGTGCGACTACCAGTCCCACCACCAGCCTGTCAGTTTCCTGGCGCTGACCCAGCCCTCCAAGAGACATTAAAGTGGCAGTACTGTTGCATCAAGTAGTGACTCTGTGGGCTAAATGCAAATGCATCCCACACTTTCAGGTGTTTATTTGCAAAACGATTCAAAACCCGTGTTTTCCTTTTACTTGATAATCATGTAAAGTGTGTTTATCTACTTAAAAAATGCAACAGAACACTGAGAATTTGTGGTTGTAATGTGACAAAGTGTGGACAAGTTCGAGGGGAGTGAATACTTTTGTTAGGCACTGAATGTACTTATCAGCAAAAGCATAAAGCATTGATCCACCAGCAGTTGTTTGGGACACACACATCTCAGCTGGATTCGAGGACTTTACAACAGGAAGCACTGCTAAACAAATATTGTTACAGAGAGCAGAAACAGAGAACTGACTCCTTTTTAGTAGGACATGAAAACATGACAGAAAGAAACTCACGACTAAGGGCACAAAAGATGATGAACCGCATAACCAATCATCATTTGTACTGGTTCATTTCACAACATCTAATATTCTTGTGGGTGAAGGACCAAAGACGAGCACAAACAGCGGATGTTGAGCTGTAAACTGTTCCAAAGTGGTTTTGAATCATACTTTAAGTGGAGACAGCACAAAAATCTCTTTGTGCGGAGAGGTAGAGCCAGATTTAAACTCACATCAGCCAAAAAAACAAAACCCAGAAAACAACATGGCATGCTTTCTCCAACTGCTGTAAACCGGGCCCAGAATTTCTCTAGAGCTGTACGTTATGAGACCTGCAAAAGCCCTCAGTTGAGCTACATGGTTCAATCGTACAGCGCTTATTAGGGCCAACAGCAATCTGTTGCACACTTACTCTGTGCCAGACTCACTTTCTCCTCACACACACTGTGTCCTGACTCATGACCAAACTCACAGAAAAACAAGGAGATCAGATGACTCTGGTTAGACCCCAGAGCAGAACATAAGGGACATTTTTACTCCCTTCACAACAAAACAAATGGTTTCACCTGATGCTCCACAGCGATGCTGCATAAACTTAAAGGAAAACACCTCTATATGCCCTCTTGTTAGCAGGAGCTGTAAAGTTTAAGACTTTGAGGTCCAAATTAAGATTAATGCTGTTTTACAAATTTTACGATAAACTATTTGGTTTATGTGGCAAAAGTTACATTGAACAGGAACTGAACGTCTCAACATTTGTTTTTTCACCATTGTAAATTGTTTTTTTTTATGTTTTTACGGAGATTACCTGGACACTCTGTTAAATTCAGAATGGCCTTGCTAACTTATTATCGGGCTAGTTTATTCAGGTCACAACCAGAATGGCGTATATTTATTCTTCCACCACTAGAGCAATACTGAAAAAGAGCAAATCTGCAAAAATGTGTATCTAAGACATTATATTTGACTGTGGTTGCTTCCAGTATTTTTTCTCACTTTTGTAAAAAGAGAAGTGAAAAACACAAGGTTAACAGAGCCCTTTAAGGAGGACCTGGTCACTCACCCACATCCTCCTGATGACGTTTTACACCCAGCTAATCAAGAGTTCAGTCTCCTTCTCATATTTACATCCTGGGTTTGCATGTCTGGACATGTCCAGCTGCCTCCTACAGAATTAACACAGCTAAGCAGCAGTCGCAGGACCAGACCTCTTAACCTGGTTCCCCTGAGCCTTGCAGTCCCTCTCCCTGGGAGCAGGGAGCAGGCTTGGGCAAAAGACAAGATGCTCCTTTACCACTGGCTCTTTTTAGACAGCGCGGTTCTACTGCACTTGGTCTCGCTCTGCTCAGCACAGAACCTGGTGTATTTCCACTGACCCACTGACGGTTGGAACAAAGGCTTGAAGCCGTTTCCATGTGTCAGTGTAGTGCTGCTGTTAACGGTACTGTGTGACCTTGTCACATTAAAGTAATCTGTGTGAAACGGATATAAATGCATACATATCCAAAATACAAATAATTTTTGTACTACTGTTTATGCAAGAATCTCTTATTAATGTTTCTTTCATGTATAAAATAATTGACTGTGTTCCAATTATGAGGAACACAGCCAAGCTAGAACTTATAAAGTAAGGCCCAGAGGTTCTGATGTGGGGGGATGACAGGTGAAGCACCAAAGTTTGCTTAAAGATGTCACAATTTTGGGCTATATGAGGAAGTTTTTGTCTCAGCCATGGCAATAACGAGGACAAGCGCAAAACAAGGAGTTTTAGGCTGGAAACTGGACCTTCGTGCTTCACGGATTCAACGTTGTCTTCCTCCTGTTTGATCCAATGAAAGTAGTCTGATTCCGGGCAGCTGTGGTCTGCCTGCTCCCTCCTCCTGCAGACGCTGGTTTGCTTCAGGACCGTCAATAAATGTCCGAACCAAACACGTTTCATGGTGGTATTATTTTGTGTGTTTTTTAGGGGGAAATGTTTATGCGTCTGAACAGCTGATTTTATGTGTGATCACCTGGTTTAGGATGTTATTAAATACAGCGCCCCTGTACTACCTCTTAGGAAACCTTCTCATTTCCCCTGGACCCATGGCCCATTAAGAGTTTGTTCACGTCACATGTAGTCCACCCGGTCGTACCTGCTTAGGAGCAGGGACCAAAATACTAGGTACCGGTACGGAAAAAAACAGTAATGACAACGCTCGCAAAGCGAGCCGATGGGAGTCGAGTAGGGCCAAATCGAGCCAGTGGAAAAAAGGCAAGAAAATATCTGGGCTACAGGCAGTCTGCCTTTTGGCGCAGGGGGATGGTACAGTATGCTCAAAGGAACAATAGAACAACAGTGACTCCCTGTCAAACAAGGAGCTACTGATGTGAAGCAGCTCCTGCAGAAACCGGTTTATAAAATTTACATATGACAGTGAGCCGGTCAGCTAATAAATCTTAAAAGATGACAAATAGAAAAAAGGATGGTAATGAGTCTTAACAGCCCACAGTAAAACAGTTTCATTCAATTAAAAAAAAGATTTTGAATTTGCATTTTAAAGGTTCTTTAGCACCTTATATTAGCAATTAACACAATAGCGTAGTTAGCATTACTAAATGTAAAAAATCACACTCCATGTCTGCTCATAAAGAATCTATATCCTGACTTTTTAACAGAGATTTTCAAGAGGCTGCCATAATTTCTACATCCAACATGTTCCATGACAGATGGAGGTTGAAAGCTTAAATTGATCAAAATCACTGTACTCCGTTCAGCCTTCCTGTTATCTACTGAATTGGGCTCAGGTCAACTCTCTGCCTAAAGGCAGATAGGGATTGACATCCTGTGTCAGAAGGCTTATTTTTGGGCCACAAAAAGTCAGGTACAAACGACCAAAGCTAAAATGACTCTGTTGCAGCAGCCTGAATAAACATTTGAATGCCTCCAGAGTTTGTGTTTTGTTAATTGGCTTCTTACATCTCTGCGCCTTCTCTTATTTTAAACACTAAAAATAGCAACCTATTAGTGTTACAACTTCCACATGGAAAAGTATTGCTTTGTCAGCATGACGTGGTAAGACTTGCACTTTGCATTCATCTATAGGAAAAAGAGGTGCTGAAAATCATCGGATTCTGGTCAACTGAGCATTTGTTGGTTCATCACCAGTCTTAGATGAACAGTTCTCAATCCTCTCACTAGTTCAAGGTAGGAATCCACACCTGGCCTGTAGATTGTTAGCAAGGTTGTTTCTGATGTTGCATGCTCTGCTGCATTGTTAGGCTAAAGTTAAACCATACCGTGTCTCTCTCTGAGCTCCCAACCTTGGCCAGTCAGATCCCACAGCCTGTCTGGGTTAGTGTTTCCATATAAAAACACCCTATAAAGCCGGCCAAGAAAAAGCCATGGGTTAAATCCAGAGCCCACCTGGGGCATATGATTACTGTGTTCTGGAGTCTCATTATCAGCAAAGGAAGAGCTCACTCAGACCAGTCAGCAACCTAGCAGCAGTTTCATAACATATGTAAACACAGAGCTGATTGCTGATTGACTGCAGTTAATCTGATCATGACAAAACACTGGTCCTTCACTGCCTCCTAGTATGGTGCAATTCTGGTGGACTAACCCAAGTCGTCAGAAGATGTGACAACAAAACAACTAAGCACAAACCGTTCATAAATGGCTTAGCTCGTTATCCCAAGGAGTTCTTCAAACCCTAATGGTAATTGTGTCAGAAAAAAGCTTATGCCACTAAGATCCTATTGCATATTCATGCCCTGACGTAATTAATGCAATTACACTGAAACAAACAAGGCTGTCTCCTCTGTTCCTTGTTTAAGTTTTGGTGCAGACACAGCAAGCTATAAACAGGTTGCAGAGCATAAGGCAGGAGCCTCATTTCCACAACAGGGTGGGTGTCAAGAACATTTTGCAGCAGCCCTGTGCAGGCATACTGTCAACCATGAGCTACTGGAAGGAACAGTATTATGTGGCAGGGGAGCAGCGAGGAGGTTATATGTGGATGGAAAATAGGGAAAGGAAACAGCTGACACTTGGAGTTAAACTAGATCAGCAAATGTATTTTGTATGTACATCCTAATCTTCTCAGGTCAGGCTTTGTTAATTCGTGTAACCAGCCTGACCAGCTGTTACATAATTCTTTGGCCTGTTTCTTGTCCTCTCTCTGGGGGGCAATGAATACAATCAGTCGTGTAAAGCTGGTTATACACAGATTGCCCGCACAGATGTGTGTGTGTGTGTGTGTGTTTCCGCTTGCTCACATACCTCGCTCGGACTTCATGTTGTCCAGTGTCATCTGGTTGACTTTAGGGTCTTCTTTCTGTGTCACACGCAGCTTTGACAGCAACACGGCGGTGCCTGGAACCCCCAACCCGCCCCCTAAAAACCCCCTCTGGCCCCTAAGACCCGCCGTATTAACTAAGCGACGATATCAGCTGTAAAGCCTGCGTGTCAGTGCCAACTGCCCCCTATCCAACAACAAAGCCTTGCTTTGTTAGCATGCTCCTGTACGCTTCCATGGAGCCGCACTGTATTGTCCAACTCACACAAAGACAGCTGATACTCGAGGCGTTGGGTAAACGAATTGTCAAGCTGCTTGCTAGCGAGTAACCAATCTGTTAACTAGTAATCTAACTAGCAAGCTGGCTCCTCTCTCAGCTTGTCTCGGATTCCGCCACCTGAATCATAGTTAAGTCGGGATTCATTTCGCAGTCCCCGCTTGTGAAACGTTGATACCGCCGCTACGGAGGCTTGCTAACTCAGCAGTGCTGCTAGCACCACAGCAAACTCGACCAACTAACCTTTTCGATAATGTTGGCTCTATCGTCCAGACATCTCAGCTCCTATATCATAGCTTAGCCCAGCTACAAACGGTCTCTGCATTTTTTTTTCCATTCGGGGGGAGCCACGGCAACACAACGTTTATCCAATCATTACAGTCACAAAATGCTATCAAACGAATTTGGTCAACTTTCGAGGTCGAGCCTTCGCCATTTACTTCTTGCTGTAAACGCCAGCTGCGCTGACGTCCTTTGTGCTCTTCATTAAAACTTTTGCAAACCGACAACAACAAACAACCCGACTCCGGCCGAACGCTTCAGTGATGACGGCAACGTCTGCCGCGAGCGCACACCAAGCAGCCCTCGGAATTTCAGCGCGAGCTGGGTCACCAGACTCCTGCGCGAGACAACGATCTGATAAAATTGAGACGAATATTGAGGCGGATTAAAGGAACAGCGAGTCCTGCTAGTCGTGATGCCACTGTCTGCCTCCGCCGCCTCACTTCCCTCCCTGCTGCTTGTCAAAACAGATCAGCGCAGCTTCAGTCACGTGTCCCAACAACAGGCCCGCTCGTCACTTCCCTCCTGGGCCCAGCCAGAACTTGTAGCCATGGCAACCGCCAACTTAGAAGTGGTACCAAAACTTGTCTGGCATGAAAAGCCTGTCGTGAAATAATCATTTTGCAAATCTGTGACATCTGTGACAGTTGAAGTTTCAGGAGAAAAACTCATGATAAAAACAGATGAGCCACTCTCTGCAAGCTGATTGGTCAGTCCAATTCGGTTTGCGTTCACGTGCTGACGTGAAGGTTCGTCTTTTTCCGTCGTGAACATTTTGTTCTGGCTTCATATGCCTAGGCGTCCAACAGGCGCATACGTTTAAGGTCAAGCTGTTAAATAGTAGCTAACCCTGTCCCATTTGGCTGAGAAACTTTGAAATCCACTAAAATTATCTTTAATGTTTGTAGATCTCAGAGCCGATCAGAGATTTTACAAGGCCCCAGGCAGAATTTGATTTGGGGACCCAATTTAGGTTAGGTGTCCAATAGCCACTTTACCAATGTCTATGTTGTGCTGTTTGTGCTTGATTGTTTGTTTGTATTTTGCTTTTATCACAAGTTGTTTTAGATTTACCTGTAAGCCAACGGTCATTTCTTTAAAAGGATAGTTCAGATTTTTTTAAATGGGGTACTGTTGAAAAGTCATGAGCAGTTAATATCTTACCTGAGGTAGATAACTCTCTCAGTGATTTTATTTGCTATGAAAAGAATAAACTGAGCAAATATAAAGCAGACTTCTAACATCTTGAAACAACATAAGAATGAGATTTTATGTTTCAGTTAAACTGCTTTCATGTTTGCATTGTGGTTTTAGAACTAGCTAATTTCAATTCTGTGAAATCTTAAATGCTCTTAGAGCTCCCAAGAGGCCCCAAACATCAACAAATATCTCTAATACCTTGAGCCATCTACGTTATATTTAATTTGATATGGGTATTGTTAGTGTTTCATTTTCCTTTAACAAAAAGAAGAACATCTTAACAATACAATAGTCACTAAACCTTAAAAATGTCAGATTATTTAAACTGATTTCTTGCAGAACAAAAAGTAAGATTTAGTCAAAATTAGAGATGCACCAATCAGTTTAAAACTCAACTTCACTTAAATTCCTATTTGAAACAACACCTTGAGCCAGTGTGCTTTCACTACACATGCATGGTATATAGCAATTTTGGTTGAACTAGAACCAAACAGAAGAAAAGCTCTTTGATTTAATCTCTTCTTTCATTAAATGCCCCAGAACAACTACCAAGGACACAATGAGGACAATAGTACCTACTTTGCACATATATGCTGTTCACATGAAAGCATAAACTGCTACACAGTTTTAAAATATGATAAATGGCCTGGCATGATAAATTGCAAATTGACTTACATGTGCTTTGTTGTTCCAGCAAAAACAAGCCTGTGAATGTGGGTCATAAAGTCCAAAAGAATGCAAACACCTACCAGCTCAGTGTGGACTGTTATCTGACTGAAGGACAAAGTTTAAGAAAGACGTGGCTGGGTAAAATTAAATATTGATTGAATCCAAGGTTCATTAATCCACCACAGTTAACAGCTCTAAACAACCTTAGCTGAGGCATAGATAACACAGCGTCTGACTGCTAAAACGTCAGTGCGATCCTGTTACAGTCTATTGTGTAACGCTTTATGATTACCTGGCATCATGTTGTGGGAATGCTTTCCTTGAGCAGCAACAGAGAAACTGGTTAGAGTTAATTTTAAAAATGATTGGAGGTGAATCCTGGGCAATGCTGGGGAAAAAATAGTTAGAGGCTTCAAAAAACTGGGGCCAAGGTTCACCACAACCTCAGCTACAATGGAATGGTTTAAATCAAACCATAAACATGTTTTGCGATGGCCCAGTCAAAGTCCAGACCTAAATCCAATAGGTAATCTGTGGCTTGAAAATTGCTGTTTACAGATGCTGTCCATCCAATCTGACAAAGCTTAAGCTATTTTACAAACAGTAGGTAACCATTTTACTGCTGAATATGCCATTGTGGTAGAGACATACCCTTAAAGACTTGCTGCTATAATTACACTGAAAGGTAGTTCTACAAAATTTTAACTCAGGGGGACTGAATGCAAGTGCACAACATGCTTTTCAGATTTTCAGCAAAATACAATAAGGTTTGTGGTTGCAATGTGACATGTGAATAATGTTCAAGGGGTGTGAATACTTTTGCAAGATACTGTGCATATTCATTTTCTTATTACTCTGAATCTGATTTACTTAAACTAGATGGAAAATTAATGCTTCAAAAATGTTGTTTGCTAATTAGGTTTTAAGATGAGAACAGTGTTGTGTCTTAAAATAACAAAAATGTCTCTTGGGTATTGGTGAAAAATCCAAAGTTTGCCATTTTTTCCAGCTTGCACCTCATAACTTTTTGTTATGCAGAGATCACTTCCTTAGGTTACATTTATAAGTATTAAAAACGTAAGATGATAAACAGACTCAAAAACGGTTATTTCTATTTAGTGTAATTAGATCAAAAACATTTAATACAATCCAATAACTACTCATCCAGTTGAATTGACCCACACATCGATTAAATACTTAATACATTCAGCTCATTTACATGCATTGTGGGAAAAAACATTCAGCTGTTCCTTCAGAAATGCCACCAAAGGCTTTTGGTTGGGAAACTAGACGTTACAGCCCCATCTAGTGACAAGATAGATGCATGAGAACATTAGAACAAGGAGTACCCTTGTTCCACACCCTCCATTTCTGCTACCTGTATGACCCCTTCTCCTTTCCAATGGTTATAATCAGTCTGACAGAGAGAGGTATCCCAATCCTTGTGGTTTTTAGTATAACAATGACCATCAGTGGGACCCTTTGTGGGGTGCCTTGAAACGACATTGTTGTAAATAAGCTCCGTCTTACTAAATAATCTGAACTGAAACTTTCTGTGTAGTTATGCTGCTATAGGCTTAGACTGTTGGAGGACATAATGACCACTTTCACCCTCTTCTCTACATTCTCACACTACTCTCCAATTTTGCATTATTTGCTGTTATTTCAGCTTCTAACTTTATGTTCTCTCTCTTTTCTCTTCCTAGAAGCTACACCTGGCCTGATTCTGTGTCTACCTGTAACACCTATTTCAGCTTCTAACTTTATGTTCTCTCTCTTTTCTCTTCCTAGAAGCTACACCTGGCCTGACTCTGTGTCTACCTGTAACACCTTTCTGGAGAGGGGTATCGTCCGAGCTTCTGCTGGCAACAACTTAATGCTCACCCTCTACCGATGATCCGCATGGCCCTGTCTTTTAGTGTTTAACCCTTTCTCTCTCCTAGACATGGCGATTGACTGAGCTTTTACTGTAACTAACTCTCTGTGCTCTCTTCAGACTCTAACCTTGAAAACTGGCTCAGAGTTTATCTGTTCTTTCTTTCTAGGTGAAACAACTAAAGGAGCTACATCCATTAACATTTACCTTTTCCTTCCCATAGAAAGTACTCCTGGATCAGTCCTTCTTTGTTCTCTTTGTGTCTCTGCTCTGTTCTCTCTAACCCGCAGTCGGTCGTGGCAGATGGCCGCTCACACTGAGCCTGGTTCTGCTGGAGGTTTCTTCCTGTTAAAAGGGAGTTTTTCCTCTCCACTGTCGCTACATGCATGCTCAGTATGAGGGATTGCTGCAAAGTCAACGCCAGTGACTGTCCACTGTCTCTACATGCTCATCAGGGAGGAGTGAATGCTGCAAGTCACTGACTGGATGCAATCTGCTGGGTTTCCTTAGATAGAAAAACTTTTTATCCAATTTGAATAAATAACTGAATCTGACTGCACTGTTCAATGATTAAGATTAATTGGAATGTATGTACCTGACTTTTGTGAAGTCCCTTGAGACGACATGTGTTGTGAATTGGCGCTATATAAATAAAACTGAATTGAATTGAATTGAATTGAATTGAATGGAATTAAGTAGCAGAATAAACGGCACTGTACTGTACATCCATGACTAAAACGATTAACAGCAACCAAATGGCACACATGCTAAGACTAAATTGCTCATCCAAAAAGTTTAGCTGAATTTTGGACTCATGGTATGTTCTGCCTGCATATTGGCACTCACACCTTGATCACCATTTGCTGGAACATTAACTATTCTAAGTTAATAAATTAGAGCTTCCAGAGCCCTGAATGCTTTCCATATTTTCTAGGTTGGTGGATGCTTTCATTGCACTTTGAAGCTTAAAGTCAGTTACTGTATTTATTGGCTCAACAGTATGTAAAGAGGTGGATGAAGTTCAGGATAAATTTTTCAAGCTCGTATGTGAAATATTTACAGAAATAGGAATGCACTGATTTCTGTTTAAGGACACAGTTCTTTACATTCTTGGACACGAAGACCTCTTTAAACCTAGGGATAAGTGGAAAATTAAGGGAATGGATGGAGCAGGATGTTCACCAAGAAGCATTTATTATTCTTTGCAAAACTATTGGTACGGAGGTAAGAATTTCCAAATTTTTTCACATTACAACCACAAACGTCATTGTATTTTAATGGGATTATGACTAACACAAAGCAGTGCATAATTGTGAAATGATAGGAAAATAATACATGCTTTTCCTTTTTTTATACAAATAAAAAAACACCCTAATCTGCAATTAAGCTGCAAGTCTTTGGGGTATTTCTCTACCAGCTTTGAACATCTAGAGACTAAAAGTTTTGCATTTATCTTTGCAAAATAGCTCAAGCTCAGTCGGGCTGAATGGAGAGCAGCTGTGAACATCAGTTGCCAAGACTTACCACAGAATCTCAATTGACTTTAGGCCTGAACTTTGACTGGGCCACTCTAATTTACTTTGATCTACACCATTCCATTGCATCTCTGGTTGTACGTTAGGGATCACTGTCCTTCAGGAAGGTGAACCTCTGCAATAAAGCCACCATATCACCAAGTCTTTGGCAACCTCTAAGAGGTTTTCTTCCAGCACTGCCCTGTATTTGATTTCATTCATCTTCCCATGAACTGTCCAACAGTGGCTTCCGTCTTAAAGCTCTTCTACAGAGGCCAGATCTGTGGAGCACATGACTTATGGTTGTCATGTCCACAGACCCCTCTGCCTGAGCTGAGGATCTCTGCAGCTCCTCCAAAGTT
Organism: Crenichthys baileyi; assembly: GCA_036173005.1. Lineage (NCBI taxonomy): Eukaryota > Metazoa > Chordata > Actinopteri > Cyprinodontiformes > Goodeidae > Crenichthys > Crenichthys baileyi. The sequence goes on along the minus strand of JAHHUM010001530.1, from coordinate 104,849 downwards.
ATGTGGTATGAAAACTTTAGCAAGATACTGTATGAAAAAAGTTATTCAATTCCCATCCAAGACAGACTCATATACTTGCATGCCTTATCTTCTGCTTTTTCTTATCTGATTTGGAGCTTTATTGATTCAATTTATCTGTCTGAGCTGAAAAAAGACAGAACACACTCAGCTAAAATCAAATAAGAAAGAAAAAGTAATAAAAGAGCCGCAGCCTCAGACGTTGGAAATACCAACAGTTTATTTTCTACCTTTTGTGACTACAGAAATGTTGAAACATCTGAACACTGAAAAAGCTGGATGACATCATCACTTGCTTCTTGATTTTCTTTCTTCTTTTTTTTTCAAAATTATTTTGCTTAGCAATCACAACAGATGATATTGCACGGCACTGAGAAAGCAGTAGCAAAGCTCGGGGAAACGGCAATGACAAATCAAGTCATGGGACATGGAGTTATACATGTGAGAGTAACACCGACAGTATTGCCTCTCTGGCACACGTGCACACTCACACTCACACACACTCAGAGACGGAAAAAACAAAAAAAACAAAAAACGCTGTGTGTGTGGGGGAGGGGGGAGGGGGGTCAAAATAAAAAAAAGAGAACAGGGTCGAGCAAATCGATAGGATTTCATTTTGAAATGCAAGTGCAGAAATGGACTGTGACTGTAATCTGATCCTATATGGATGCAAGAACAAATATGCTTGTTTATCAAAACCCTTCAAGCATCTTTGATTATGAATAGCTCGAGGACACCCCTCTGTGGGTGAGAAACTAGTTCCCCAGCGTAAAAAGATCCAGATGATTGTCTTAGGCGCTGCAGTATTGTTATGAGACTTGTAGTCAAGCTATCCATCATATGGGAGCTCCTTTGGGACGAAACTAATAAGATATAAAGTAAGAAAAGAATAGGTCAACATTGCATCAAACGGTTTCAATATAAATACACTCCTTTTTGAGTAAAACCTCACTGCTTGTACTTTGCTGATGCAATATTTCCCATCCTGTGATGTAATGGCTGCAAAACATTCTGATTTCACCTCTTCTGACATTCAGTGCTTTTAGATTTTGCACTGTCTGAGGATGAAGCGAGGAAACATCACTAATAGTGAATCCTCTGGTCTGAGCCGCAGTGATCAGCCACACATATGCAAGCACTTCAGAAACAGTCTGACTATATGCAGTGCAAACACTCAAGATAGACGGAAAAAAACACCCCACCAAGAGATGCATGCATCCAAGCTTGCACACCTCTGCATTACCTGAAATCTCAGTTGCCCAGTCAATCTAAGTGTCAGCCTTCATACGCACTCACACAGAAATTCCTTGGTAAGGTTCTTTGCAGTTTTATTAGACTTTGCTATGAGTACGTACCAAAAGAACAGATACTTGGTGGAGTGTGGCGGTGAGCCACGGCAAATAAAAACAGACCCAGCTCCGTGGCACAGCCCCTGGCAGACCGGCTGCCCCAGCCCACGCTCCACCTCACTCCGTGCACAAGACAGTAAAGTGAGCAGGGCTTGCAGCCCTGGTTTCAAAATGCTTTCAGATTGTACATTTAACAGGAGATTTCCCACACGGTAGAGTAAGCTTGCCTACATAGCCCTACGCCTTCTACATTCTATACCCGTGAGAATGGCGGAGAAAAACTCAACAAATCTACCTCAGAAATGCCAGTGCTTTTTCTATTTTTTTCCATTATACATATTCTTTCTCCAATTTTTGGTTTGTTTTAAAAAACTTTGGATGTGCAGTATTACCCATAAAGTAACTCTTTTTTTTCTCAAAACATTCAAAGGAAACTTAAAATCCACACACACACACACTGCTTATTTGCCAGCCATCCAACAAAGTAGGCTCTATTTGACTTTGTCGGCACTGGCAAAAGGACCATCTGGATTTTTGGCAGTGTTCAAAACACACATTGAAATGTTGACTAGGAAGTAGCTTAAAAAAATCCAACAAAAACTACTCCTCTGTTAGATCTAAACAGTGGAAATAAGGCTGTAACATAAAACATAAAATGTCTTTTTTGTTTCATATTTTCCCCTCTCAAAACAACCCTACTATGTACAAATCTAGAGCTTCTACAAATCCATAAATTAAAGAACCCATACAAAAATGCAATCAAATTAAAATCACAACACAGTAGTAGGTAGAAGAGAAAGTAGGAACACAACATCACAGCAGTTGGTTTTACCCTGTAAAAGTAATCGTCTACATCATAATATTGGCATAAACCCCAATGTCTGATAAAAAATACTCTTCTCCCCCTTCCATCCCTTAAGTTTCGCATCAACCCTGAAACTTTGTCCTCCGTATTTTGAAACAGAGCACTTCTGCTCTGTTAATTAAAAATAAAATAAGAAAACCAGCAAATAACAGCTCGAAAATAGATAATCATACAGATTTTTGACGTAACAATATCAAACACCAGACAGGTGGAGTTCTACCTTACTCATAGATAAGACGTCTCGATGCAGAACTCAAAGGAATCATTACTATGAGGTATTTAGAGACACTGGTAAAAGACATGCACGGCCAGAGTGCTGGACCTTCCTACACACAGCAGAGAGAGAAGGAAGGAAGGAGGGACGGAGAGGGGGTGGTGTTGGGGGGGCGGGGGGGCAAGCAACAAAGACCTTTGGTTTGATCTGTAGAAGTGGACAACAAAAAATCCTTTGGTATGTTTTCATTGCATGGTTGCGCTGGCAAAAGCACCACGGTTTGATTCAAAGAACGTCAAATAAAAGAAAGAAAAAAAATCCTTGTCTCTTCAGTTGTGGCGCTTCTACAGGCTGAGGTATTCACAGAGTCAAAAGTGAGAGGTCAACAGCGGTTTAACACTTTGGTTCAAGCAAGGCACTCGTCCAGGGAGTTTTTTTTTTGTTTTAGAAAGATTGCAACACATCTGCTTCTACTTTCAGGAACATATTTGCCTATAGTTGAATCAATAATTCTGCCCATGGCTATGTCAGGCTGTCTGCGTGTTGTCATGTGAAGATGTTTGATTTATTTGTTTGTTATGCAACCATAAAAGGCAGGGCCAGTAGAAAGAAAATAACCTACAGTACTGTAAAAAACTATTCACCTCACTGCTCTTATTGGTTTTCGGTCACACTGAAATGTTTTAGATAATTAAAGACATTTTTATATCAAACAAATATAAGCTACGTAAATATAAAATGCTTTATTAATGAAAAAAGATATCCAAACCATCCAGGCTTATGCAAAAATATACCTGTAGAATCAAGAAATCATGTAAAAAAATACTCAGAATGTGGTATGGCTAAAAGATCTCAAAGAGCAACTCATCATGTCCTGATCTGAAGACATTCAAGAAACGATAAGAAACAACAACAAAAAAAAAAGAGCACAGACGCCCCCTCACGTTTCAGATAAAACATCTTGGTGAACTCCAAGACTTTTGGGTAGACATTCTGTGGACTGAGAAAACAACAGTGAAACCTTTGGAGAGGTGTGTATCCTCTAAAATCTGGTATAAAATTAACACAGCATTACACAAGAGAACAAAGTACCAATAGCGTTCTGTTATACTAAAACAAAACAAATGAAGATTTTTGAAGTCTGGACTTAAATCCCATTGAAATGCTGAATTAGGATAATTCAGCATAAAGGAGTGGGTCAAAATTCCTCCATCGCGATATAAAAGACTCGTCGCTAGCTTGAAGCTATTAGGCTGGTGTAGCTTCTCAGACATCCAGTACATGACAATCCAGAGTTTAAAAAAAGGAAACGAGACAATGTCAATTTTTCTTCTATTTAACTTCTTAGGATAACCAGTTATTAGGTTTAACGAGCAATTATTTTCCTCATAGGGCCAGGTAGGTTTGGATAGCTTTTCCCCAAATAAATCCTAATTTGAAAACTGCATTTGTATTTATTCACGTTATCTTTGCTTGATATTCAATTACCTTTGATTATAAATTTGTTTGATGAACTGAAACATTTAAGAGTGACAAAAAAGCAAAAACAGAAGAAAACAGGAAGGGGGGAAATAAATGTTCACAACAATGTAGATTAAATCCACATGTTACTAAAAATGTGATAAATCAAGCTACAAATTTAACTTAATGCATTTCTTTTACAGTTTAACTGGCCTTTATGTCAAAAAAAGCAGTAAGCATAAATGCATTACTTCTCTAACAAAGATCACATTACTACAAGTCTACTCTGCAGGCACCTGCAGGGACAGTTGTGTGCATCGACGGCCTGGATCAGCATGTCTGCCTTTACCTCCATCAGCAGGGCTATCTATTGAGCTGTAATAAGAGCACAAATTAAGCAAGAGCACGCGTAAAAAGAGGATGCATGGGCTGATTGCAGGTTGGAGGGTCTGGAACAGGGAGAAGGACAGGACAGGTGCGAAGACGCAGGGGGAAATAAAAGGGGGGCAGGACACATACATCACACTTCTTTGAACACCACTCACAGAGGCCGTGCAATTAGAAAAAATCTTTGGTTATCTTTGGTATCATCAAAAGTGATAGAAATCACATATGGAACTTGAGTGAGGTAGCATCTTTGGTTCACACTAAGAAAAAAAAAACATCACCAGGTCTTGAAACATTTTTTTGTCTCTTGTCATATTTTTGGTTTTTCTCTCATAGAAGAAGAAGAAGCAGCTTCTGCTGGCCTCTCCTTCAAAGCTTTGTTGTGATGAATGTAGATCTGCTAACCCCAGTCAAGAGGAGGGCGCAGCTTAATACATTTAATTCTGCGCTACCCCGAGCCAGGCCCGTGTGGTGCTTTCGTCTGAGTGCTGAAATGCATAACTTCCCAGGAGGAGGGAGGGAGAGGGAGGAGGGACTTGGCAGCAAACTTCCGTAAAGAGCCGGGGGTATGCTTTGTATTCAGGTGAAGAGTTGACATTGCTATGTAAGTGCCTGAAAGTGATTCGATTATTGATATCATCTCCTCTGCTGTACATCTTTGATGAGGAGATAAAATCAAATCCACGTGAAGCAGGAGGGGATGATGGAGTGACACTCAGTCCTGATTATCAAAGTGGTGACATAGTTTGTCCTTAAAAAAACTATCAGAGGCTATCTGTCACACACAGAGCCAGCAGTTTGTGCTTTCACGTCGGCACAGAAAACACACAGTTAAAAGAGATAAAGTAGCGCTGAACATGTACAGCCACAGATTCATCTCACAGTGCTGCACACTTGAATGCTTTGACTAAGTGAGAAGTTGAAAATGGGATAGCAACAAGGCAACAATATTCAGGTTTTGGTCATATTTATGTGATTGGGAAGTTTTGTCAATAATAAGCATTAACACTCTTATGCTTGGGGTACAGGAATGACAGGTTTTCTCGGGGAGTAATGCAGGAAAAGATGTAAACATATTATTATTAGGCATGGGTCGGTTATTGGTGTTGCTGTTTTCTGTCGGTAAGTACAGATTTTTGTTATCTATTTCTGCACCACCTAAGAAGCTTGAAACTGAAGAGGGCATAGGTTTCTCTTATTTTCATAAGTCAATGCTTCACTATGTTGGATGAAAGCACCACTACATGGTCTGAGCTCTGGTTTTTCTCCTTTTTGATTTGGTCTAGGCTGTTTGGGTTAGCAGTCTACCAATGGACATTTCCTGTCCCCGTCTGTCTGGAATGCTTGATAGAATGACAGACCAACAGAAAAACAGACATACAGGGAGTCAGACAGTCAACGCCACTGGTCCAAACAAAGTTGCAGAACAATCCAGTCGCTCCTGCAGGATGATTTTTTTTTTCCCTTAAAGTTGATTGGCCAATCCCGCTGGAACTCCACAATCATCCCTATTTTCTTTTTTTTTTTACTTTTTTTTTCAGGCTGTGGACAGCTGCAGACCAGACTGCCAATAGGCTGATTAAACCTCCACTTAGGGACCCATCATTAAAACCAACCAATCAGATTAGAGATAAGGATGGCAAATGATAAACTGATACATAGTAGGGACGTGAGGAGGTGTCATAAAGCTAAAGACCTGTGTGTGTGTGTGTGTGTGTGTGTGTGTGTCTGTGTGTGTGTGTATGTATGAGTGTAAAAGGGAGTGAAGTCTTTTTGCAGTATGTTACACAAAAATGTGTTGCTGAAACAAACATTGTAAAGCAGGTCAAACAAGAAGTCTTTGGTTTGCTTTTCATCTTTGGATACTATAAATATCAATATAGTACAGGTTTAAGGGCAAAACGTTGCTGCAAGGTCTTTAAGTTTTCTTTGTTTCTCAGAAGGTTTTAAAGCTTTTCCACCGAGGTTGAGTCAGTCCATGAGTTGGTCGGTCAGTCCGACTTCAGGCTTTGGTGCAGGCGTTGGGCCCCGGGTTGGCTGCGTGACCAGAGCCATCGTCCACCCACTTGTCTAGGCTCCGGCGCCGAGCGTTCATGAAGAAGTTGCTGACTGTGGCCAGCTCGAGGCCCAGCTGCTGAGCAATGGTGAGCTGGAGCTCCTTGGACGGACGCTTGTTCTCCTTGAAGATGGCGTGGAGCGTCCGCCGCTGTACGTCTGTGAACACCAGCCGGGGCTTTTTGCTCACATTCCCTCGCTCGCTTCTGCTGTGGTCCTGCTCCTTGCGCTTACAGGCTGCGAAGAACGAAAACAGACAAAACAGCAGCAGTGAGAGAGGCACATATGATGGAAAAAAACAGGAATCAGGTCAGAATGCTGTTAACGAACTGGCTTATGTAGGCTTAAATGTCTGCAGATTACACTTCAGTCCCATTAATTTAATAATAAAAGCCAAATAGTAGCTGAATGCAAAAAGATTTCCAATATTACCATTGTTACCATTTACTCTTTTCTTTAGGTTATGTTAGAAATGCATTGCGCTTCTGTTTTTTTCTCAGATTGGTTTTGACAAGTGGTTGACCTCTAATGTGTCTGGACAACCCAGACAAGACCTGCATTTGCCGATTTGATTAATAAATCTAACGTGTGAATTGCACTGCTGCAGTGTTTGACGTAAACAGAAAGTGCTCAGTGATCAGCTGATCAGGGGTTTCATATGTTATGTGGCTATACTCTTGAAAAACAAAGGACACTCCAAGAATCATAATGCTCAACGATCTCTAAAAGACCACACATACTGACAAGCTGATCTTTATGCCTCTGAGGGCTCTCTTTGACATTTAACAACTGAAAGGAATCCTGCAGCTGTCTGAATGCTGGAAGCTGTGCTGCTTTTTTCTAACACGGCAATTATTGAGAGAAATATGAAATCACAGTGGGATTTTTCACTTTCTTTCATTTTTCTCAGAGCAATGTAGACAGCAGCACCTGGTCGTGGTGAAGACAGCACCCACTGATAAGATAAACCGTTACAATGTAGCTAATAAAACTAAATACATTTGCATACATTGTATTTGAAAAATATATAAGTTTAACAGTTAAAGACATTTATATCAATGAGTTAAGTTCCAACTAGTTTTTAAAAAGAGGTGTTAAATTCTCACAAAATATAAGATCAATTTCTTCAATTACTCAGTTAGGTTTTAACTACTCTGTTTAATATTAGCTTAAATTTTTAAGAAAACAAGAACTATTTGTCAGTTCTTATTTACATTTTATTAATCAAATGAAAGGACAAAACCTTTGCAATCCAGAAACAACGTCCTTAATTTCAAAGTCACGAGCTCAGATCAATATCACATACACCTGATTAATATGAATACAGTTTCCCAATTACAGTCAGTGGTGCACAAAAATATGTTTTATACATCTTCCTGTGGTAGGTCCTTGTTGGTGGTAAAATCCTGACCAACCAACTCCTATTGTTTTTAACAATCTGGTTTGCCCTCCCTTTCAAAAAAAATCTAATCAAATACAATTTGAATAAAGTCATAAAAACTTACGGAAACAGTTATAAACAAGCCTTATTCAACTCAACCACAGCTATGATGTGCCTTTTCTTACCAATGACTGCTTTAGGTTAGGTGGCTTAGCTTGCCACCAAGTTTGACTTTACTTTTGTGGCTAAAATAGTTAAAGATGGACACAAACCTTAAGTTTTGCTTCAACAAATAAACTTTCTCAACATGTTTTGTGACAATCCTCACCTCTTACTAAGTTTAAATAGTCGTTTATAATCCAACACATGCACATCAGCCCTGTGGGCTCTGCCTGAATTGAATGAACCAGCATTCAGGTAAAAGTTAGGTTAGGTCTTATAGTGTAAATAGTAGCCCCCTGAGGTAGGGAATGATGAGCGCTGTCCATGGTGCTGAAAGCAAGGACGCCCCCAGGCCTAAGATACGACTGAAACATCTCATCTAAGCGACAAGAGAAAATTTAGGAATATATTTAAAATATAAAGCAAATATATTGTTGCAATTCTGCTGCTGTTTAACTTTCTGAGTTTTGTTTTCGTTTTACTCGGTCAGCTACAGCACAGCCAGGTAAACTGAAGCGCACCAATGGGGTAACACCAACAGGGGGCAGACGCGGGCTGCTAAAGGGACAGGGCGGAAGCCAACAAGGACTCACCGGGGGGAAATTAATGAATGGCAAAGTTCTTATCACAAAACATTCTTTAAAGGAGCACTAACTAATTGAAGGACTGATTAAAGACTTTCATTAGTAAACCTTTCACAAAATAACTAAATAACTAAATAAGCGATTTACAGGCAGAGAGATTAGCTACATTGAGCGGAGAATGTTTAAGTCAGTATAGATTTATAATCAGTATAGATTACTAAATTTCAGGCGTTAATACTTTATTTTTAATATGATGTTTGTCAGCATTTTTCTTTAAATGAAGTCTAAATTAAGTGAATTTTGTGAAAGTTAACACCTCCTTGCCTGTGACAGCTTCAGTGCGTGCTAAAGTGCAGCACAGTCGCCTATTGGCATGACCATAAAGAGAGGTATAATGGTGTGTATGAGTAGCCCGGTGTCTCCAGCGCTGGTAAATATTAACAGAGAGTCGGAGCCCCTTGTGTTAAGGGCCGCTATAAATCAGCAGGAGTGAAGGCCACTCAGACAGCAGCAGGAGCCAGCACGGAGCGGCCACGGCCACGGTGCAAGGAAGAGGCCAGGCCGAGAGAAAGAGGGACAGAGAGAGATAGTTTTCCCAGGACTCTGGGGGACCTAACAACGGCCTCATTATCAGCCTAATCACACACGGACAGGCTCAAACAGTACCACTGCTGCTCCCAGCTAATCATTACAAACACGTAGATAACTCCACACACTGAAAACACACTGCACACACTGGGCCTGTACACAACAAACAGACCTGTGTGCAGAAAAATGCTGCAAATGTACAACATAGTCTATCTGTGCTTTCAAATGAACTGGAATAACAATTTATTGATCTTTTTAAATACAGCAGATAATTCCATTATTAGAATTAATCCTATTCTATTGTATTCTACTCTGACGTCTCATATTACTGCTTACGTGGGAAAACCAGAAACGGCCCGAGATTGATTTCAGAAGCCTAAAATCAAAAAGTATATCATATCTACTTCAGCACACTAACAGATTCTCCTGGCAACGGCCGGATCAATAACATGGGCCTAGCTCATTGTCTATTATCTTGAAATGATGTGTTATATATTTTCTCGTTTTTTCTTAGATATATTTTTTAAACATATTATTTGATATAATACATTAACTCAATTTTTATATCCTAGCTAACATTATATTATGCTAATAAATTTTTTGTTTTAAATATAGAAAAATTATTAAACTAACACTTTTGGTATTCAGGCGATAATAAAGCAACACAGCCCGAAAGAATTAAGAGTAGGCGCAAAAGAGCTTCTGATTTTCCTCTACTGCTAAACAATAATAATCCAAGCTTTGAAAGAATGCATACATCAAAATCGATAATCTACACCATGATTTTGATCGAATTATAGACTGATAACTTAAACTGTGAAATTTGCGTCAAATATAAAAACAGCCTTTACATAATAATAATAATAATAATAATAATAATAATAATAATACAATAATAAAATAATAATAATGAAATGCAACCTATCTCACTTTGCGATTGCACTCGCTTACAAAGGCGAGCACACACGAACACATATATTTATACATTTATACATACATACAGGCAATATAGGCATATATATATACGCATAATTTTTGGGCCTCACCTTTAATTGACTTGTGCCTACACCTGAGAGGCAAATTAAAGCACTGGTCCATCTGTTAATTACACAAACTTCAGTCAAGTCAGATTCAGTTCTTGAGCGCAGCATGAACCTGGCTATTGGATTCTGTGCTAATACGCTTTTTTTTCTTGTCTAAACAGGGTTACTCTATTATTTGAAGCCAGGGCCAAAGCAATCTTCACCTGCTAAATTATGCATGACACCAACTCCAGTTGACATTTAAATCTAGTTTATCACCCACTCTCAGAAATACGTCAACACACAAGCACACACACTATTTCCTCTGTGTCCGTTCACAAGTAGACAGACAACAACAACAAAAAAGGAGCTGATCAGTTGCATGGACACCAAAATAAACACGTCCTTATAACGACTTCTGGGAGACAGATCAGTTTACGAACACAGTGCTGCGATCGATATTTTGGAGGTAAAATGACATGAGCACTTGTTTCACACAAGCCCAAAATTAGTCTAGAAACAGTAAAAAGAGGGCTCGAACTGATCCCTCGGCAATGATTTTCTGCAATGATGAAACACACGAGTTTTAAATTCCTTATGATAAATAAATGCATGCTTCATGAGATAAAAACACTCCTCGCTTCAATAATAATAATAATAATAATAATAATAATAATAATAATAATCTTTCAACTGATGTTGACATTTTTTAGCTTTACACTTATAACCTTTAATTTCTGCACACAAGATTGAAGTTTAGATCATCTCTTCATTTTATGAGCAACAGTCAGCCTGGAGGGAACGTTTGTATTGAATATGACCCCTGTGCGAATTAACAGACAGATAGTTTTCCATTAAACAACGTGAATGTTACCTTACAACCCACATGAATTGCAAATTGTTCAGCATAGGAGCAAATATTCGGTTACATATTGGTTTTCTCTGCGGCTAATTCAGAGAATGAAAGCAAAACAATGAAAAATAAAAAAAAGAGGTGCTTTACCGAGGCTTCGCTCACCTGCGAGCCTGAGCGCACTCATGCGTTGGAACTCAGGCTCCTGCAGCCACTTCCACATGCGTCGAAAGGTCTCTCTGCCGGACTTGAGCTTTGACCAGGGTTTGGGGTTTCTCAGCAGGTCGGACAGGGTCCCCTGAGACCTGCACAGGACCCGCTGAGCAAAGATGGCCTGAGGGATGCTGTAACGCTTCAGCTCCGTGGTGATCCTCTGCGCTACTTCTTTGGTATTCACCTCCTCCATCTGTCCCCCAGAAACACTACCACCACCACCACCTCCACCCACGCCGCCGCCCCCTTGGTGCCCAGGCCCGGAGGCCTGCTCCCGACTGTTACCCAGTCCCTGGCCGTGGCCCTGCACGCCAAGGTGGGCGTGCGGGTGATGATGCAGGCCATTGATTTGCACCATGCCCGCGGAGGAGCTCATGTGCTGCTCAGCGTGTCTGCTAAGCATTGCCGGATGGTGAGCCTCGAACCCGCTGGGTGTGAGCATCTTTTCGCCGGGCATGGCGGCGCCGGGATGAGCATACGGAGGGATGCCGGCCTGAGACGTGTGTATGCTGGCCAGCCCAGAACCAGATAGCGGGGAGAGGCTTTGGCCCATGCAGGGATCTTTGTGATGATACGCGGGATACAAACTGTTCATAGGCGCCAAACTCCGGTCCTCTCGCATCAACGTGAAGCTGCCGCTGACGTTTCCAGGGATCCTTTGGTGAGGATGGGGGTGCGGATGATGGGGATGGTGGTGGTGATGATGGGGAGGAAACTTGTCGGACACGGTGGAGATGGGGGGTAAAGGCTGTAGGGGGGTCAGGGTAGTGTAAGTGGTGCTCGCGCTCATGCCATGGGGGGCTTCGCACATGCTGATGGCTGGATGCAGGTGTCCCGGGTGACCAGGGTGATAGTCTCCGCTGTCCAGTAGGGTCGCCATACCCATAGCGCGGTGGCTTAGACCCCGCGGGCTTGGACGGGAGTGCGGACTGTGGCCGTTCAGCAGCTCTCCGTGACCGGTGATGGAGTCATGGCTCACTCCATGCAGGTCGCCTATATTCTCCATCGACAGCTGCGCGTTCATGATCCGGGCAGCGCTCTGGACCAACCATCTATCTGACCTACTGCTCTAAGCTGATGTCCAGAAGTCCACACGTCCAGTAAAGTTCAATTTTCTTTTGTTGCTTTTGGTGTCCCCCTTGCAGCAGCCGCCTCTACCACCTCTTCTGTGTCACAATATTTGATTATTGTCCTACCTCTTTGCCGTCGCTTTCAGGAATGTAACTTCTCCTCAAAATCGGTTATTTTTTCTTCTGCATATATATATAGGCCCTATATATATATCTATATATATATATATCTATATATATATAGATATATATATCTATATATATCTATATATATACACATATATATATATATATTTGTTTTTGCTTTTAAACCCGTATATTTGCTTCTCTTTGTAATTCAAGCCCCCCGTCGCCAACCAGCTGTCCTTGCGCTCCGGTCGGGTGCCGCGCCATCTCTCTAGCGGTGTGTGTCCAGTCCTTGCTCCAGCGCAGCACAGATCTCACCGTCTGCACATGCGCATTGTGCACACCGGTCTCCTCCCATGCTCCCCCCCACCCTGTCTTACACAAACACACACACACCTCCCCACTGCTCTGACGTCGCGCTCCTTATTAAGAAAGAGAAGCGTCAAACGCCGTTCCGCACACATGGCAAACCCTTTTAACATTTAATAGACACATTAGAAGGATATTAGAAGGTTTTCATAAATAAAGTGTTCCTATAGTCACAAAAAATACATTTCAGAAATCTAGAATAGCACTCTACCTATAAGCAATCAACATTTCAGGTATACCAATCATTACTGTTGCTACTCATTAAACAGATATCTGAAAGTTGTCCTAAGTTACAGTAAATAAGCAACATCTGAAATTCAGTTTTTTTTTTCATTTCGAATGTCTAAAATGAGAGTTATCACTAGTAACTATAGGATAATATATCTGAAATGAGAGTTTCTGATTGTAAGAATTCTATTTCAGTAGTCCACAATGACACACCTTCTATTCACAAACACTCAGATATCTCAAACATTATTGTTGGTGGACCTAAGTCTAATTGCTAATCACTCATCAAAGTGCCTTTGAGTTTACTAGTTAACATGTTGTGTTGGCTATCCAAAGATATAGAGATATTTGGAAAGTTTTTTAACTCTGGATATCTAAAATGATAATTACTAGTAATCGTATGAAGGCATTTGAGATCAGGGCTCTACTAAAGAGAATTATATTTCAAATATGCAGAATGACATTCTTCAGCATTTTAGACATTTGAAACAGCATTGCTGTCAGTCATTAACATGAATAATAATTCCAGATAATATTTTAGTTATATATCCAAAATAAATCCATTGTCTCAGTACACCTATCCTTGCAGAAGTACAGGTATCTATCCCTACATCATATTGGGCAAAGGGGGTACACCCTGCTGGACAGGTCGTCAATCTATCACAGGGTGACACAGTGACATACAGGTTGTACAATTGTGCACACAGGCACCAGAGTATCCAGCGAGAGCCCACACTCGGGAGATCATACAAACCTTCTTGCTGCAAGGTAACAGTGTTCACATCTGTAAGTAAAGTAAATCAAACTTCTGTGAAATCAAACTGTCCACTTAGGAAGCAACACTGATTGACAATTAATTTCACATGCTGTTGTGCAAATGGAATAGACAACAGGGGGAAATCTTTGGTGATTAGGAAGACACACTCAATAAAGGAGTGGTTCTGCCCAGGTGGGACACAGACCACCTTCTCAGTACCTTCTCGCTTTCTGGCTGATGTTTGCGGTCACTTTGAAATGTTGCGTCGGTGCTTTCACACTCGTGGTAGGCATGAACACGGACTACTACAACCCACACAAGTGGCTCAGGTAGTGCCCAGCTCATCCAGGATGGCACATCAATGCAGACCTGTGGCAAGAAGTTTGCTGAGTCTGTCAAGCCCGTAGTGTCCAGATGCCGGGAGCGCGCTACCAGAGCAACCCCAAACCAAGAGACAGAACCAGCACCCCAAAATCCTATTTCACTACAGCAGGACAGACGCTGCGCAGAGGCCGTAGGAGGGACAAGAACCCAGCACACAGGACCGCTACCTCCCCAGCCCCTTTGTGCAAGGAGAGAACAGGCATGCGAGCTACTGTCATGAGCCCTGCAAAATGACCCTCAGCCTAAGAGCCAACAAATGCCTGCCATGATAGCTACTTGCACAAAAGGTTAAGCAAATCCGACTCTCATGAATGCGATACGCGCAATATCAGTGCATGGCCCACCAGACGTTCAACACAATGGGGTTAGATGCCTACCAGGACCCAACACCATCGTGCCATGGAACGCTATGGCATTTGCCCAAAGAACCACCCAGATTGTCCCTGTAATTTAGCCACTGGCCACCCTGTGCCCTACTTTTCACAGATGAAAGCAGGTTCCACACTGAGCCACATGTGACAGTGACGTGACAGCAGACGGGCAGACATCCGTGTAGCCGAGAGCGATCCGCCCTCACGACCTGCAACATACACTTTCCAGCCATGCCACCGCCTTATAGGCCAGCCTGACGGTCCTAGTAAAGTGGTGTAGAGATGGTCGGCCATCTCTCTTTAGGAGGGCCGCCAGAGGTAAGCACATGACGCCATTTAGGCTACCGCAGACCAATGAGATACCTCAGACCCCTTCGTGGACCATATATGCTGCCCAGTGCACTGCGTCTAGGCCCTGAGGCTTCCCTCCTAATGCAGGACAATGATAGACATCATGTGGCATGAAGTGCTATGTCAATTGACTAGTTTCTGCAAGATGACAGACATTGAAGCCTTATGGACCTCGGACCCTTGCCCGTTCAACCGAGACTGATATTACTGCATTTGCAAACCACATCTGCCGGACATCATGTACGCGCTACCATACCACCAATGTACTACGTTGACAACACAGACTGTCCAGAGTATAGCGCGGATGACCTTATAGTCCATGCGTCTGGCAGGAGATCCCTGCAGCGAGGACCATCCGCCCGTCTCATCCTGAGCATGCCCAGGCACCCCGCTGCTGAGCACGAGGTATACAGCCCCCAGTGGATGGCCACACACAATACTGAGAACTCATTTGACTTGTTTATCAAGCGACATACTACATACAAAGTTGCCGATCAGCCTAGTTATGTGCGTTTTTCCACTATTCAATTATTGTGCTAGTGACTCCAAATCCAGGCCGACCATTTTCGGATTTCATAAATGTGATTTCCATTATGATGATCTATTGTGTGATTTGTTGTCAGCACAATGCAGTTTTGTACAGCCACAAAGTATTCAATGAGAATCATTTCAATATCAATTTAGATCTAGGATAGTGTTATTCATGCCAGTGTGTTCCTTTTTATTTTTTTTGAGCCAATCGTATATATTACTGAACCGTAAGAATGAGTTTTTTTTTTTTTTTTTTTCAAGATGGACATACGGAAGATAAGAAGCTATTCTCGCAATCCACATCTTCACATTCTTGTCGGATGTTCCATTCAATTAAGATAACAGAGATATGACGGTTGCTAGGAAAACAACAATAAAAAACCTGCCCATAGTGCCCCAGACATCCTGTGACAAACTTGTGAACTGTCCTGGATGTGGACAGCCTCTTACCCAATGACCACTAGAGATATGGAGAGATGGAGGCAATGGATTGATGGATGGATGAATGCATCTGCAAACCCAATACACATAATAAACATCTAACATGCCTGGTTTGTAATAAAGAAATGTCCGATGTGTTTTGTAGATAGGAATTAAATGTTAAGTTTTATAAAGAGGAAATGATTTGTGGACATCTGAAATATACCTGACTTTCAGCATCTAGCATTCATAGCTACCCTATAGGTGCTAAACCTAAATGAGGCCCGGTCTATTTCAACGGTTCTTCTTCAATAATCCTCAAGAGCCCTGTATCTTGCATCATCTCTATTTCAAAATTTTTAATACCGGAACCTGATAACTACAACTAAATAGATGTTCTTTAAAACTAGTTTGAGCTTTAATATCAAGCCCCTATTTCTATTCAGGTTAAAAAACACAAAGGAGGAGCAGCTTCAATGGCTTTTTTAGTTTTAAATCACGCGGACCATCTTTGTAAATTTAGACAACATTAAAGAAATCATGTATAGTTTTGCTCTTCGCTGAAGTCCTCGATGTATTTTCACACTACCACCTAGTAATTAAAGACGCGTTTTTAAATTAAAAGCTCTTAAATATTGGCTCTTGCCCATATCACACTATTCATTATTAAGATGTCATTAATCTTCCCGCAGAACTTTTATTGTGTAAATACATCAGCTCTGGTAACTGAGTGGATGCAGACGTCCAATGTTGATTTGCTATTTTAGAAAGTTCTACGTTCATTAGGCTTCATGACGAGGAGGAAACGTTGGACCTCCTTAAATCATTAACTGCAAATCAAGCAAACTTCCGGGTTCTTTGGAGTTGATTTTTAACTAGTTCAGCCCTATATTCAAATTTAAAAAAATAAAAGAAAATGGAGTTCTGCTCGAAATTTTCGTCATATCAAAAGCTTGAGCAGTTAATGGGCAGCTGCAGGCGCGGTCAGTAAACTTCTACCCTGCATGTGTGTGTACATGTGCGTCCATTCTTTCATTAGAGGCGAAGTTTAGCTGCAGCAAACCACCACCACCCCTTCTTCTGCACCCCCCCCCCCCCCACACACACACACACCGATGCCAAATGTAAGTGGCGGTTTAACCAAACGGAGAGGACCGTGGTACCTTCTCTTTTGATACAAAGAGATGAGCAGATGTGTCTATTGTTCAGCCATTAGGTTTAACGAACCAAGCTCAGCATGATGTGTGCGCATGAGTGTGTGTCCAATTTTGAAGCACAGCACATTTAATCCGCGGTGTTTGATGGATCATTTGGTCTCTATAAGCATTCAGTTTACATTGATATTAAAATAAAACAGCATGTGCTTACTCTGTGAGGGAATTTGGTTTTAATAATAATAATTAAAAAACGTACAAAGTGGGTTCAAATGTACGCATGCTCATAAACAGATTCTCACCGATTTACTTTTTTTTAAGGAGGGAAATGACATGCTGACACATACCCGGATGCTCTGTCTTAGTGATGCATGAATGTCAAAGTTTCCAGCCCTGATAAGAGCCCGGCCCCTGCCTATAGCTACATGTCAGGGGCCTCATTTAGCCTGATAGAGCGGTACAGCGCAGGGCGTCCTCAGCCGAGGTGACAGCTTGCAGCGGGTCAGTGTCCTTCTGGACCCCCTGCTGAAAGAGGGACATGTCAAAGGTGACGCTTCAAGACTCCCAAAGCCAACATCTGCGGGGGTACAGATTAACCTTTCAGACTTTTCCCTGTTTTGGACCTGCTAGGGGCCCCACATCTGTCAGCCCCACACACCCCCACCCCCCACAATAGACCCGGTACTCGGTTGAACGAGTTGAATAAAAGAAAATACAAAGAGGGAGAGAGAGAGAGAAAGAGAGAGAGAGAGAGAGGAGGAAGAAGTTAAACTGTCTCTCATGTGAAGTCAATGTCAACGGCGTGTGTGTGACGTGTGTCGAGACAAAGGGACACTGATGCATCCAAGTGTGACTGTCCAAGCGTGTAGAACAGGGGACATAATGGAGTTTGGAGGCAGGTCTCAACAGGACCATAAAAACACAGCGGGTGTAATTATATTAACACACCTCTGTTCTTCATCATCAAAGAACCTCAGTTTCTATTTCTAACTATACTTAAAATAAATCTACCCGCAAACTAAAAATATGTACATTGGGTTTTAATGAAAGTCATTGCAGAGAGGGCCTCCAGAAAGTTTTCAGAATAATGTCGATAATCTTTGTGGTAACACACTCGACAGAAAATTATCCTATTCAAACTGTTCTTAGAAGATAATTTTAATAATAATAATAATAACTGTTTTTTTATGCTGCCGATACTGATTTCAAAAGTGGTTGATATAAGATAAAAAAGACAGGCAATAAATAAATAAATAAATAAATGGATATATACCTAAATGTTTTAATGCACGGAAGCCAGCCCTCTTTTTAAAAATAATAATCATATAAAAAGGACAAACTGAAAAAATAGATTAATGAATGAATAAATAAAAAAATAAATACATAAATACAGTTCACTAGCATTTGGCGCCACTGAAGCTACTTTCCTAAAAGATCAGGGCAGTTTTTTTGAAGTTCCCCCCCCCATATCAGCCCACACTCCCAGAGTAAAGTGTAGGACGAGGTGCAGGAGACGAAAAAGGCTAAGGTTTGGCCTCTTGGCAACAAACCTCATCTACAGATTCTTATTCGGATCGATCGGCTGCTGACAAGTCTGCTCGACCTGAGCTTGGACGTGTTTTGTGCGTTGCGCTCTCTCTGACCATTGTGCCACGATGGGCCTGCCTTAACGCGCCAGTGACATTTGCTTTACGCAGACTATTAGGAACAGTTTTTCTCCTGTAACCGCCTTTAAAAAAAGATACATTTCACCTCAATTAGTGCACAATGAAGAAGGAAGCATAAACCAACAGGTAGATTGTGTTGCTTAGAGGTCCATTGCCGAAATACTAAGTATGTGACAGTAATGTTTTTTTTTTAAATGTCACCACATTGCAACATGAGGCACAGTGATAATTACTTACAGATTTTTAAGCTGATGATTAATCATGGGCGCCACTCTGAAGAAGCCAGCTTCATATCCGAGGAAGAAGCAATAACGCCTCTCAGAGAGGAAGGACCGCGGATCAATATTTCAGCAGCTCGGCCAAAACGACATGCCTTGTATGCTCAAAATGACAATTACATCTTATTTAGGTAGAAGTAAATGGCACCTGGTGAACTTTGAGAAATAAGCCCACTTGAGTTTGGATTCGGAGGAAAATATGGGGGCGCATGCAGGGAAAGTGAATTAACCTTTAGAAAACACGTCGCATCTCTCCCATCGTTTTGGACTCATAATTGAATCCCCCGGATCCACATTTATAATGGGACTACACTTCCCTGCAGAAGAAACTTCAAAATTAAATTCATCTCTAAAACTAAAGATTTAGAAGGAGAACATAAAATATTTGAGAACATTTGAGATGTTTTGTAGATTCTTAAAATATGTGAAATGAAGCGGTGGCGGCTGCCTTTTATGAGCAATATTTGAAATGTAAGCTTTAGGCCTTGGAAACACACCGCGACGCACCAATCAATACTGAATAAAATTATAATTCCTAGAGGGGACTCAGGCAGAGACCCACAATTTGCTCTAATAAAGCAACCTTAAAATGTCAGTTCATTTTAATTATTTTTGTTTATTTAAGATGATAAGTTTGTATAAACAAAATGTAATTAATTTGTAGAACACACAAAAGTTCTGACAAAAAATCTACAAATAAAAAAAAATCAATAAAACATACAATAATAAAATCTAGAATTTAAAATCAATATAACGAGATGACACAAAACAAGAACGAATAGAGATAATCTTTTAATACCCTAAAACGCTTTTAAATCCCGTAAATGTATCTGTTTTCTTTTCATATAAAGAACGTTTATATTGAAGGAAACTCTAACCAGAAACCTCAAGGCTACAATAACAATTATCGCCTTCAAAGTGCCTTCAAGTTTCCTCATTAATTAAGGAATTTACTTTTTATTTCCCCCCTCCTTAATTAGTAAAAATGCCATCATGGGCGAGCAGCAGATGCCCGACCTGCTGCCTTGCTCAGGGGTAAATCAACTGCCTTTTCTCCTGCGTTATTCCGCGTCACTTGCTCTGATTCGCGCGGTCATGTGCAATTAATAAGGCACCACTTTACACTAAAAGACGTCCATATGCCGCCCAATTACTTCGTATAACTTCTGGAGACTCCAATATGACAACCAAACTGTGTTAACGATAGCCCACAGGCCCCTGTGCAGCCTACATGTGCGATTCGGGTCCAAACGGAAATAGACTGGGCGGATTTTGGGGGGACATCCAAAACCGGTTTAACAGGTGAACAGCAGATGACAGTTTTTTCTCCCATGTGTGTTCAGCTCTATGACTTTTTTCTTTACGCTACTTTTTAATGGCAGCAACTTTAACTCAAATACACTATAAAACAAGAAATACTGAGTATCAAGATTAGTCTCTAAATTATTACAAATGTAAATGTAACGTTCAATAATGGTTAAATTCTAAGAACATTAACTAATTTAATGTGGTAACATATCATAGCTAAATATTATGATTATAATTTAACTGACCATGTTGGTTCTGTCATTTCCAGCAGAGAATGGGAAGGTTTATTTGCATTATATTGACGTTATAACATAGCTAAACGTTAAGACATGTGTAACCAAGAGTTTATATTTATATCCAGCTTTAACTAGTTTAGTGGCACTACTAATGCTTAAGTTAAACGCGATATCAAGGGGAGCTTCTTGACCCTGAGGCAGTTGTTTCTAGTAAACGACACATCTTTGCTGTGGTTGTCAGGGAAAAAAGTGAACATGCTGCCATCTTGCTAGGGTAGATTTAAAAGTTATGTTCTATGCCTTAAATACAACGTAATCGTTATTTTTTGCTTGTTTTTTGTTTGTTTTTAACAGAGCCGGCCCAAGGCATACACAAACACCATAATACTCCATAGGTCCCCCAGGCCAGCAGGGGGCCCGAAAGTTCCTGACGTGATGTTTATCAAGAGTGATTTTACTTTTAATTCTACTATTTTTTAAGAGCTAATTTATAAATCCTTTAAATGTAAACTTTTAATTAATTAAAATTTTGAAATATTAGTAGTCATACAGAGGACAATTGTCACAGGTTGGTAGTTATGTTAATGATCAGAATTTAATGTCACTCTGATTGAACCATTTCTGCTGCCTGTGTCTATGCCAGAGACACATTTTATGCACACCATAACTGCAAACTATTCCATAAGTGATTGGAAATTTTCCGCGTTTGCTGGTCAGCACAACCAATCATGTTGACCCCTCCTTTCCAACTCTACTGATTCTGCATTGAAAGCTGTACACCAGACACAACTGCCAGATCAAATGAATAAGGCAGAGAAATAACAGTCTCTTCATATCTTAGTAACATGGTGATATAGTCAATTTGATAACACAAGATGTAAGCACTAAGATATGGTTTTTTCAAATCTATATATTACTGGTGCTATGGTGGCAGATGGATGATGGGCTTAAGTACTGGGGCCCGGATCAATGCTTAGGGTATGTAAAACTGCTTTTTACACATAATGATTTTAAATAAATGTTAGAAAAGCGCTATTTTAACTGAAAGTCTTTAAGCTGTTAATTAATTCCAACCGATAATGAATAAAATCAACATAAATAAAATGTGACAAAAAGTGTTACACCGGTTCTATTGGCTCATATATAATAGTTTGCTTTATCAGTGTATAATATCTGGCATTTTATGAACTTATAAATAAGGGCTGAAATCAGCTACTCCGCCTGTACAGCTGTCCGTCGTGTACTTAAAACAGTTAAATAAAGTAAGATATGTTCCCCAAATTAAGGGACGATATTTGCATCGCACCATAATAATCCGTGGGCTTTTTTTCTCTCACAGCGACAACAGGGTGGATCTGCTTTCTACCAACAGATGTTTTCTCTTCATCACATTTTTTTCGACGCATCACTGCACGTTCTTCTGAATGTTTACTATTTATGTATTTGCTCTGACTCAGTTGAATGCGTGCAGCCGGTTAATTTAATTACACAAAGCAGCTCGCCTCATCTCAATTTAAACCTGCAAGGCCGGGTGAAAAAGCTCAGCAGATCAGCTTCATGTTAATAACAACAACGCAAATCCTTGGACTTAGTATGTTTTTTTCCACAGCAGGACTCCACTATGAGCCATGTAGTTGCGTTTTATTAAACGCGTGTTTTTGGTGAAAGACGCGCCCGCTGAAATGTGGTGCAGCTGCTGTAAGTTCTGTGTGGAGACGCATCAGGACGGTGTGCGTCAGATTCGGACGCACCCCCCCCCCCCCCCCCCCCCCCCCCCATTTATTTCCACGTCTCCTCTCAACGGGGCGCCGCGGTTAAAATGTCTGCTTTTTAATATCATCTTCTCCTGCAAACACGCACACGTACACGCACTCATACTGTAGTCCCAGACTTTACCGCAGAATCCTACTCTGTCATGCGTCTTCATCATCCTTCCAGCGCGCAGAGCGCCAGCTGCGCTTCATCGCCACTTTCACACGAACTCTTTAATTCCAACATATATGTAGGCAAAAAAAAAAGCAAATGTTGCTCGTATTGTGCGCATTTGTGTCTTTTTTTTGTATGTTTTCCCCGTCCCACGCGTTCCCTAATATTCTCCTCCTCCTCATCTTAGTCCTGCTGCGGCTTCCTTTGGCGTTCAGCCTCTCCTCCTGAGCTTCCGGCGTCCAGAATCCTGGCCGGGGTAAAGATCCCTGCAGGCGGCTCATGGTTTTCCAAATCATCCGTCCCGCAATAGCAGGGTAAAGCCCGTGTTTTTCCTGCTCCGGAGCCGCGCTGCTCTCCGTGCATTCCCGGTGCAAGCGCATTTGAATAGCCGACCGGTGTTGTTATGGATCCGTTCGCTCTGAAAGAGAATCAGTATGCAAATTGTTTCAGTATCAATCGAAAGGTTCGATCCGCTTGAGCGTCAGCCCCTTTGGCACGGAAAGCTTCTGAGCTGCATAAATGTTTATAATGGCCTCATATTAGCGCAGAGTGAGGAGAGAGAATAAAAATGTAAGTCAAACCGGTTTCTTCAAAATTATTTAAAACATTTACATTATGGGCTGACCACTCATCCTCTTCTTTAAATAAACAGCACAAAAACGAGATCAGGAACGTATCTATCAGTTAAAATCTCCTAAATTAAAAGTGTTTTAATCTATCTGTCAGAAATGTGACAAAGGTGGCACTGATCTATAAATTTAATTATTGCAGCACAACAAAATACTTTAAACAAGTCATTAAAAACACAAAAAGTGACAACAATAAAAGCATTGTTTCATTGTTGCAGCTCTGTTGCTTCAAGCTGTCGGTACACGGTCACCTTTGCATTCCATGTTCTGTTTAATTCAGTGCCTTCGAAAAGTACTCGCACCCCCTGAACGTTTTCGCATTTTGCCACGTCGCAACTACAAACTTTAATGTATTACTTCTAGAAGGTATTGTATGTGTGAAGACAACACAAAGTCGTGCATAGGGAAACAAAATGGGTATGCTTTCTAACGTTTTATGAAGAAAAATCTAAAAAGGATGTTCTTTTGCACGCATTTAGAAACACATTTGGCTGCAGTAACAGTCGCAAGTCTCTTGGGAGTTTGTCTCTGACAGCTTTGCACATTTAAGTACAATTTTTGCCACTTCTTATCAGCAAAATAGCTCTAACTCAATTTCATTGGATGGAAAGCATCAGTGAATTGCAGTTTTCAAATCTTGCCACCATTTCTAAATTGGATTTACTTCTAGACTGACTGGGTCATACATACATGTACTTTGATCAAAAAAATCCCATTGTTGCTCTGGCTGTATGTTTTGTGTCGTTGTGAACCCCTGCCCCAGTCTCAAGTCTTTTGGAGCCTTTGACTTGCCCTGTTTTAGCTCCAACTATCTACCTATTAACCTATTAACGTCTATGTTCCTGCTGGAGAAAAGCAACCCCACAGCATGAAGGTGCCACCACTCTGTTTCAGTGTGGGGATAGTGCATTTAGGGTCATGTGCAGTGTTATTTTTTTCTCTCCACACATAATGCTTTGCGTGTAGGTGAAAATGTTCATTTGGTCTCATCTGACCTGAGCACCTCTCCTCTGTGGCTAATAACAAACTGCAAAAATAATATCTAATTGCTTTCTTTCAACAATGCCTTTCTCCAAATTGACAGATTTGTGTAAAACTGATAGTTGTCTTATTGACAGATTCTCTCACCTGAGCTGTGGAACTGTGCAGCTCCTCCCAAATTACAATGGGCTTCTTGGCTTTTTCTCTGATTAATTCTCTCTCCGTGACCTGCCTGTCAGCTTAGTGGACGGCCGTATCTTGGTAGGTTTGCAAATTTGCCATACTCTTTCCATCAGGTCAAGGTATCAGAATAAAGGTGCTGAATACGGATGTACACGAGTTGAGTAGTTTTTAGATTTTAATTTATAAACCAGTTTTGAAATCCTTTTATCAGTCTCATTTCACCTTACAATTATGTTTCAAGTTTGTCATATAACATGGCAAAATGTAGAAAAGTTCACAGGGTGTGAGAACCTTTGGAAGGGACTACCTGCCTGACATGGGATATTGTAAAATGTATCTAACAGGAGTGCTGGAAAGAATCACTTGGGTGAAGATGGTATACGTGCAGCAAAAGAGAAAGGGTAAAGGTGAAACATGTGAAGCAGTGGATACATAAGAGCAGCAGAACAGGTGAGGTGCCTCAGAGGAGAAAAAAAATGAAAGTGGAGTGTATAACAGAGGGCTAGGACACAAGTGGATCTGTTAGTTTAGGTAATCAGGAGCAGGAGAGGGAGGATGAAGGGACAGAAAGAAAGGGCAGCGAGAGGTGAAATGAAAGGCTATAGCGAGGGCAGAGTGGAAGAGTGTGTTCAGAAGGAGATAAAGCAAAGAGTCCGTTATCCATCTGTCCTGGGGTTAGAATTTGACCAGCTGAGAGGGTCAGGGGTGAGGGGTCAGCAGGCCCATGGCCTGGAGGTATGGTGGTCAGTTCAGAGGCAGATTCACATTAAGGATGGGATTATTAGATACATTTTAAAAGTGGTTGCCTTCCACCTGAGGTCCTTAAAAACCAAGCATCCATTTTTATTTGGAATTAATGTGGATGAATTCTTGTAAAAATCAAAGCATGTCCGAAAATTGTTGAAATTAAATTTAATGTGATTTTGAAAGAAGTTATAGATAAACAGAAATATGTGAAATACAATGTACTGTGATTCTTCAGGATTTTAAATTTATGGATCCTTTTCTCAAATAACTGAAATGTTTACTGTTAATGCCATGCTAGATATTTGACATTCTATGTCCTACTGTGTGGTGCCTGTTCATTATTGTTTCTACAGTTATGTGGGGTTCATGCTTTACCTTAGTGTTATTGGCTAGTAACTTCATAGTGCATATTTCAGCCTTTTTGTGTCAACCTTTTCATTCCAACAAGTTTGAAGGTCTGTTCTCCAAAATGGAGTGACACACAAAAATTGTTTTTTTGCGAATGTTGCATATTTGTTATATTTCTACAAAAATACCAACAAAAGAATAAAATGTCATGATTCTCATGTATTTGATGTTTGTTTTTCTTTTATATTTCTCTGCACTTCCCTGTTATATGTTTTTTAGTTATTTCTGTTTAGATTAGGTTCATGGTCATGCTACTTTCCTGGACTTCTCTGTGTTCCCACTCATTTGTGTAAATTAGTCTCCCTCCCTCAGTTGCCCTGCATTCTCCCTGCCACCAGCTGCTTAACATTTCATCTGATTAGCTCTTCTTGTTCATTTGTCGTTTCTCCTCCCTGCCTCTGTATTTATACTCTCTGGTTTTTATTACTCGCCACTGGATCATCCTCTTTACTACCTGCTCAATGTCAGTTGCCTTGATTTCTCTGTTTACCTGCGTTACCTGCAAGTTCTCCAGCTCTCATTATTAAAACGTTCCACTCCCCATGTGGCTCCTACACCCTTTTCTACACATTGGTCCACCAACAAACCAGTACTACATGACATAAAATTCACAAAAAGGAACAGAATATTTAAAGTTGTGTCTGAGGCCCAAAATCATCATTGTGGTTCATCTTTGATAATCCTTAACAGGTGTTTTCTTCAGCCACATACACTACTCACATAAAGTTAGGGATATTTCGCTTTTGTGTGAAATTTATGGAAAACTTTAAAAAATACAGTATAATTTTTTAAGAAGGACATTTAAGTAGAAATAATGCCGGGGTTGATTCTTCTCTCAAAAAAAAATTTATTAAAACGAACCCAAACGTTTTGGGTATACCACAAAAAAAAATGTTGCCCAAACCAGGCCATATTTTTCTTAAAAGGGGGTGGAATTTGGGGTTCGGGGGTTCTGGATTTGGATTCGGGGAGTTAAAAAGCCTCTAGATGAAAACTCAGCTGATCCTATAGGTTTTCTAAAGGTTTAAAATCTGAAAAAAGTGCAGGCCACTCCATTTGAGGTACCCCAGTCTCCAGCGGCCGTTCTCTAATGATGTGACCTTGATGAGCTGGAGCATTGTCATCCATCCATTTTCTATACCCGATTCTTCCGTACAGGGTCGCGGGGGAACTGGTGCCTATCCCGCATCAAAACGGGCGAGATGCAGGGGAATCCTTAAAGGGTCGCCGTTCTCAAAAGGCAAACTTGTCATAAATTTTGGTAAAAGTAGACCTTCGTTGTTCATGCGAGGGGCACAATGGGTAGATCATTATTCAGATAGTATGGGCTTTTCACTGTACCATTCACCAAAGTGTAGGGCAGTTTTGTATTGACTAGACAATAAAACAGGAGCCCCCCTGCCCTTCCCTTTTCTGTCGTGTTTATAGGGCAAACCTC
The DNA here is from genome assembly GCA_036173005.1 of Crenichthys baileyi. Classification (NCBI taxonomy): domain Eukaryota; kingdom Metazoa; phylum Chordata; class Actinopteri; order Cyprinodontiformes; family Goodeidae; genus Crenichthys; species Crenichthys baileyi. The sequence goes on along the minus strand of JAHHUM010001530.1, from coordinate 78,135 downwards.
ATTTTTTGTTAAATTTGTGTGCTCTGTAGGGGGGTCCGCATGTAGAGTTTTACAGTTTATGTAAACATATTTATTTATTTATTTATCTGATTGCATAATTTTTTTGATCTTTTTGTCATATCTTGACAGTAAATAAAGACATTAAACTCCTCTAGTGGTTGCTTATTTTGTAAACCTTTGTGTAATCTCAAATAAGAAAAGTCTTTTTGACCAAACAGAATTGTGGGAAAAGAAGTTTCTTATAAGCTGAAAATAATGCTGCAACAGGAGAAAAGCAAGTTTTGATCATATCTAAGATACTTTTTAGATAAAGTAAAAATTAATTTTGGATGGTATTAAATATAAGCCACTAAAACTATTAAAAGTTTAATAAAGCATTTTAGTCTGTCAACGTAATGTTCAATAATGATTCACGCCAAAAACCGTTTTTGGTAAAAGATCCAACATGAACATTTTGATCAGAATTTAACAGAAGATGCTGGTTCAGTCAGCTGCATGTTATTCTGATTTATTGTGGGCAGGTTCCAGCTCAGAACAATAAAGCTGATTTGTTAAAATAAGTTTCATAAGGAATCAATATTACAATTTAGTGAAAGCTAAGAGCTTGAGATCATTTCTGTGTTGGAGGAAGAATT
>JAHHUM010001530.1:0-72500 GCA_036173005.1 Crenichthys baileyi | reverse complement strand
GGACAAAACCCATTGCTAACAGAAGACATACTCTAAATCAACCCCAACACTCCATCACCATGTTGGCAGGTGGTGGTGGCAGCAACATGCTGTGGGGAGGCTTTTCTATAGCTGGTACAGGGAAGCTGGTCAGAGACAATGGAAAAATGGATGGAGCTACAGGGGTTGGACAATGAAACTGAAACACCAGTCATTTAAGTGTGGGAGGTTTCATGGCTAAATTGGACCAGCCTGGTAGCCAGTCTTCATTGACTGCAAATTGCACCAGTAAGAGCAGAGTGTGAAGGTTCAATTAGCAGGGTAATAGCACAGTTTTGCTCAAAATATTGAAATGCACACAACATTATGGGTGATATACCAGAGTTCAAAAGAGGACAAATTGTTGGTACATGTCTTGCTGGCGCATCTGTGACCAAGACAGCAAGTCTTTGTGATGTATCAAGGGCCACTGTATCCAGGGTAATGTCAGCATACCACCAAGAAGGACGAACCACATCCAACAGGATTAACTGTGGACGCAAAGGGAAGCTGTCTGAAAGGGATGTTTGGGTGCTAATCTGGATTGTATCCAAAAAACATAAAACCACGGCTGCCCAAATCACGGCAGAATTAAATGTGCACCTCAACTCTCCTGTTTCCACCAGAACTGTCCGTCGGGAGCTTCACAGGGTCAATATACACGGCTGGGCTGCTATGGCCAAACCTTTGGTCACTCATACCAATGCCAAACGTCGGTTTCAATGGTGCAAGGAGCGCATATCTTGGGCTGTGGACAATGTGAAACATGTATTGTTCTCTGATGAGTCCACCTTTACTGTTTTCCCCACATCTGGGAGAGTTACGGTGTGGAGAAGCCCCAAAGAAGCGTACCACCCAGACTGTTGCATGCCCAGAGTGAAGCATGGGGGTGGATCAGTGATGGTTTGGGCTGCCATATCATGGCATTCCCTTGGCCCAGTACTTGTGCTAGATGGGCGCGTCACTGCCAAGGACTACCGAACCATTCTTGAGGACCATGTGCTTCTAATGGTTCAAACATTGTATCCTGAAGGCGGTGCCGTGTATCAGGATGACAATGCACCAATACACACAGCAAGACTGGTGAAAGATTGGTTTGATGAACATGAAAGTGAAATTGAACATCTCCCATGGCCTGCACAGTCACCAGATCTGAATATTATTGAGCCACTTTGGGGTGTTTTGGAGGAGCGAGTCAGGAAACGTTTTCCTCCACCAGTATCACGTAGTGACCTGGCCACTATCCTGCAAGAAGAATGACTTAAAATCCCTCTGACCACTGTGCAGGACTTGTATATGTCATTCCCAAGACGAATTGACGCTGTGTTGGCCGCAAAAGGAGGCCCTACACCATACTAATAAATTATTGTAGTCTAAAACCAGGTGTTTCAGTTTCATTGTCCAACCCCTGTAAGTAACCTGTTAGAGGCTCCTAAATACATGGGGATGGGACTGAGGTTTGTTTTCCAGCAGGAAACTCAGCCAGAACTACAATGGAAGGGTTTAGATCAAAGCATATTCATGTGTCAGAACGCTCAGTTAAAGTTCACACCTAAAGCCAACTGAGGATCTGTGGTATGATTTTAGGTGACACACACACTCCCAGTTTGAGCCATTGTTGCTAAGAAGAATGGGCAAAACTTTCTTTCTCTAGATGTGGAAACCTGGTAGACACATATTCCAAAAGACTTGCAACTGGAATGGCATTGAAAGATGATTGTACAAATATTTAATTTCAATACAAATGCATGCCACACTTTTCAGATTGTTTGGGGGAGTAATGTTAGAAAGGACAAATCATTTTCCATTCCACTCTGCAATTATGTATTATTTTATGTTGGTCCATTTAAAAAAAATCCCCCGAAAATGGAAAAAGAGTTCAAACAGTATGAATGTACAAATAAACATTATTTGTCACAAACATTACAGTTTGTTGAAGCCATTACGTTTTAACAGAATTAACAAAAACAAATCAAATACACAAAAAACAGACATGCCTATTACAATCAAATCCTGGATGATGGCATATATTTCACACTAGGACATATGCACTTGTGTACAACATACAAAGAACAGGAGCTGTTGCCATCTCCAGGTCTGAAGGGCCTCCATCACCCCCAGCAGGATACTCAGGCAAATCTAATTGCAGGTAAATGTACAGTGCTGCTGTGGCTCCTGCGTGGAAAAGATGGGAGGAGAGGGCCAGCGACATGGTTAGTATTGGTCGGGATGACTGATTGGCCCGGCCCTAACAGCATTAGACGGTGGAGAAGTGGCTGCCTCCCCCTCTGCTTGCCGCTGCTCCTCCACTCCCTCCCAGCCCCTCGGCTCTGCCACAGATTGCGAGGGTAGTCGGCATGGCTTGGTGGTATTGCTGCACAAAGCCGTTGGGTGTGACTCGTTTCAACCATGGGTCCCCTTGTATCAACCTCCAACAGAGAAGCCCTCTATTGATTGGAGCATATTAGAAGCTGGAGGTAGGTTAGGCCTGGTGCAGGCCATTGAAGATCAGATGAGAGGTTGTTAGCAGCAAAGAACCATGGTGGATTAGAGGAGGAGACACATCATTTATAGGGTCAGAGCAGGCCTGGCAGTGCACACACAAACAAAAAGCACACATGAAGCTACACACACTGGACAGTAAAGGGCAGCTCATTACTCAGTGAGAGCTCAGGTTTCCAGCGTAGGCCTCTCCATTAGACCTCCTGTTAGGGAGAAATGAATGGCTGCAGCTTCTCCGCACTCATAAACCATCCGACCATCCGCAGCAGGAGAAAATGAGATACAACTTCTAGGAGGGAGGGGATCTTAGATGAGTGTGTGTGTGCGAAGGAGGTCCTTGGGGTCTTTGAGATGGAAATGTCCAGCTGGCCGGCCGTCTGCTGCCTGACCCCTGAGCATGAGGTCAAAAGCCAGGGTCCCCAGCATAGGGCTGCTGACCAACACCCACACATACAGTGTATCCCCATTACACTTACACTTGTTCGGGCAGTTTGTGTGTATTAGGTGTGTTCTTAGAGGTAGGAGAGGGGGAGGGAGCGTGCACTCTGCCGTGTGTGCGTAATTGATCATTTAATCTAGCTGACATCATAATCCCCGACGCGTGTTTAACTAACTGCCTAGTGGAGGAGCAGAAGGGCTGAATAATTATCTCATCTGGATACATTAATAAGAAGCATCACTCACCGTTGCGCAGCTCCATCGGTCCTGGATCAATTATATCTCACAACCAAGTGGGTTTGCCTGCAACCAACAGAAAGATACCGTGTGATGTTGTGTTTGTTTGCATCTGTACTTAAGGAAGCCGCACTGATGTGTGGCACCTCAAGGAAGTGTGTCGGCCATCACACAACCCAACCAACAGGAAGAGCGAGCTAAAATGGAGACCGGTGTGCACTCGCTTCAGCTCGTCTGCACAACAGACGTATCACTGAGACAAAACACTAAAAAAAGAAAAACATGAATGGCAAATTGACAACACCGGACATAAAGCAATCAATAAATCAAAACCATGGACAAGAATATGAGAAGTATGTTCAGCATACGCCGAAAAACGAGTGTTTTGTGTCAAGCTGAAGTGCACATTCAAAGTCAGTTGCACGAAGGACAGCCGCCGCACAAATGCCAGTCAAATTAAATGGTAGCTGAAACAAAAAGAAGTCAACTTAGTTGTGTGTGTGTCTGTGTGTGCACGTGCGTGTGCTTGAGGGAAAATTATTGCTATTGATTTAAGACGGTGAAATCTGGAAATGTTACCAGATGGGACATTTAGCCGTAAGTGGCTTAAGATGAGATGAGTCATCTTCGAAAGGCCAGGGTGGAGAGATGCAGCAAACGCTCATAAAAAAACAAAACCAAATACTAAGACAAATCCGCAGCTCATCATGCATTTCTAGAATTTGCAAACACATATACACATAAGTGAACTGTCATGAGTTGAGGGTGTTTGAGTTTTTGTTTGGGGTTTTTCTCCTATTTAGATTATGTTCTCCAAATTGTGTTTTTGGATCCTGTTTCTGATCATATTTCAAGTGGTGCTTTAGTTCTTTCCTTAGGTTTAGTTTCTCATTATTCTTTTTTTCTGTTTTGAGTGCATTTAAGTGTATGTTCTGTTATAGCTATGTTCCTTAGGTTTGACTGTGTCCTTGTTTAGTTCCAGCCATGTTTTGTGTTTACTCCTGCCAGAGCTTGTAATCATCTTCATTCGGTCCACCTGCACCATGCCAGTAAGTCTCCCTGCTTCTCCCTTGCCATGCTCATATATACACAGCCACCCTGTTCATTATCTATGGAAACATTCACTGGTTACAGATCTCTGTTTTCACTGACCACTCTGTCATACCAAGCATGCCCATGTCCTCACATGTTTGCCACACCTGTCCGGTTTTCATACTTGCCTCTGTTACCACCTGGCTGAGTGAGTTTTTGTTTAATTAAACCCCTTACTCGCCGCCTTTCTTGCTGACTGTCGGCATTCTGGGGTCCACTCCTGCACCACACCCTGACATGAACTTTCTTTGCAGGCCCTTTAAACAATATATAAACTACAGCAACACAAAGATAATCATAAATCTTACTTACTGGTAGGAGTTACATGTAATAACAATAACATCAACACTGTATTTTAGACTAATTTGTAGCTATTTCACCCAGGCAACATGTGAATATGTTTGGATCTAAACATTACATTGTAGCTCTGGATGCACGTTTAGGGTCGTTGTCCTGCTTGACGGAGAACCATCACCCCTGCCTCAGGCCTTTTGCAGCCTCTTACTGGATTGCCCTGTATTTAGCTATGTCTATTTTCCCATCAAGTCTGACCAGCCTCTCTATCCCTGCTGAAGAAAAGCATCTCTACAGGATGATTCTGACAAGAGCACATTTTACCAAATGTTTGCCAGCCGCAAGGTTTGCGGTAAATAATTTTTCAAGGATTTACAGATAAAAAGATACTTTACACAAAATAAAAAGAATTAAAAGTAATAAAGAACTATTCACCTGTTCTTGTTTACGTACCAGCTAGTGTTGGCACTGCAGCAGAACTAGCTGCAATAGAAGGGATCCTAAATTCAACTCATCCCTGTAAAAATTGATGAGGTTCCTTCACATTAAATCATACTGCAGAAACATTAACTCTGAAAAATATAAATAAATTTAAGGTGAACATATTTGTTCACTATATGTCATATATTTTATAAGGATATGCTGTGGTATAAATTCAGTCACCCTATTTATGTCATCCAGTGATTCATAACTGCTTGTTCCAAGAGCCAATCTGAAGACATAGGCTCCCACTCCTGTTCTAGAAACCGCTGATGGGTGAGGTATGTCTTTAGAGCCGATTGTCCCTTTGTCTGTGTGTTGTCAGTATCCGACAATCTCTGTCCGTCTGTTCTGGTTCAGGTTAGGAGGCTCATTGCAGAGCTCCAAGACAACGTTAGCTTGTGACCCCCCACCCCCCCCCGCGCCTCCCCCCCACCCTGACCTTAACCATGGCCCACTCCATTCCTACTTCTTCAATTGTAACCTTAAGCTAACCTCAGTCTTCACAATAAAATTAATCGATTAAATTAGGCACACACACACACACGGACACACAGCACCATCAGTGTTATATGAAGATGTACATGCCTGCACAATGGCATTAATTCCATTTAGGCGAACGTAAACATATCTGGATATATGTGCACATAAACAGACAAGCCTAGAAAGCCGTGGAGTCTGGTCTTCGTCAAGTTAATTTGTCACAGAATCGATCTGATCCCTCGTCATCTCAATAATGATAGAAAAGATACAAAATGCAATAGAAACTCTGAAATCTAATATTTTGGGGTCAAATCGTTTAATGAAGAGCAATTTGACTCCGGACTTTCATCGTTCCTATCGCATGCTACTATCTATAACAATGTTGTTTTTCCATTTGCTTAGGATGACTTCAAATGCTGTAATGGGAGAGGAAGAATCAAAGGCGGCGGTCATGGTCGCCATCACATAGCAGCAACCCACATAACTACTCGATAGAATTCTTAGTTGAAGCTTATTTACATTCCAAGTGCAGTAGAAGAAACTAGAACTATGGCACAACTGACACTTTAAATGAGCAAAATTAAAGTTCAAGTTGGTACCTGGCATAAAATCATGAAGATAATGAGCTGAGACTTAACAGCACTTTGCAAAAGTATTCACACCCCTAAAATTGTTCCACATTTGGGAAATCGGGAATTTATGCTGCAGATAAGCACAAAGAACTGCCTAATTGAGTAATTAAACAAAATGATTTTCAACCTGATTTTTAATTTTGTTTTTACAAATTAAAATCTAAACAATGGAGCATGCATTTGTATTTATCTCCCTGTATTCTGATGGCCCTAAATAATATCTAGTACAAACAATTGCCTGCAGATGTAATTTTTGTCAGTGTCAATATTCAGATATCCAAAAACACTACCCCTAACCCTGCTCCTGGGTGTGTGGGCGAGGCTGTCCTGCTGGCTCCTGCCTGACACTTGTGTGTACTCTCATCATCCTCACTATCTTTAAAGGCTTCCTAAATAGTAGATGATCACAGAGAGCAGTAATACTCGTCCCTAGCTCTCCATGTTGTTTTTCTGCTTGTTACTTACCTTTGTGTCTCTGCATCTTCCTACAAACCCATCTTAGTTTCTTGTTGTGCCCTCTCTGAAGTTTCCTCCTTGGAAATTGTTACTTAAAGCTCCAACGAAGAACCACTGACAAACCTGGAATACTAACCTCTCTGAGCGTGAAGGAGTAGGAGATACTAGATGTAGGAACAGTGGGGTTGAAGATGCTGGGGGAGCTGAAAATGCTAAAGGTGTAGGTAGAGCGGTAGACCACCCCTGTGGTGTTGGTCTACCGCAGGGGTGTCCAAAGTGCAGCCCGGGGGCCATTTATGGCAGCCCCCCGACCACAGTTCATGAATGACACAAAATAGAAACATTCAAATAAAGCAAAAATTATTTTACTTTTAGTAACCAGAATTTTTGCTTTTATTCACATTTAAAAGTAATCATGACCACAAACATTCAGTATCTTTACTCAGAATCCTACTTGACAGACTTTTCATTAAACTTGGCCAAAATCAACAAATGTTTCTAAAGAAAGAGAGACCAATATCCAGTTGTTACTAAGCTTGATTTTTTTTCAGGACAATAGGAGCAAAAAATCCCCATGAAAAAATTGGAAACTGAATTTCTTTCTTTTAATAAGACATTTGTGAAAAAACCTTTTTTCTCAGACTGATTTAGAGCTCCAATTTCTTCAACAATCGGAGTACATTGGCCATTTCATTAAAATATTGCATGTTAAAAATATTTAAGGTAAAACAAAAACAAATCACAACAAATTTACGTTTGTATTTTTACAATTACAAAAGTTCTGATTTTTTGGACCACTGACTACTTTCAGTTGGTTAATTTTAGCCCACATGGAAAATAGTTTGGACACCTCTTGTCTATCACATCAAATTCCTATAAGTAAATTAAATTAAATTTAATTCCTATATTGTGATTGGAATGTAAGAAAATGAGTAAATATTTAACGGGCACGAATACTTTTACAGGACACGGTATTACTGTCTCTTATATGATATAGATACGTTGATTTAAAGGACATAATTATATAATTTTTCAAGGTGCTAACACAAAAGTTGTGGTAAAACATTTTACTTTCCAAAAATACACAAAAGGAAACAATAAACCCTGCAAATATGATTGTGTTTAATTTGTGGCAGCAGATGAGAAACAACCCTTCAGCTAACATTTAGTCCTGTGGAGACAGATAATAACTGTGATTGCGTGTTTGAGCTACAGCTTATTGAAAAAGGTACCTTTGAGTTGTTTATTTTCACAATCATGTGCGACAGTCACACCTTAACCTTATATGTGAGTGGTACCTTACACTGGTCTGTGTGTTTCTGTGAGGGTGTGTGTCTGTGATTACCCATGCTGTTATCAGCAGCAAGCCACCATTCAGTGCGACTGAAATGAAAGGTTTTCCTCCTTGTTTCCATGGTGCTATGATTCTGTCAAAATCCTGGAGAAAACTGAGGGGGGAGAGGAAAAAAAAAAATCAATGACCACCCCCCGCCCCCCGAATCCCCAGCAGCAGTCTTAACACATGAAGCCACAGCCATGTAAGTACGCATGCCAACACATGCATTCAGGATCAGTTGGAGACAAAAATACAAAACAATAAGTTGCCCTTATTCTTAGTTTTCCTCAGTGCTTATTTTATTATTATTTTTACTCAAAGAGGAAACACATATGTGGATAATGAAGGATATTTACATTAGTTGAGAGAAATAAGAGAGCGATCTATTGTTATATGCCACTTTATCTCTGTCACAGAAATAAGATACTGACACATATTTAGAAATGAATAGTAACAGTGTAGGGCATGAATATGACATTCCAAGCTGGTGTGAACCTTAAAATGCCCGGGGCGGTCTCTTTCTGATACATTTATAGGTTCATTTCAGTCATAACCTTCAGCGACTGAAACAACTTCCATCAAGATCGTTGCAATTTGTGTTTTAAATTCTGCTTCAGAAGCCTTCCAGACACTGCATTAGCAAAATGATCCAATTATGTAATACTAAAATGTGCTGAAGAAGTTACAAAGCTGGTCCTCTGATCTTCTGTGGCAGCTGATGCAGATGCCTGAATGGAGGACAATGCTACAGTGCTCTGCAGGGAGCTTTAGTTCATGTTGTTTTTGCCGGAGGACTAATCTTTCAACAAGACTGAAAATGGATTGAAATTATTCTGCTTGAAAATAACTCAACCTCTGGATATAATTTCTTCCTCATTTTAGCAGTTCAACTGAGGTCAGAGTGGAGGCTGCTGGCTTATAAATATTCCATGTTGTTGTAAAACAACAGGAGTTTTCTTGTATGTGTGTGGGTGTTGGTGGTATATTTACACATAAGCTGGTTCATTAGACTGTACTTTATCCCTCCTTACACTGCTACCTATTGGGCTGACATTGTAAGTTCATGCAAAAAACCCTCCAATATACATGGCACCTTGGAAATATCAGTCCTTCTATATACTGTATAACATGACAATAAATCTTAACATCAATTAACATTTAAAGGCTAACTGTTAAAATTTTGAAGTATTCTTTTAAAATTGAGAAAGAATATTGATAATTTATCTGCCGATTTAAGTAGACATAACTGGGAATGTTTTACCTTATATTCTGATTGTTATTGTTACAGTTTACATCAGTAACTGTTTTTGTAGTAACATGTATGTCAGCTCTTAGACTGCAGTTCTTTGTAATCAAAGCAACATTATTTGCATTGAAGTTTAATTTTGTGAGTCATATTTCGTGCCTTTTTTATTTCCCACTGAAAGCCTCACATGTAGAACACTTGAGGCAGGAACGGTGGTAGAGCAAAAACCTAAGTCAAATGAGGATGATGATAGTGACCCCGCCTATGATTGTCTCCTAGAAAATGAAAAAGGGTACATACTAGATGCGGTAGAAGAGGGGCTGAGGATACAGAAGGAACTGAATGTGCTGATGTAGCCAAAAAACAGGCTGAGGTAGCTGGAGATTTGCCATGTGACAGCTTAATGACAAAAGAACAAGTGTCAGATATCTGGAATCTCAAAGCAAACCTGTTTTAGTGTGGCAGCCAGTTTTTGTGTCCACTGATACACAGGTTCAATGCACATTAAAGGGTTGTGTGAAGACATCACCTTGATTTTATGGCCTAAACTTAATAACTGGTTCCTGGTTAAACAGAGCTTCAGAGTGGTCTACCAAACCTGTAAGTGCCTCTGTTTTTACAGTAGCTATGTGAATGAACACAAGGAATGCTGCAGTGTCAGTTTTCCCCAATGCACTTCTACATTAATTTACAACAACTGTGTGTGTGATGCATGTAAGTGGTGTAAAACATTAATGGATGTATGATTTTGAACATTAAATGTAAAAAGTTGCTGAGTCTGTGTTTTTAGCTGCCTAGTTAGGGACCTACGTATCACTATAATAACACCAACTCTCATGCTGTGAAGTTCTCCTTCTTCCTGCTTGTAGACATGACTTTTGTCTGTGCAACCAGCACAGTCGCACATTCAGGGTATACTTCCACCTATTTCCAGATGTAAGCAGGGCCTGTTGAAGGATGGGTCTGGTTTTCCCTCATGGGGACTAGATTCCATTTTGTTTGGGATGTACAGAGGGAATATGCTTGGATTCATATATACGCACAGGTTCATACACCTGAACAAAGCTTTCTGGTATTGATCCTATGTTTCAGTAGGAAATTCAGGTTTTTGTACATTAGGCCCAGGACTTTCATGTTTTCTGTGACCACTGCAATAACTTCAACATGTTAGAAGAGGAAGGGTAAGGTAGGGGGAAGAGCTTTGTAGTTGGCTCTTTTCTTAATTTCGCTTTGTCTTGCTCCCAGTGGACTCCTGACCACTACCACCCAATCCCCTCCCTAAGTGCCTTTCTCCTGATCACGCCTGAAATTGTCCACACAAGTTTCACTGATTTAGAACGCTTCCCCATTTGTCACTGAATGTGGTAATCATGTTTTCAACACAGATATTTGTCCATCTACAACGTGTTTTGCTTTTGTATTGTAATTGGCTGCTTTAGTCTTTCCTCTACTTCATTTGTTTATTCCCTCACTGTGGGTACAGCCAGCAAGGTACATGACTGGAGAACCAAGTAAGAAACACTATCTCTTCAAGGTTTTCTATTTAAATGCAATTCTCCTAATATGTTATTCAATAGGTTTTGTTATTACTTATAGATGAGTTTTCACACACACACACACACACACACACACACACACACACACACACACACACACACACACACACACACCACACACACTCTTGTTTTGCTATATGTAGTGAGGACCATGTGTTGACTCCCATTGACTTCCATTGATTTTCAGTCATTTTCAACCCTTTCTATGCCCTAACCCTGACAATAACCCTAAACCTAACTATTACCAGTGCATGCCTAACCCTAACCTTAACCTAAACTCAATTCACACCTTAGTCCTAAACCTAACCGTTAGCAAAATAGGTCGTGAGGACCAGCAAAATGTCCTCACTTTGGTACAAATGGTCCTCAATTTGATGGTAAAATCGGGAAAATGGTTCTCACTGTGATGCCAAGACAGGAACACACACACGCACACACACACACACACACACACACACACACACACACACACACACACACACCATAATGAAAATAGTAATTCTAATGTTTTCATTGTTGTTAGGATATGGGTAAGAATCCGCACTGATACATTATAAGGACAAATGACCTGCAGTTTGACATTAAGTTTAGTACATTGGGTTTGATTGTGGAACATTCTGTAACCGGGTTGATTAGAATGCTGCAGAGGGAATGTACATCCCTTGCATGTGAGTGCCAGATATAAAACCACATGTAACCTTCTTTTGGGGCTGCTTTGTCACTTTGATCACTGAATGGAGCCAGGATGGGAGCCTAAGCGCTAATTACTGTAACTATTTCTCTGCCTTATTTAGATTAAAAGTGTTAAAAGTATAGTACAGTTTGAGAGTCATTCCTTTAAGAGAGAGTTGTAGAGTGTTGTAGACAGTGGTGTCGCTTCTGGGGAAAAAGTTCCAGGGGAACTCTGAGGCATCTAACCGTCAACAGGGTGTGGTAGCTCGGACAGTTTGTTTTCAGTTTGTGCAGCTAGATGTCACAAAGTTATTCACTCTAACTTATAACAGACAGCTTTTCAGGTTGCAGTCAACAAACAGGAGAATAGCTGGGTAATGTCTGAAAGCGTGCTTCCTTTTACAGGCAGATACAGAAAGTTTTATTGTAAAATGTCACACAAACATCAAACCTAAACGTAAATCTTATAAAGTCACACTAGATAGAGTGACTTAATGAAAAATGTACTTCCTCTAACAAATGATTTTTAAACTGTGGTGAGTGTACATCTATTGGTACTCAAGCTACATTTAGTTGTACTGATTTTACATTGTGGTATGAAAAATTTTTGAATTTTCTGTGAAAAAGAAGAAAAATCCCCTTAAATACCTAACTGAACTTTGATTTCTGGCCAGGAAAGAAACATTTCTCCTACAACCTTGTATTCGTACTTGTCGTCTTCCGCTTCATCCGTGACCGGGTCGCGGGGGCAGCAGACTAAGCAGAGACACCCAGACTTCCCTCTTCCCAGACACCTCCTCCAGCTCCTCCGGGGGAAGCCCAAGGCGTTCCCAGGCCAGCCGAGAGACATAGTCCCTCCAGCGTGTCCTGGGCCTCCTCCCACTGGGATGTGCCTGGAACACCTCCCGAGGGAGAAGTCCAGGACGCATCCGGTATAGATGCCCGAGCCACCTCAACTGGCTCCTCTCGATGTGGAGGAGCAGCAGCTCTACTCTGAGCTCCTCTCAGATGGCCGAGCTCCTAACCCTATCTCTAAGGGAGTGCCCGGCCACCCTATGGAGGAAGCTCATTTCAGCAGCTTGTATCCGGGATCTTGTTCTTTCGGTCATGACCCAGAGTTCATGGCCATAGGTGAGGGTAGGAACGTAGACCGACCGGTAAATCGAGAGCTTCGCTTTTCTGCTCAGCTCTCTCTTCACCACAACGGACCAGCACAGCGCCCCCATTACTGCGGCAGCCGCACCAATCCGTCTGTCAATCTCCTGCTCCATTCTTCCCTCATTCGTGAACAAGACCCCAAGATACTTAAACTCCTCCACTTGAGGCAGGAACTCCCTTTCAACCTGAAGAGGACAAGCCACCCTTTACCAGTCGAGAAGCATGGCCTCGGACTTGGAGGAGCTGATCCTCATCCCAGCCGCTTCAGACTCGGCTGCGAACCGCCCCAGTGCATGCTGTAGGTCTTGGCTAGAAGGGGCTAGCAGGACCACGTCATCTGCAAAAAGAAGAGACAAAATCCACTGGTCCCCAAACCAGACCCCCTACGGCCCTTGGCTGCGCCTAAAAAATCCTGTCCATAAAAGTTATGAACAGGTCCGGTGCCAAAGGGCAGCCCTGCCGGAGTACAACATGCACCGGGAACAGATCTGACTTAGTGCCAAACATCTGCTCCGCTTGTACGGAGACCAGATGGCCCCTTAATAAAGGGCCCCCGATTCCATGCTGGACTGGTACGCTTGGCCTCACAGTACCCGTCAGCCCCCTCAGGAGTCCCACAGGCCAACCACAGCCAATAGGACTCCTTCTTCAGCTTGACAGCGTCCCTTACTGCCGGTGTCCACCACCGGGTTCGGAGATTGCCGCCGCGACAGGCACCGCAGACCTTACGGCCACAGCTAAGGGCCAGCAGCATCAACAATGGATGTGGAGAACATGGTCCACTTGGACTCTATGTCTCCAACATCCCCTGGAATCTGGTCAAGCTGTCCTGGAGGTGGGAGTTGAATACATCCTTGGCCGAGGGCTCCACCAGACATTCCCAGCAGACCCTCACTATGCTCTTAGGCCTGCCAAGTCTGTCTGGCTTTCTCCTCTTCCAGCAGATCCAACTCACCACCATGTGGTGATCAGTGGACAGCTCAGCCCCTCTCTTCACCCGAGAGTCCAAATGACACGACAACAAAGTCGATCATCTACCTCCTGCCTAAGATTTCCTGGTGCCAAGTGCACTGATGGACACCCTTATGCTTGAACATGGTGTTCATTAGCACAGAAGTCCAATAACGAAACAGCACTCGAATTCTGATCGGGGAGGCCATTCCTCCCGATCACGCCTCTCCAGGTGTCACTGTCATTTCCCACATGGCCGTTGAAGTTCCCCAGCAGAATAATGGAGTCCCCGGGAAGGGCACTATCCAGCACCCCTGACAGGGACGCCAAGAAGGCCGGGTACTCCGCACTACGGCTCGGCCTGCAGGCCGAAACGTCAGTCAGAGACCTGTCCCCAACCCAAAGGCGCAGAGATGCGACCCTCTCACCCACTGGGTTAAACCCCAACAAGAGACGGCTGAGCTGGTGGGCAACAAGCAAACCCACCCCAGCCCGCCGCCTCTCCCCCCAGGCCACTCCAGAGTAGAAGAGAGTCCAGCCCCTCTCGAGGAGTTAAGTTCCAGAGCCCACGCGTGGAGGCGAGCCCGACTATTTCTAGTTGATATCTCTCGACCTCCCGCACAAGCTCAGGCTCCTTCCCCCCCAGCGAGGTGACATTCTATGTCCCTAGAGCCAGCCTAAGCATCCGGGGATCGGGCTGCCGAGGTCTCCACCTTTGTTCGCCGCCAAATCCTCTTTGCACCGGTCCTTCGTTGTTCCCCCTGCAGGTGATGGTCCCACTTGGGGATGGCCTCGTGTCTCTCCTTCAGGCCTGGGTCCCGCGAGGAGCAGCCCAGCCACCAGGCACTCTCCGATGAGTCCCAACGGGACCCCGGCTCCGCCGTACCGGACGACGTCACGTGCCTCGATTCAGTGGTCCTCATGAAGGTGTCTCGATCCGCTGTTTGTCTGACCCCTCACCTAGAGCCTGTTTGCCTTGGGAGACCCTACCAGGGGTATTTAAGCCCCAGACAACATAGCCTCTAGGATCATTTGAGCACTCAAACCCCTCCACCGCGTTATGGTGGCGGTTCAAGGAGGGGTTCTCCTACAACCCCAAAGTCAAAATCCAACATCACTGTGGCATGTATAAAACATAGTTAGACTTACAGCAATGCACTAATGTGTTGCTAATAGTTTATATTTCATTAAGTGATTGACTGATTATTTTCCTTTAGTATTTGATTGCATCACATCATAAAAAATACGTTGTTATTGGTTTGTACTGCGAATTGCTGTTAGCGTAGTCATTGAGTACAACTAATAAAAAAGGGAAAAAAAAATCCACTGATTTTCAGATTTGCAGCTGAAATCTGGGTGAATGGGACAAAATGGGACGTAAATCTAAAACCCAGAGACAGCGAGAAAAGATGAGTGATTTAAAGAGGAACTAAACCCTAAATCAACATTTTTTTGCAGATAAACTGTATAAACTTGGCCTTTAGTGTGCTATCTTTATGTTACTATGCTATTTTTAAATTTCATGTAAACTTGTTTAATTCTGCAATATTTGTCCTAAAACTATCTTAGTGGTGCCCTCTTTGGATTGAACGGTGGTTACTGCAGTAAAATTTTTCTATTGGTTCAAACGGTACAGCTTGGTTCATGCTTACGTCACAGCCCCGGTTCAGGTATAAAACCGTCTCACTAAGACACGGCCCCCATACTGAGTCAGGAGTCCTCTACTTTCCATGTTTCAATATACCAAATTAAGCTAGCTGCCCATTTCCCTCGTTCTCCTCACCACACCCCCGCTTAACCCCCTCTGCTCATCCCTACACTTGGCGCCGCCCAATTTGGTGACATTTTTTTGATTCTTACACAGCACCAAGAAAATCTGTAGGAAACTGCACGAGGGTCCCATTTGAAACACTATAGATAGGTTGTATGCTAGTTTAACTCAACAGATTAACATAATCAAATATATAACAAGAGGTATAACAAGTAAAAATGCAAGTTCATAAGGTGAGTGTTTGTAGAAGTCAATAGATAAACACCAACTTAAAGGAATGTGAATCCGTTTTTCAACAACGGCTTGCAGGTATTTTCAAAAACACCAAAAACTGACGTGACGTGGCTTCCCATGAGCTGCTGAACATCTTGCCCTTCTCCATTTCATACTTTTTTAGTTTTGGTTGTTTAGTAACCAGCTTTTTTGGACATGAAATGATTGTGAGGGCATGTTTCAAACTCATTTTGTAACAATTCATGCATGCTGTGCAGAGTTTTCATTCTAGCTTTGACAATCAATGATTTAAGGTAATTTTCTTTAATCTGGTCACAATCTTTTGTAAGGAAATGTGATTTTACATGATCAGACTAACATTACAACCACTGACAGATGAAATGAAAAAGGCATCTCTTCATCATGGTACCTGTTTGTTAGTGGGATGTACCATATTAGACAGCAAATGAAAAAGTGAGCTAGAAGCAGGAAACTAGTGCCATCATAAGGATTTGAATGATTTTCACAAGGGCTAAATTGACTGGGTCAGAGCATCTCCAAAACTGTACCTTTTGCAAGGGTGTATCTGGTCTCCTGTTGTTACTACTAAAAGTGGTCCAAGGACGAAACAGTGGTGGACCAATGACAAGGGCTTGTTGATGCACGGGAGCAGTGAAGGCTGGCCTGTGTAATAAAGTTTAGCAGATCAATTCACTGTAATTGCTGAATAAGTTGATTCTGGTTCTGATAGAAATGTGTCAGAATACACGATAGATCAGAATACATTGCACATGGGTCGAAACAGACAGGTCAGGATGTCTATATGTCAGAATGTTATGCCTTATTAGTGTGTGTCTTCAGTTAATAATATCTATCAGCAGTGGGTTGCCGAGAATTATTTTAGTTTTTTCAGGGGTAAAAATGTCTCAGATGGGAATTCCAACCACAGCCAATTGGAATTAAAGCACAGTATAGATCCTTCAAAAATCGTTATATTATTAGATTTAAATATGAAAACCACTGTGTGGTCCTTTGGATGTTCATATTCATAATTCATTAAACACTCATCTACCCTGAAAAATAAAGCAGTACAAAATAGTTTATGTACATGGGAAAAACATGGTTGGTACAAAATGGAAGTAAGTTGGGACATAACGGGAACAAGATGGGGATTTAAACATGCAAATTCATCTGGAGCCATTGGTATTGCTCGGTGTGTTACGAACACATTCACTTTATAGGACCAAGATTGGCTGGAAAGACATAAGGTTGGTAAACTGATTCTCTGTCAAGCTTATGTCAATTACCTGAGAGGTGATATATTTTAGCAAGAAATCTTTAACAAGGGAAGCATTTTACGTACATTAATTACATGCAGCTAATGAATTTCATATTGCTCCTGATTCATATTAGTTGTATTGATTCACAATACACACTATTCATAGAATGGAGGTAGTATGGTACAGTTCTTAGGTCAGACATCTGACTAAATGCTGCTACTGGCTGTGATCACTGATGGTCGTGGATGTGGTTACATGGGCATTTAAACTTAAGATATGACTACAGTCAATATACTCTATTTACTCTTTATGGCCTTATAAACCATGCAAGGGCAGACTCACATATAACAGTGTTTTATGACAAATAGGTCCTTATACAACAGGCTTTTAGGAATGCAGGCATTTCATTATAGCTTTCAGTCCAAACCACCAACACAGCAGCTGTACATTAGCTTTAAAATAGATATTAGTGGATGTATAGAGTATGCCTGTGGGAGTGATGCTACATTTATCTGCATCCAGGTTATTCCAGGAGTACATTCACAACACAGAAACCCTGTTTTACAGCTCTTGCTGCTTCTTCCATTTTGTTTTCAGTTAGACAGGAACCAGATTTAAAACACCCATGGACCAGTGCCAGTTTCCTGAGCTAGTTTATACAAACCTTAGGTCTACATGTTTGCACAAATGATGTCTCTAACATTTGTTTTATGTGGTGAACAAAAACTCAGGCTGTTCGTCTCACTGTTCTCCCCTTGTAAATTTTGGTTCAGAGGTATGATATCTCCTAAGAAAATGGTAAGTCATCCTTGCTGACGTGATCACTAATTCTTACTGCCTGGTTGTTAATTTTAGGAAATATCCTCAGAATGAGTGACACAACCAGCTGCCGTAGCAGATAACATTTCCCCTAGTAACATGTAAACTTTGTTTATGCAGCACTTTTAATAGACAAAAGTTAGAGCAGAATGCTGCACAGCAATGCTTAAACTGTGTCTAATCAATTAACCATAGTTGTTGCTTGGTTGAAAAAATGAATAAAACCTCCCAGTTAGAATTGTGTGGTATGATTGAAATCCACTCTGCCAGGGGCTGGTTACTCTGCTTGCCTTCATCCTGTGTGAAAATGTTTTTCGCTTTTCAAAAGTCCCTTCGCTACTTCAGCACATGAGATACCAACTATGGATAACCACACCAACAAAATTGCCCCATATTAAATCTTCTCTCTTAGGGCTTTTTGAAATGGAGAAATTCAGCATTTATATTTAAATTGGCCTTGCTTAGAGTAATTGTTTACTTCACTCTTCCATAAAATAGCCAATAAAATATCTCCTTAAAGGTTTGTTTACATTTTGTGACCAGTTACTACTACTACTTATAGCACTACTTCTACTACTAATAACAATATTATTATTTAAAGGTAAAACTGATAAGCCACAGCACTTGCACACAGTATGTTCTAAATTAAACCTAACTTGTTTGGAGGACATTTTCAAACTTATAGCAACCAGTTCAATACCTGGGCTGTGACACTTCACAGTAACATGTCCTGGATTTCACCACCTGATATTCACAAACACTGCTAATCCATCTCCTATGCATTTGCCCCTCCTCTTTAAATCGCCGTCTGGTTGCATAGTCAGAAAGCCTGGGAGAGAGACGCTGGGGTCAGGGATATGATCCTGCAGCCATGTCTCAGTGAAACACTTAACACTGCATTTCCAATAATCTGGCTGGGTCCTTTGTAGAGCTTGAAGTTTATCCAACTTGTTTCCCAACAGTCACACATTACCCATCATAATTGATGGTAGAGATGGTTTGAACTTCCCTTTTCTCTCTCTTCTCTTTGCTCCTGCTCTGCATCCCTGGCGCTTCCTTTTCAACTCATCTGGGATTTGGGGTTGTAGTTAAAGTATTATTTGAGCTTTTAATCTAATTTGAGTTTATAAAAAACACCTTGTTCCAATGGTTATGCATCATATCAAATGTCCAAAAGTAAAAATGTATCAGCAAAAATCTTTCCAGCTGCACAGCATCTGATACCAGAGAGGATAATCTTCCAAAAAATATTTTTTTAACCATAACAAGAGTTCTTAAAAAGAATATATGTCATACCTGCTTGGTTTTTTGTTATATTACCTGGTCTAGTCCTTTGCTTTCTGTCTCCCTGCACCCCAAGCCCACACCTGTTCTGTGTTTTCCCCTGGTTGTCTTGTCACGTTTGTCATTGGTTACCCCTGCTGTTCAGTTTTTGTATTTAAGTCCGTTTGTTTCCTTTGTTCCCCGCTGGTTCCTTATGTTATGTTATGTGTATGTGCGATCTCGTGTGTTGGCTACCCTGTCTGTGTCCTGTCATGGATAATAAAGACTCATCTTACCTGAAAACCTCGAGCTTCAGAAGTTCTTCCCCGCATTTTGGTCCATCAAAAACCCACTTTATGACAGAAGGAACCAGCCAACGGGACCAAGCGGGAGGAATGGTGAGGGAATTCAAAAGGGGTGAGATTCTGGTCAAATTGTTTTCCCACCTTGCTACCTCTCCCAGCTCCCCATGGAGGAGGCCGGAGATAGCTGGCAGCCTCTAAGACTTGCTCGAGGCGAAGACAGATTTTTATCCTGATCCTCGGATTTACCACATCATTGAGGCCGAGCGACAAAGTAAATGTGATGTCTGTTAGTGCTGCACAACATTTTAATTTATTATTGTTATTACAATATCAATTTGTGCAATATCAAATCCACAGATATAAGTTTGGTGTAATATCTGGTAGGTCATTGCAATGTGTTCTCATTTTGCAGCAAATGCATATCAGATTAAGTGATCATAGCCAATATGTGAACGCTCATAGTGTCATGATCTGTAGTTTGAGTTTAGATTTTCTTTTGAGGGTATTTTGACCATGTCTTTACTGTTTACTTTGTCCTTTATGTTTTACCTTCTTTAGTTCTTTCCCTTATGCATGTTATTGGTAGGCACTGTTCTCATTAGTTTTGTTGTTAGGCATTTCTCTCATTAGCTTATTCTTTTGTGTTTTAGTGTTCTAAATCCATCCAGAGTTCATTTCTTGCTAGATTTCTCCCCTGGACTTATCTGTGTTTCTGCTGATCTGTGTCAATTACCCTCCCTTCTTCAGTTGCTTAGCATTCTCCCTGCCTCAGCTGCTTCACAGTTCATTTGATTAGCTCTTCTGGTTCATGAGTCATTTCTCCACCCTGCCTCTGCATTTAAACTCTCTGGTTTTCATCACTACTGGATTCTACTATTGCTTGCCTGCTTTGTGCCCGTTATTGCCTGAGCCTCTGCCTATATTCCGTGTCTTGTCTTTCCGTGTAAGTTACCAGTTTAATTTCTGTTTGTACTCACCATGCGGCTCTCATGTTCCTGTTTATATTTTGGTCCTGCGAACAACCAGCATTCCATGACACAGAGTGTGATGAGGACCAGTGTGAAGAAAGGAATATGAAAGAGTGAGCCTCAGAGGTTTATTAGATAACAACAAACAGCACCATGAAGGCAAACTAATACATAATAATAATACTAATACAATACAATGCACATAACCCTGAACACAGCTGGTCCATGGTAAAACATGGTGGTTGTAGAATCATGTCATAGCGATGCTTTTGAGCAGAAAAGATGGTCATTTATGATGGGAAGATGGATTGCACAAAATAAAGGGCAATCCTGGAAACATGTTCAGATTCCAGCAGGACAACAACCCTGAACATACAGCCAGAGCTATGGCGGTATCATTTAGATTGATAATCCTAATCATATGATTATATTTGGATTTAAGTCAAGACCTAAAATCCAATTGAGCTTGAGCTATTTTGCAAGGCGAATGGGCCATAATTTTGGTCACTGTAAAGGTGGTAGGGACATGCAGCAAAAGACTTGTAGCTGTATCAGCAGTGACCGGTGGTTCTACAAAATATTAATTCAGGCTAAGCTAAATACAAATTCACATCACTCTTTTCAGATTTTTTTTTAATATAAAAATGTGAAAAGCTTGTATACCTTTCCTTACACTTCACAGTTATGCATTACTCTGTTACATAAAATGCCAACAAAATATACTAAATGTTTTGATTGAAACAGAATGCCATGAGGGGTATGAATACTTTAGCAAGGCCTGGGTTCTTACAGAACAAGTTTTGCCACCGACATCTGGTATTTGAGCAAAGGAAAAGTAAACCAAAAAAAAAGCTTTCAGACTTTTGCAGAAGAAAAAAATTGTTGAGTGTCCTCTCAAAGGATAATAAAGATCCTTGATTTTTTTCTTATACTCTTAAACTTTTCATTTTTTCAACTGTATTTAAAGAAGTCTTGAAAAGTTATTGTGTTCTTGAACCATTAAAGGAATTTTAATTAAAGTATTCAAGGAATTTTCTTTAAAAAAAAAGGAACCATTCCTTTTTACATCTGTGCTGTCCACTTTATTTTTTTATTTGATCTGATCTCAAAAATTCAGTGTCCAAACATTGAATCAGCGCTGCACACACACACATGCCCAAAAAAACACAAACAGAGCGGATTTGTTGTGCCAGGGACAGCACATTGAGATTTTTGACCTTACCTCCAAACAAAAGTAAATAAAGATGATTCTGTTTGGTAGCCTTTAGGGACCCCCAAAAACTGTTCTTTCCTCTTTTAAGACTAGACAGACGAAAGGGGCCTGTGAAGTGTGTCTGTGTCTCCCCTGCCGCTGACGGATAATGCAAGGCCATTAGTGTGTGTGTGTGTGTTTGCTTGTGTGTCTCTCTTAGAACCTCTTCATGCTTTTAAGACACTCCTCAAGATCCTTCAAGGCTGCAGATACACACAATGGATGGTCTGGAAAAAGGGACGTCTATATGTGTGTATAGAGGTGTACAGTGTTTGTATGCGTATTTATGAAAGGCTGCTTGCCAGAACATCAAACTGATTCATTAAAGAGGCTTTCACAAGAAAAAGAGAGGCAGGCGATGAAGATGATGATGAGGAGGAGTAATTAGAAGGGAATGAGAGGGAGCAGATTTGCTGCTTTTATCTATTTTGCTCTGAAAGGCTAAAGTAAAGTCAGAAGAGTTTGGAGAATCAAA
Source organism: Crenichthys baileyi (assembly GCA_036173005.1). Taxonomy (NCBI): domain Eukaryota; kingdom Metazoa; phylum Chordata; class Actinopteri; order Cyprinodontiformes; family Goodeidae; genus Crenichthys; species Crenichthys baileyi. The sequence continues at coordinate 50,603 of JAHHUM010001530.1, read as the reverse complement.
ATAAGAGAAAGAGTGGAAACAGGAAGAAAACTAATGCCTTAAAAATGACATGTACAAAGTCAAGATGGTAGCACTCTTGCCTTGCAGCAAGAAGGTCCTGGGTTTGAATCCTGGCCTTGTATGATTTTACATGGAGTTTTGTGGCAAAATCATGCAAGCGTCGATTTTCTCCAGATACTCTGGCTCCTTCACAGAGTCCAAAAACATGAATGTTTGGGTAATTGGTCCCTCTAAATTTCCCCCTATGTATGAGCGTGTGCGTGCATGGTTGTTTGTCCTGTCTGTCTCTTTGTTGCCCCATGATGGACTAACGACCTGTCCAGGGTGAACCCAGCCTCTCACCCAATGACTGCTGGAGACAGGCACCAGTCCTCCCCACATCCCTGCAAGGATAAGCAGGTATAGACAATGGACGGATGGATGGGTGAAAATGACATCCAACGGAGAGCTCTGGGGTGAAAACAACTGCTGTCACTAACAACATAATGGCCTTTCTCACATTTCCTATAAAGGCATTTTCAAGATCCCTAAGAGTTTTGGGAAAGTATTCTGTGGACTGATGAGACAAAAGTGGAACTCTTACTCTTACTTAGGGCGTAAAACGAACACAGCATTAGAAAAAAAAACATAAAACCAGTCAAACATGGTGGTGCTAGTATGATGTCTGGGGATGCTTTAGTTCTTTAAAACTTGGGCCAATTACTATGTTATGCAGCAGGACAATGATCCACAGCACAATAGCAAGTCCATCTCTGAGAGGCTCAACAAAACAACAAACCAAAAAAAATAAAGGTTTTGGAATGACCTAGTCAAAGTCCAAACTAAAATCTAATTGAGATTCTTTGGGAAGACTGTAAAGAGGCCATTTGTGTTGGAAAACCTTCCAGTGTGGCTAAATTAAAACAATTCTGCAAAGTTGAGTGGGCCAAAATTTCCCCGTGTCTGTTATGATTTGTGGGTGTTTTTGGGTAGGTTTTGAATAATGCGTCTGTTTATTATTTTCCTAGTCATGCTTTAGTTTTTGTCTTCTAGCTCATGTTTTGCAAAGTTAGGTTTTTGGATCATGTTTCTGGTGATGCTTTAATTTCATGGTTTACTAGTTGGGTTTCTATTAGTTTGTATCCTAGAATCTCTTGGCTCCAGTCACGTTTTGTTCTCTCCTATCTGTTTTCAATCAACTTAATTCAGTTCACCTGCACTAAGCAAATCAATCTCCTCGTTTCACCTGGTTCTTGCTCCACATATACACATCTGTTCTGTTCATTCCTCGTGGAAACATTTTCTGATCATGTCACCCTGTTTTCAGCCAGTTGTTATGGATCATGCCATGCCTGTCTTGCCTGCCTGTTTATTGTTTTGTTCCTGCCTCCTCTTGTGAGTTTTTGTTTTTGTAAGAATAAATCTTTTACTCACCGTCATGCTGCCTGCTCGTCTGCATTCCGGGGTCCTCTGCTACACAAATTGTGACAGTGTCATTTTTTAGAAACAGCAAAGGGTTTGACAAGCTTAAGGGTGGGGGGTGGGTCGGGGGGGGGGGGGGGGGAGGGGGGGAATTACTTTTTCAAATATGTTCAGGTATTTTGGAGAGAATTTTTTCCCTTAAAATAAATCATGATTTCAAAACTGCTTTTTGTTTTTACCCAGGTCATACCTTTCTACTGCATTGTAAGGAAAAGGCAGATATAAAGATTAATTGAAATTATATATAAAGCAGCCATCTCAGGCAGTGAGATGTTTTTTGTTCCTTGTATATTACATCACAGCAATAAATCTTGATTTCTCTCATTGATCACAAACAGCTCCTGCAAATACGATTTCAAATCTGAAAGCTAATGCACAAAAAGCTTAAAAAAATCAATGTTTATTCCACTAAAGCAGGCCCATATTGCGAGAAAGTAGACAAAAATCAAAGCTGATATATACATTTTCCCGTGAAATCATTCCTTTCTGGCACAGCGTAACGAAGTTCGGGAGAACATAAAGAGTATAGTTTCTCTCGTTTTTTTTGTAAAGGGGTTGGGGAAATAGTGATGAGATGTAGCAGAAGTTTTAGACCATTAGATTTATTACCCAAGGGTCACAAGGAAAAAAAAACATGATGGGAAAGTGAAGCATCCAATCTATAAGAGCTTAGAGATGAGAGGGCTCCTCGGTGGGTGAGGTCATCCCCAAAAAAAAGAGTAAAAAAAAAAATCACCAAACTGGGCATATGGAGCCCCAGCCTAACACACATCAGCCCCCCCCCGTAACCCCCCCCCCCCAACCCCCCCCGCCCACCACGCACACGCACACACACACACACCAGCATACTCCAGCAGTCTGTTCAACCATGGTATAAAGTTGACTTTATCTAAGAAACGTATGAATCTTCTGCTTTTTTCAATCTGCAAATGAGAAAACAGCAACATTTATTAAAATACTGACAGTGGACCATGTTAGATGACTTACAGGGGTTGGACAATAAAACTGAAACACCTGGTTTTAGACCACAATAATTTATTAGTATGGTGTAGGGGATCCTTTTGCGGCCAATACAGCATCAATTCGTATTGGGAATGACATATACAAGTCCTGCACAGTGGTCAGAGGGATTTTAAGCCATTCTTCTTGTACGATAGTGGCCAAGTCACTACGTGATACTGGTGGAGGAAAACGTTTCCTGACTCGCTCCTCAAACACCCCCCCCCCCCCCAAAGTGGGCTCAATAATATTTATATCTGGTGACTGTGCAGGCCATGGGAGATGTTCACACTTCACTTTCATGTTAATGTCAACCGAATTCTTTTCAACACGCTTGCTGTGTGTATTGCGTGCATTGTTTATCCTGATACACGGGCACCCGCCTTAGGATAACAATGGTTGAACCATTGGATGCAATGGTCCTCAAGAATGGTTCGGTAGTCCTTGGGCAGTGACCGCCCATCTAGCACCAAGTATTGGGCCAAGGGAATGCCATGATACACGCAGTCAAACCATCACTTATCACCCCATGCTTCACTCTGGCATGACAACAGTCTGGGTGTACGACTTCTTTGGGGCTTTCCAACACCAATAACTACTCCCGGATGTGGGGAAAACAGTAAAGGGGGATCATCAGAGAACAATACATGTTTCACATTGCCACAGCCCAAGATTTGTGCTCCCTTGGCCCACCATTGAAACCGACGTTGGCTTGGCCATGAGTGACCAAAGGGTTTGGCCTATAGCAGCCCGGCCGCTGTATATAGTGGACCCTGTGGGCTCCCGACGGACAGTTCTGGTGGAAACAGGAGAGTTGAGGTGCACATTTAATTCTGCCGTGATTTGGGCAGCCGTGGTTTTATGTTTTTTGGATACAATCAGGGTTAGCACACGAACATCCCTTTCAGACAGCTTCCTCTTGCGTCCGCAGTTAATCCTGTTGCATCACAGTTACACAGTTACTTGCTGCTTTTCTTAAGCCTTTTCTTCTGAAGAGAACAAGCACTCAACCTTCCAACATGGACTGAAACTCACCTGACAAAAGATTCAGGTTCCTTGCAATTTCTCAAATTTCATCACATTACAACAACAGACATCAGTGAATTTTATTGAGATTTTACGTGAAAGTCCAGCACAAAGTAGTGCATAATTAATAAGTGGCTGAAAAATAATACGTTGTTTTCTAAAAATAACTGCTAATAAAGAACTGAAACGTGTGATGTTCATTTGCTCTACAAGCTCTGGAGCAGCCCACAGCCTTCAGGAGTCAGCCATTCCTGTCCATTCCAGTCCAGTAATTTAAGACCAGTATTAATCCAGCTGTTCTGTGAAGTCCTCAGTGGGTTGTTAGAGAACAATTAAAGGGCTACACAATATTATGAAAATAAATAATTGTGATTCTCTTGCTGAAAATTGCAATGAGAATGTCGATTTATGATTAACTCTTTTCTTTCTTTACTATTAGACTTATCCCCACCACTCTCAGTCAACTTTAGGTTTGAAGTCTCTAAAATCCGTCATAAGGTGCGGGAATTACATATTATCTAGAAGCAGTGTTAAAGCCTGACACTTGAAATTTACACACCTACAAAATGTTGCATCCAAGTGGGCTTTTGCAATTGCCAAATTGCACACACTGACACTGCAATGCTGATTGTCATCTGAATACACACAAAACCTTGAAATGGAAAAACAACAAGACTAAATTATCCCTGTTACAGGGAATATTGATGAAAAATGACTAAAGTAACAAAAACGTTTGGTAAATAAACAGTGATATATAAATAGAATCCAATAGAACCAATAGATTCCAATAGAATCCAATAGAACCAGTTTTTCCAATTTGATTTGTTCTTTTGGTTTTTCTGTAGTTGTTTGTGTGTATTCCGTTATGTATGTATGTATGTGTGGATTTAGGTGAACCACACTTGATCCAGTTGAATATTTTTGCAGCTGTGTGTTTTGTTGTGAAGTTTGATGATGTTGACATGCATGTGTGCATTACTTTGGTTCAAGGTTTTTACTGTTGCATCTTTGCACCTGAAACATATCAATTTGTTGAGGTGTCTAATAATGGGTGTGCCTCATTGCTGTTCAGATGTTTGACCTGATGAAGACCCAAGTTGGATACAAACATAGTCAATAAATGCTGTAAAGATCAAGTGTGCAGGCTTCTCTCTACTGAAAACTAACACTGCACATCACACAATTCCCAAAATTAAACATGGTGATGGCATCACCGGAGATGCTCACCATTGCTTTTCATGCTGGAAACCAAGACCGGTTACCATGCAACGGAAGCACGCATCATTCGGGAGAAAAAACTCACACGTGGGTTTTCAAGGAGACGAAATCTTCCTCCTTGTTTTGTTCCGTCATAATTTTCCCCTTTGCCAAAAGAGGCCAAGGACGAAGACGACTGCTTCACTCTGAGTTAGTTACGGACGCGTAACTGCCCCTGCTCTAAAGAAGACTACAGCAAGTAATCCCGTTTTTTTTAATTTCTATTAGAAATAGCTTGGGCATTCTCCGACGGGGTTCCAAAATTATAAATGGAACGTCTCAAAATCTGTGTTGAATGAGCTGCTCTTCACTGTCACAATAATATTGCAGCTGTAATTACGGCACAAATATGCAGAACAGAGGTGGTGCACGCAGCACGTCTACAGCTGTTTTCGTAAATTTCCAGGTCTGTGCTCTGTCCCGCCCCTGTCATTTCTGTCCAATGGGAACAATGATCGTCACCCGCGTGGCTTTGTTTACAAGTAATAGTTCACTTGCAAAAAGAACAATGTGAAAACAAACCGCACCAAATGAAAAAAAATAAAGATTGCTTTTGGTCTGGACCAAACAAGCGGAGCAAAGGACTTTCCTGGTGTCAATACACCCTAAGTTGTATGTGCATGCAATGCCTTTTTGAAACTTGGATTGCTTTTGGACTCTGAAAGCCTGGGTGGCTGGGAGGTGCTTCCAGGTGACTGGACAACTACAACTACTAGACAACTACTGGACAACAACTAATGCTATCAGGGAGATGGGTAGGAGACTACTTCGTATGTCTTCTGGAAGGAAAGTTGACAAGGAGACTAGGTGGTGGAATGAGGAAATACAGACGTGTGTATGAAGAAAGAGATCAGCTAAGAAGTGGGACACTGTGAGGACTGAAGAGATTTGCTAGGAATACAGGAAGACGCAGCGTGAAGATAGAGGTAGCTAAGGCCAAACAAAGGGCATATGGTGACTTGTATGATAGGTTGGAGAGTAAGGAGGGAGAGAAGGATTTATACATGATGGTGAGGCAGAAAGACAGAGATGGGAAGGATATTCAGCAGGGGGGGATTAAGGATCAAGATGGAAATGTACTGAGAGGTGCAACAAGTGTGATAAGAAGATGAAAGGAGTACTTTGCAGAGTTGATGAATGAGGAAAATGAGAGAGAACATAGAGTAGAAGAAGCGACCATTGTGGATCAGGAAGTTGCAAAGACCAGGAAGGATGAAGTAAAGAAGGCATTGAATATGACGAAGAGTGGAAAGGCAGTTGGTCCTGATGATATACCTCAGGAGGTATGGAAGTGTCTAATAGAGACAACAGTAGAGTTTTAACGAGGCTGTTCATTAAGATCTTAGAGCGAGAGAAGATGCCTGAGGAATGGAGGAGAAGTGCGCTGGTACCAATTTTTAAGAACAAGGGAATTGTGGCAACTACAGAGGGATAAAGTTAATGAGTCATACAATTAAATTATGGGAAAGACTAGTGGAAGCTAGACTGAGGTCAGAAGTGATCATCTGTGAGCAGCAGTATGGTGTCATGCCAAGAAAAAGTACAACAGATCCAATATTTGCTTTCAGGATCTTGATAGAGAGGTACAGAGAAGGTCAGAGGGAGCTGCATTGGGTTTTTGTAGATCTAGAGAAAGCATATGACAGGGTGCCGAGGGAAGAGCTGTGATATTGTGTGAGGAAGTCTGGAACTGCAGAGAAGTAGGTTAGAGAGGTGCAGGACATGTATGAGAACTGTAAGACAGTGGTGAGGTGTGCAGTAGGTGTGACAGAGGAGTTAAAGGTGAACATGGGACTGCATCTAGTATCGGTTCTGAGTCGTTTCTTGTTTGCTGTGGTGATGAACAGGTTGACAGATGAGGTTAGACAGGAATTTCCATGGACTATGATGTTTGCAGATGATATTGTGATTTGTGGCGAGAGCAGGGGACAGGTGGAGTATAATCTGGAGAGATGGACGGTTTTCCTGTAAAGGCAGGAATGAAGATTAAATGGAGCAAGACAGAATTCATGCTTGTGAATGAGAGGGACCCAAGTGGAGGGTAGACGTTATAGGCAACAAAGATAAAGAAAGGTTTGAAGTACTTAGGGTCAACAGTCCAGAGCAGTGGTCAGTGTGGAAAAGAAATGAAATGTGTCCAATGACAGCCCATGTTAGATGTGTTGGAGATAAACCCAGAGGCCAGACTGAGATGGTTTGGAAATATAAAGGGCAGAGATATTGAGTACATTTGTAGAAGGATGGCTGGAACTGGAGGCCTAGAGGAAGACCAAAGAGGAGACAATGGATGCAATGAAAGAGGACATGAAGGTAGTAGGTATGAGAGACAAAGATGCAGAAGAAAGGTTTAGATAGAGACAGATCACTCTGTATTCACTCTGTAAAATCCCACTGAAATACACTAAGTTTTATGTTTGTAACATGACAAAACTTTTAAATTGCAGTGTAACTAATAAAGATCATTATTAAAAAACCACAGCACAAACAAGGCAATAGTCTGAGATCAAGGAAAAATTGTATTTAAAGGCCTAAATCTCTGAGTAAATCTTTGACATTATACCTTTCGGAGTGCAGTTCAGCTTCACTGAAACTTTCACTCTAACAGTATCCAAACATTTGGCTTCACCATCTATATTAGCCTTCAGATCATCCTGAACCCAGATCATCTTTTCACCATCACCAGAGAGAAAAAGTGTTAAAAACCATCTGATCTTGTCCTTCACACTCTTATATTCCTTTCATATGTTCTTACACCCTCCTTTGCTTTTCATCCCTCAAAGCTCTATTGAGACAGGGGTTCTTGAGCTCAAAGGGTTTTCATGCTTTAAAGGAGGCAGGCAGGTGCATTATGGAAACTTGTATACAAACGTGAATTAAGCAAACGTGGATATGAAAAGTGTGCTGCAGAATATAAAAGGCACTTTCATCAATATGTGGACTGTTATTCCTGTGAAAAGCAGCGTGGCATGGAAGGCTTTCAATATGGCTTTTTTTCTTCTTTAACTACATGTTTTTCAGAGCGAGCACAGCATTTATGTTTATTTCAGGCTGTTCATTTTAAAGCTCTTCTGATGAAGTATACAGTCAATAATATCACCTCTAATAAATTTGCATTGTGTAAGGTGCTAGGGCTCAGGTGGCACGGGGCCTTGAAGTGCAGCGATTATACACTCACACAAGCATCTGAGCATCTCTGCAGCCCTGAAGGTGATAGAGTGATGATGTGGAGGAGAAAATGAGTGATGAGCAGTTGATAAGAAGGAGACGAGAGGAAGGGAGGGATTTTGAGTTGGGGGCAGCAAGGCTAAAGTAAAGAGTGGAAATTTGTGGTTGCTGATTTGGAATAGACATCTAAAACAGGTGAAATAATTAGATAAAAAAGAAATAAAGTAAAGAACAGATTAAGAGGGGGGTGGCAGGAAGAGAAGCATAGAGTCAGTGTATTGATCGAGCAGATCTGTCGGCAGCCAGACAGCCAGGAGGACGTCAGTCCTTGTGCTGCCACTCTCTGGCCTGCAGACACCTAAACCCCCCTTTGCTCCTTCCCGGGTGGTGGCGTCAGACAGGGGGACTGAGCAGTTTTTCTGTTTGTGTGTGCACTTGTTTCATGTGCATGTGATGTTTCAGCAGAGCTTGGACAAGACTGCGTGGGGCCCAAGGCAGAACTTTACCTAGGGGTCTGCTTCCAGTTAAGACAGCACCCGGTACTCTCCAGCTCCAAGAATAATATATCTTTTAAATAGACATACAACGTTTAGATGTGCATTTCTCAAATCTGGCCTTTATGTAGGAGTGGTAAGAAAAAGTCATCATTGAAGAAATCACCTTTGACATTCGCATGTAGGGGACTCAAGAAGGTGCTCCGATCAGATGAAACCAAGATTCAACTTTTTTGGCCCAGATGTGTCATATTCTGGGCCAAAATCTGCAAATGCTGTGTGTGGTGGAAAGTGAACGCTGCACATCATCCTAAACGCCCTATCACCACAGCAAAACATTGTGGCGGCATCATCATGATGTGGGTTTTTTTTCTTCAAGGTCATGTCATAAATTGTCCAAGCTTGACTGTTTGTCATGCATTTAAAACCTCTAGTTTTGTCATTTACCCTTAAGTCAACAATTAAATTGACCATACTACATTATGCATTTTCACTAACCCTGAAATTAATAACTGCAACTCTTTTATACATAAATAGCAGTAAATACATTTTAGAGGCATATGTATTTATCTGACTTTGTAAAGGGGTGTGCAGCTTTTCAACTCCAACTCAGCAGAATGCTTACAAGAAACCAAAACATGGTTTCTTTTTTTATTGAAACATATTGACTAAAGCACTATATAAGTCGTAAAGATTTGCTACATTAAAATATGATTGTAAATGTAACTTTCAAACTCCCTTGCAAAACTACCACTAGACAATTTGTCAATTTTTATGGGATATCAATCTAGATTTTAACTTTTAAGTAAGTTTTTGAACTCTTTGAAAACTGAAGCGGTGTGGGCTGCAAGTATTTGAAGTTTTGACATTCACATTTAGTGGGATACGCCATACACTTCTCGGGTGCCCCTTCTGGCCTTGGGACCCCAATTAGCAGCTTATGTTGCTTATGCCTGGGGTTGGCTATGAGTTTTATTTTGCACTGCATTTCTATAGGACATGTTTAGCAGAAGTCGACAGTATACGGTTTGCTCTGCCTGTGTAGTCGGCCTGTCTGCAACGGACGGCTCACAGGGCCTCAGGTGCAGGACTGTTTCCCCCCTCTGTGGAATTAACCGGGTCTCAGGCAGGAAACTAATCTCACGCTCCTTGTCGCACGCAACCATATCTCAGGAGTATGGATTTTATCAATACAAGGAGCATACTGCTCTGTGGCTGTAACCAGAGCTGTAGTCTCTTCTTGAAGATTTGCTGTCAAACAATACCCGCATACCCCCTCCATCCTCGCAGCCCCATTTGGGATTTAGTCTTTATATAGAATGCCATTCCTGGACAAGAAACATAATTTTCCACCAGCAAGCAGAGGGAACTTTGGCAGCTGCAGCTGAGCTTTACTTTTACTGTTAAGAAAACAAAACAATGTCTGACTGTACTGCAAGCATAGAATGTAAGATTTAGATTCAATTAGTAACAAATAAAAAGAACACTGGACTTAACAGTAAGTACATATAAATGAATTATGTTGGTTTTCTTTTTTTCTGTAATAAATATTTGCTGTAGCAAATTACACATGCACTTTGAAACAGATGTACAGTATAAATCTGAGAAAACTAGTCGCTTAGCTAAACACATTTGACAGACATTTAACTATCCCTAATACAACAACTAATATCTATACTTCAGGTCCATTCCAAACAGTTCTTTTTTATGAGTTCCCAGACTTTGTTGTTTTTATGATGTTTTTGATGCATATATTACATTTCTACTCTTTACTGTTGGGTTTTGCTTTGAGGAGGCATGTTAGGAGTAAATGTTTTTACAGGAAGGCTAGTAAACTGCCCACTGGGACAACTAAATTGACCAAAACTAAATCTGAAAGATGCAGAAATGTATTTTGTTTTTGAAGATCATCTGTTGAGTAAGTGTTGCTGAAAACAGTCGGCCGTGACATTTGATGTTCCAAATTCTTTGCTAATAGCACATTGTGGTTTAATTTAACAAGTAAAATTCCACGCAATTTCAATGTATTGAAGGGAATGTAGAAATAAATGAAAACCTGGACAGACAAAAACAAAAGCACATGTAAAAAATTCAGCTGGATTCCTGTTTATTTTGCAGTTGCTGTAAAGCCACCGTTTAAGGTCATATTCAGAAAATGACCTTAAACGGTGTTGAATCCCTTTTACTGGGTGAGATTTTAACTAACATTTCTGAACAGAAAATATGAAACTTTTAGCAGCTAAAACACCTAAATAAATTTGGTCAATTTAGGGATATCCCTGTCAGGGTTTTTTGGGCCACAATCAATTTACAGTTTTCTTTCATCTGATTTGCTCATTCTGTTTCGACTATTTCTGATTTTTTGCTTCGGAGAACTATAACACATAAATAAGAAAGAAAACCCAACAGAATATGATGGGATTGCAAGATTATCCACATTTTTTGCATCAAAGCATATGACTGACTTTCGGGACGTGCATCAAATGAGTTTTTGGACTGAAACTGGAGAGAGTTCTTAATTTGAGAGCAAACTGGCTGATTTTGCTTTTTTGTAATGTAACCGATGCAACTTTAGTTAATTTTTTTTAATAAATTTTTAAAATATACTTTCAGAAATAAATTTATCTAATTTTAGCTAAATTTTAAGACACATTTATGCAAATTCAAAACTCCTGAAGTAAATTTGATTCTAACTCTTCTTGTTTTTGACTTAAACAGTAGACCCAACAGGTAATATTTGTCAATTAGTATCTTATTCACTGGGCTGGTAGCACTGTTGCCTTGCAGCAAGAAGGTCCTGCGTTCAACTTCTGGCCGGGGGTCTTTCTGCATGGAGTTTGCATGTTCTCCCTCTGTGTGTGTGGGTTCTCACTGGGTACTCTGGCTTCCTCCCACAGTCCAAAAACATTTTAGGTAAATTGGTCTCTTTAAATTTCCCTTAGGTGTTAATGAGTGTGTGCATGGTTGTTTGTCCTGTATGTCTCTGTGTTGCCCTGCGATGGATTGGCCACCTGTCCAGGGTCTACCCTGCCTCTCGCATGTAAACTGCTGCAGATAGGCACCAGCTCCCCCCGTGACCCTCTATGGAATAAGCGGTATTGAAGATGAATGAATGAATATTTCATTCAATTAGTATTTCATTATTCAAACATCAGCACAATAAATCTATTGTTCATAAACAGCAGGATAGCAACATATATTCAAAACACCTCAATCCAGTCATCTTCCTTAATTTTAAATTCACAAGCTTGGGTCAATCACTTAAATGGACGCAGAGGATCCCCTCTATCACAACAAACACATCTACTGGGTCCTCACTGGCAGACAGTGATGACTACAGTATCTGGTTTGTCCTCTATGTGAAGAAGAAAGAAAAACGGGAGTTGGTTTGTGATCAAGATATGACATGTTGCCAAAATGTTAATAAACGTCTTAAATCTATTCCAACAAGGTGGCTCCCTGACAGCTAGAGATGGACTGTTCATTGGAAACAAGTTATGCAGGCATTAGCACTTTTGCTAAACTACATGAACCTGGATACAAGCTTACGTTTTTGTTCCAACACAGATGCTTTCTCAACCACCAGCCTTATGATTGCTCTCAACATTTACTAATATGATATTTCTTCACAACACAACCCATAGATCAAAATACTCATCATGGAAAATGCATCTTGGACCGGTATTTCAGGTTCACATAATGTTCAGTATGTTCTTTTAGGTCTTGGCTATATACTAAGATAAGGCAAATGATAATGGTTCACAATGTAAACTGGCCCACCGTATGGACAGAATACATTCCATATATATTGTTTATAGTCTATGGTCCAACATCACGGTATTCTGGTTTTCAAATGTTTGACCTCAGGAAGATCCAAGTAGGATCAAAAGGAAATTTACCCAGTGAATTCAATAAAAGGCCCTACTCCTCAATTGTTCAAAATTGAGGTTAAACCAGTTCTATGATTGACATGTGAAAATGCATCTAATTTTGTGGATAAAGGTCTCAACTCCCATGCATACATTTATTTCTTCTTATTGTATTTTATGCAGTGAGATCAAAAAAGGTCCCAGGTCCTGGCCGCTGTTGCAGGTGACATATTAGAATTGTTGCAATTGTTGCAAAAACGTTTATGGAACATTACATTTAAAAACTATGATGGTTCATTTTAATTTAAATCATTTTCTTGCCTAATATTTAATACCCTCTGAATTGCCTTTTATAATGTAACTTCAACTCTAGCTCTAGACCTGCTTCATGTAGGTCTGATGGATATGTATAGTAGATTTATTAATACCATTTTTATTGTGCCCTGTCTCACAAAAACAAATTATTGTACCCTGCGTCTGACATTACAGGGTCAACATGATAGATTGAGGGTCCTCAACTCTGTCTGCCTGTCGTTCTGTCCTTCCATCAATTATAGCACATCACATTGTTCCACCAAAGCCAGAAAGCTGCGAGTTGGCCCCATGAGGTCAGATAATAAGATGCTCCTCTCAGTGACCGGCACTGCAGTTCAGGGAGGACAGCATGCTCTTCTGAGCTTCGACCATTGCTTACCATTGCTGGAAAGCTGAATTGGCTGTAAATGTAGCATAAGGCTACAATAATGAGCATGTAGTAAAATAAAAGAGGCAAATGTAGAATGACAATAGCTCCATCACTTCAAGTCTCCCTTGCTTTAAAACTTTAAGTTTCCTCATTATCCGTATGTAAAACAGTGAAACTGTGTCTTGATCCTACTGCTCAAACATGGGCACATTAGGGTTAATGTGAGGGACCAAAAGGACATGCAAAAGCAATGTAGGAGATAGACAGGTACATAGAAGAGACAAAAGCAGAGGGAGAGAAAGCAGGAATGAGTGTAGGGGAAGATGAATCTGATTTCTTGGGCTAAATTGGACTACCTCGCTTTTCGTTTTAGAGCTGTGCATCGATGGGGATATAGAGAGGGTGGAGAGGGAAAGCAGCAGAAGAAAGGAGGGAAAAAGGAAGACAAATCCATGCAGGGGAGAGCAGAGGGAGACTGCGGCCGCTCTCCCACAGGCAGACAGAAATCAATAAATCAATAGGAAACTGTGGTTGGCTGGAGAACGGCTGGGGCTGGGAGGATGGAGGATGGAAAAGAGAGAGACCTGAATCAAAGTAGCTCCAAGATGGATGGAGCAAGGAGAGGACGGGTGAGGCGGAGGAAAGGAGGAAGAGAGGTGGAGATGTAGAAGAAGATGCAGAATGAGGGGAAAAGTGGAAAAGTGGAAAGGTGTTTTAGCAGAGGCTTGTAGGGTCCCCTCCCAGTCCCGCCTTCAGCACATCCTGTGTCAGTGGTGCAGTGATTGGGCTTGGCACCGCGCTGTGCCCCACTGTGGCCTACCCAATGAGCCCAGTGAAGCGCGGCTGGATCTGGGGCTGGGGGAAAGCTGTGGGCCCCCTCTGCCTGCTGGGTGCAGCCCGGTTGACTGGCTGCTAGCCTGGCTGCCTGCCTGCTGGCTGCCTATCTTGCTGGACATCGATCTCAGTGGGTCGGAGAGTACAGCTGGACGCACATCGAGAACTGGGGCTAAATCTGGCTCAGGCTCAATCAGTGTTTGCACCTGTCTTTTCCAAAGGGAATTAAATGTTGTAGATAGAGAGAAAGAAAGAGTAATGGTGTGTGTGAGCGCATGTGCGTGCGCTTGAAGGTGCATGAGGAGGGGTTAGTTTGTTAGGAACACAGTGGGTTTGTCTGGTCAACGTGGTTTTACTGCAGCAGGTGAGGCTGTGTGTGTTTAATGTGTGTGTGCATTGCTTATCCACAGCACACATGACTTTAATGTGCAAATGAGAAGTTAAATAAGAAGCAGATAGTTGCTGTGCTTCACGCACATCAGGTAAATTGTTAAATAACAGAGAGTGAGATCTAATACACTCTGTCTAAGATTCCTCTTAAAAAATGCTGGAGGAATATATTTTGGTTGGGTGATCCTGACACCAATATTGTGCAATAATTTTATTTTTTGTAGAGGTTTGAAGGGATCTTAAACAAATTTATAGCAGAAGCAAATTTATGTCGACCAGCACATTATATTAATTTACTAAGACGTGCATGAGAAGCTCTGTCGTGTAAAAGTAATTGACATAGACTTTGCCTTTGTTGGAGCCTAAATTTGTATCAACACAGTCTTACCAAATAAATGTTTCCTATAATCTGGTCTGAAGATGCGCACATGTGGTTTGTGGAAGGACTTGTATTACCAATTAGCTAATGTCTTCAGAAACAAAAATGGTTTGTTCAAGTCCATGAATTTGTTTTTCTTAAAACGTCTCCAGAACAACCTGGTTGTTTGCACTGAAAGGCTGGAGAAATTTCTTTTCAGCACATACTTTGCCTAGCAAAAGTATACACACCCCTTAAACTATTTAAATTTTTTTCATGTTACAGTCAGAAAAAAACTTTAATATACTGTACTGTCATTTTATGTGATAGACCAACAGAAAGTAGTGCATAATTGGGAAATGAGAGGAAAATGATTCATTGTTTTCATAATGTCAAAAAAAAGTGTGGCATGCATTTTTAGTCAGTCCCTTTGAGTCAATACTGGAGAGTGACATTTTACGACAATTACAAGTCAATCCTTTAGGGTTTTCTTTTTACCTGTTTTGCACATAAAGACAATGACATTCTTTTGCCATCCTTCTTTGACAGCCGCTAAAGCTCAGTCAGACCAATGAAAACCTCAATTTTCAAGTCTCGCCACAGATCCTCAATTAGATTTAGGCCTGAACCCTGACTGGGCCATTCTAAATCATTGGTATGGAATAGTTCCAGTGAACTATCCATGCAGCTCTGGTTGCTTGTTTGGCGTTGTCCTCCTGCTAAAAGTTGAACCTACAACCCAGCCTAAATTCTTTAGCAGCCCCTAACAGGTTTTCTTCCAGGATCACCGTGTATTTTGCGTCTTTTCATCAACTTTGACCAGCTTTTCTGTACTTGCTGAAGAAAAGGCAGTGATCTGGGGCGTTAGTTTTTTTTTTGCCACGCATAGCATTGTATGTGTGGCATGTATCATTTTGATTCCACTTTTTAAATTATGGGCCACTTTTTTTCGATCAAATCCAAACCAAAACCTAAAGATGTTTGTTTACTGTGACCACTGTCCAGCAACTTGTTGGCTGTCTCTAACAAATAACCGAGTCCATTCTTTGTTTCATCTCCTCTCATCTTTCATTAGTACTTGGCTGTCCTCCCATCTGCTCCATTTTCTTAGCCCCTTCTCTCCCTTGGTTTCCTTGCTTTTCTCCTATCTTTGACCTTTTCCCTCTTTTTCCCTTGTCCTCTGCTGTCTCACTGTTTCTACTCTCTGCTTCCGTCTTTTCCACATTCCTTTTCCTTTACTCTTTTTTTGCACTCTCTTGTCTCCTCTGGGGTGCTATCCTAGAGAGACTACTCCCACCCAGACACAGATGGCCCCCCAGATCAGATTTATCAGGGCCAGTAGGGCCCTCTGCAAAAGGTCACTCTCTTAAAAGCTGACCGATCAATGGTCCAGCTCCTAACAGCCCAGCTTTTTCATCTGTTCTCTCTCCCCCCGTATTTTACCATACATGTGTGTACCTACATGTGTATCTTTGTAAGTCTGTGTGCGTTCAGTCATGCACACACACGCCCGTGTATATGTTCAGTTCCGAAAACTGGCAGAGACAAGGGGCCCTCGACATTGCTAATCGAAGGGCCCGTCCCTCAGACGGCCCTCTGACGACCTCGAACGCCTTTAATAGTGCAACCTTTTTGAGGCTCTACTAAATATTTCAGCGAGTCATTAGCTCATTACACGTCATTATCTACAGCACGTCCACACCGCCAGGATTAGCTGCGATACTTTCAGCAACTTGTCCGTGTTAAATCAATAATCGGCAGACACATCCAATCAGCAGGATTGTTAATGTGTGGAAATCACAAAATTGACACAAGCACACATTTACACAAGGTTACACACAGACATTCATCATGTTGATTTCACCCTATGTTTTAACCTCAATTTTTTACTCTCCCGGTCTTGAATTGAGGTGGCAGAAAAAACACAAAATGATATTTATCAGAGCTCCCACAATGTTGGTGCATTTCGAAGGGAAACATCCAAACATTCTGAAGAAGCCTTCAGCATTGTGCCACCATATGTGCATTCAGCTCGGCAAGCAAAGCAAGGTAAGTTTGTTTGTATGGCAAAGTTGCACAAAAGTATTTTAAAGTGCATTATATCCACCTATTAAACTGCTTTTTATACTCTTTTACAAGCAAAAAAAAAAACTGTTCACAATTCTAATACAGTTGATCAACTTAAGAAACAGATCTGATTTGTCATCTTTTAAAGCTCCAACAAGGTTAAGGGTTGTCTAAAGAGACAGATAAAAATAATTTTCATGCTTAATTAATTTTGTAAAAGTGTCATTGGGTTTTAAGTATTTCATTTAAATCTTTCAAACTCCACACCTCAGGGAAAAGGGGGTCTGTAGGGATCATTCTGCTATAGTTCAGTTATCAAGGTTCGGCTAATAAATTTTTTATACATTCTTTTTCTTTATCTTTCTTTATCATGAATACACTGAAACTTATGTGTAATATTAGCGCACCTTTCACTAACTCTGTCTTACAGAAAAACAGCGAGGCCTAGCCTATTGTTAAAGCAAATATTTTTTCCTCCATTTTTGAAGAAAAAGCTAACTTCGTCAACAGTCTCTTGAGTTTCAGTCAACATTGACATACATGTGCAACAACAGTAAATGGCAATCACATGGATATTGCATCAAAAATCAAAAAGAAGAACAGTCTTGGATCTAGGAATGACATATCAATGAGAAATGAGAATTCTAGCTGCAAGTCAGAGAACCAGTAAGATTTGGTAATTGTTGAGATGCTTGAAAATATATAAATCTCTGCCTTTTATATGTTCAACAGTAAATGAGCATCTGGAGTACAATGCACCAGCGATGGAAGTCTAAATATTGTCAGTGGTTCTGAAGGCTGACCGGTGTGTTCTGACCCAATAGATAAGCTACTTACTACTACTACTGCTGAACATTATGCTGGTCTCAGAACACACAGTGCATCACATTTTTTAATATGAGGCTGCATAACCACATAGCAGCAGGGTGCTTATCCTGACCCCTGTCCACATCTGAATGGGCACGATAGAACCAGAACTGGATAATAGAGCAACAGAAGAAGGTGACCTAGTCTGATGAATCATGATTTCTCTTACATCACATGAATGATCAGGTGCATCGTAAACCTAAGAAACATATTTCACCAGGATGCACAATGGGAAAACACATTTTAGCAGATGCATTGTGATGGTTTGGGCAACGTTCTGCTAGGACCATTGATGGTGCCATGACAACGTACCACCTAGAAAAGCAGTTTTGCTTTGTTTGTTGATTTGTATGTCTTCATAGGTTAATGCAACCTGACAAAAAAGAAAGATACCACAGTGCACCCTCAAGGATTTAATAGAATCTATTCCACTATGGGTCAGGGCTATTTTGGCACCAAACGGGGCAGCAACGCACTATTAGACAGGTGGTCATAATGTTATGCCTCACTGCTGTAAATGTACTTCAGGAATTACAATGGTTTCCTTTCTTTTTAAAAATGGAAATGAAAGTTTATAACCGTGCCCTTTTCAGTGACGGGGCTTTTTCAAACGTGCCACCATTTTTCTTTTAGGGATCACAGGTTCAAGTTTGAACACATCTTCTCTGTGGTTTGGATCCTTTTTGTGTTGAACCTGACCGTTCTGACTGCACAGAGAGAAGACAAGAGCTGTTTGAAGCAACCATGAAACCTCTCTGACACACACTAGGAGTCACTAGACAAAGGGCAGGGTGTGTGTGGTTCAGTGTGTGACTAATTTCCCTTAACAAAGTGTGCGATTGAGAGACTTGGGCCCAGAAGAGGGTGGAGCAGCCACTTGTCAAGAAGGTCAGAGGTTAGCTCTTCTCGAATAGACCCAGAAATCCTCAATTAATTACGCAAACACACAGACGCAAACAGAAACCCCTTGCATGCATAAAAACGCATGAATGAATGAACTCACAAGGCGGAGAGTCGGTAGAGTTTATTATAAGCTAATGCATTTGTTTGTGTGGATCCACTGTTGTGGCATACCAAAGTCAAATGGATTTGATTTTTTTTCTTTTTTTCTCTGACTTTTGCCTCAAACTGTAACTATGAGCTCCATTTATCATTCTCTCCTCACCTTCTCGTCCTGCCACTCTGGGATGTAAGAGGGGGAACTCCGCATCAGCTAAAACTTTAAAAGCTTTATTATAAAGAGGAAATAGAATTGCTCACTTTGTTTTCCATCTGTCTTCTGCCGTTGTGTACTGTCCATTTGGACAGTGTTCCGGAAAGTGTCCTCATCTTAGAAATTAGTAAGTGAGATATGATCTGAACTAGGTTAAGGTGGAAGAGCAATCAAGGGTAGCAAAATGAGTTTACAATATTTAATTAGATTTCAGTTACCTTCCATTTGAGTGTTTTCAAAATTCTGCAATGTTTTATTTAATATACGTTCACTCCCAAATGGCTTTGGCACTTGTATAATTCTGATGTGGACTGCCTTTGACTGAAGATATTTTGGGTTGTTGAGTTTGATAGCTTACACACGATAACTTTAAACAAAAATCTGATAAATGCCAGTTTTTAGAGTCAGTTATTAAGTAAACACATAATATTCTGTTCTCAATTAATGTATTTTCAATGGTCTTGCTGTATTTTACAAAATCCACTGTATCTTAGTATTTGCAGCCCTTAAAAACTTCCCATTTTGTTATATTACAACCACTAACCTCACGATATTACAATGGGATTTTACGTAACAGAGCAACACAAAGTAATGTATGATTCAGAAGCGGAGAGTGAATTATACATAGCATTTAACATTTTTTACAAATGCAATTCTGAAATGTGTGGTGTGCATTTGCATTCAGCCCCTTCTACTCTGAAATCCTTCAATGAAATCCAGTGCAGCCAATTGCCTCAAGAAATCACCTAATTAGTAAACGAAGTCTACATGAGCTGATCTGTGAAGGTTCAAGAGGTTTGCTGGAGAACATTATTGAACAAACAGCATAATGAAAACCAAGGAACACAGCAGACAGGTCAGGTTGAAGAGATCAAGGTGAAAAAACAATCTTCTAAACTGAACATTTCATGGAGCACTGTTCTAAAAAGGTTGGGGAAAGACAGCATTGATCAGAGAAGTGGCAAATAGGCTCATGGTTACTCAGGAGGTGCTAAAGAGATCCACTGTTGCAGGTCGGAGAATCTGTTGACAGGAAAGTGATTAGTCATTCACACCATACATCTGGTATCTATAGAATAACAGAGAGAAGAAAGTCATTCTTGAAGGAAAAACATAAGAAACCCCATTTGCAGTTTGCCACAAGCATGAGACACAACAAACAAGTGGAAGAAGGTAATCTCGTCAGATCATACTATAATTTACGTTTTTTCCAACCTGCCAAATGGTATGTGTGACGGAAAAAATATGGTGCACATCATCCTGAGCCACCATGTTCGCTATGGAACACAGTGGCAGGAGCATCATGCTGAGGTTGGTCATAGTTACTGGCATAAGGGCTGGAGTTAAACACAAGGTGGTACTGAATGAAAAACTGTCAGAGGCTGCAAAAGATATGAGACTAGGTTGGTGTTTCACATTCCACCAGAATAGCAACTCTTAACATACAGCTAGAGCTACAGTGGAATGGTTTAGATCTAAACATTTTAGGCCCAAGCAGCGAATGGACTGCGAACGCACCTTTTGGAGCTGTTCTATTTATAATTCTCCTGACAAATGAATTGGCTTTTTGGAGGCCTTAACATATACGAAAACGTACCAACCTTTACCCAAAATTGTCCCGTGTGAAATTTTTCTATTTTAATGGAATCAAAAATGGCCGTGGCCAAATTGCTCTACAGCACCATCTAAACTGAGAAAGGCCAACTGGAACTTCGTAGAGATTTGAAATTTGGCACACAGATAGATCCCATATCATGAAAAAAGTCTCATATAGGTATTACCTAAAACAGGAAGTCGGCCATTTTGGGTCATTTTTGGTCATTTTTGACATTTCGTATATCTCAAACTTTAACAAACTCCTACTAGAGATTTTAAGCTATCGGCTTCCAATTTTAGTCAATAAGCCGTTAAGGCATGGGGGACTCTAGGCAATCAAAATCATGAGTTTTTGAGCATGTTAAAGTGGCGGGGCCAACCCTCAATCTTTGTTTTCCCTCCAAAAAATTTGAAACACTGTAACTTTCATATAGAAGGGCTGAATTCGATCAAACTTAGTATGATTGACCCCTCTTATGTGGCCAGCAATCCTATGTGGTCAAATGCTGACATCTTAATAGCAACGCCCCTTGAGAACAGGATGTCAATTGTTTTGCTTAGAAAGGTCCCTCTCTGACCCTTTTGACCCAATCAACTTGAAATTGTGTCAGAAGACACAACAAATTAGTATCACTTTGTTTGAAACTTGGTTCGGGACACTATACACTGGAGGGTGTGGCCACAGCGGCGCGGCAAAGTGCCACGTCACGGCGTGGTCATACGTTTGGTTCTAATTTCTACCTATATCACTTGATCTGCACAAAATTCAATATGATCAATTTTAGTCCAGCCCCCAAAAGATATCCAGTGAAATATGTGGTGCGTGTGGACTAATTCCTTCACAGCACCTCCTAGAAAACAAAAAAAAAACAACCGCAAAGTATGATTTTACCAAGAATTAACTTTATTAGACCTAAACAAATTTCTTTTGGAGATATGCTCCAAACCCCACAGCACTTTTAGATTTGAATCAAAGCTGCCATTTTCTCTCATTTACACACATCGCATCTGAATGAACTCTTCCTACAGCCGTTGACTCAAAGACTTTAAAATGACTCAGTATGTTCTCAAGGCATTGGGGATCAAAAGTAATCAAAGGCTTTTTGCTGCAACAAACGTGTGGGTGTGGCAGCGTGGTTCAATGTGTGGTTCAATGTCTCGCCATTTCCTTGTGGTTGGCTGTAAATGACACATGCATGATCCGATTTGCTCTAAACTAGATACGAAAGATCTTTGTCAATGTACAAACAGCTCAATAGGCTTTTGGTGCATCCAAGCATGTGGGCGTGGCCAAGCCTCAACATCTGACTTCTCGCCATAACAGACAAATGTGTAATAACTTCCACAAACAAGGTCACAGCTGCACCAAACCTTCTGTTTCTCATCACAGACCAGCTCTCAGCATATTCCCTTGTGCATTTGCTGTCATACCTTAAGCCCCGCCCACACGTTTTACAGGTGGATCTCCTCCTTTTACACTCCGACTCATACGAGCTTCAAGCAATGTATGATCACACAGAACAAGGTGATGTTGAATCGTACTGTGAACAGTTACTGTTGGCTGAACTCTGTAGGCGTGGTGTATTGGCGAATAATTCTATCTCGCCATTTGCATATGTTTGCCTCTGAATTACACACGCATGGTCCGATTTACTCCACCCTGGGTATGGTTGGTCTTTGGAAACCCCCATTGGGCGTCCCCCATCATTGGATCCACACAAAGTTTGTGTGCATCGTCCTGGACGAATGCTGAACATGTTGGCATGGTCAATTGATGATAAAACTTTAGCCCCTCCCACTGACAACCAAATCACAGGTTTCCTAGCCGATTCACCTTGCTTGATGGTCTCCAAAAGTTTCAAACTTTCTCTAATAACACATAATAATTTTTGATGAAATTACCGAAGCACAACAGGAAAACATCATTAATCTTTAGCCATCAAACAGGAAGTGAGCGCGGCTTCCATCAGAAGGTCCAGATTTCGGCCAAATTTTCAACACTTCAGAACTCGGCATGACCAATGGTCATATGAAAGCTTGCTAACAGTACCGCCTAGTGGTGACGTGCGGAATTGTGCGTCGCTGGTGTGGAGGTGGCAATGCAAGACTCCAGCAGTCGCAAGACAGGCCGAGTGGGAGGGCCACATTGGGGGGCCGCTTTTATTGTGTTAAAATGGGTGAGTCAAAGCCCAGACCTCTGTTGTTTGCAGATGCTTATCATCTAATCTGGCATGGTATTTTGCAAAGAAATGGACAAAAATTCCTCTCTAGACATGCAAAGCTGGCGGAGATATACTCCAAATTACTTGTACCTGTAATTGCAGCAAAAGGTGGTTCTAATGGGGACCGAATACAAGTGCATCACAATATTTGCAATTTTATTTGTGAAAACAAAATTGAAAACCATAATTTTCCTTCCACTTAACAATTATGTAGTGATTTGTAAAATCTACCTTGAAGTATACTCACATTTGTGATTTAAACATAACATTTTGCCACGCACTGTACTTTTAACAATTAAACATTTTACAGAAGATCATCTTTATCACATCTGATGCAGTTTTCCACCTAATCATAAACACAAATAAAACCCCTCCTCCACTGTATGTTTTGTATACACATTTTCTGTTTTATAGCTTCTTTTTACACTCTGTGAATCCCTCACCACCTTTTCCTTTCTTCCTTTCATTTATGAGCCCATCCAAGCATCCACATCAACAATATTTCACATCCTGATTTATTTTGGTCCTGGAGTCATGTGACCCTAAATATTGTAACTGACCCTGGGCGTATTGATCTCGTCGTGTCGGCCTGCACTGAAGCTTCCTGCCTTATAACAACCCCGTGAAATCCTCCACTATCTATCACTATCAACATCATCATTTAGAAAATAAGAGTGCAGTCCTTTTTAATCTATTCGTCAATAAGCATATATTTGCATAGGAGTTGTTGTGTTTGCTGGAATATTTCTTAATGAAGCTGGAATATTATTGTGGAAAATTGTTTTTTTGGTTTATCTTTTTCATGTTTTTGTGTATATTCAGTTGTGTGTGCTTGAACAACTGTGTGAGAATGTCCCTTATGATGCAATTTTCTTAGAAGTAGAAGTAAAGAGCTCATGTCACTGTTTTAATGAGAGGTATTTATATCAGTTAACCTGGCTATAGAGTCATCTGATCTCTTTTTCTTACAGGACAGCTATGCTGCAGTCATGAGCACAAGTCAAAGAAAGCTAAAGCGGTGCACAAGAAGGTTATGCACATCAGGCATAGACGGTGTGCAGGACAATGCGGTCCCAACGGTGAGGGTGGCAGCCCAAGAGGGAAACTGAGTGCATGGTGGACTGAAGAAAAGAGAAGAAGGGTTGCATTGGAAAGAAATCATGAGTGATGAGTTTGTGTCATGTCTGTAATGCTCTGCTGTCTTTTTATGGTCTTTTTTCTTATGGCGTGTTTGTGCTTTGTGTCGCCTTAGGGTGCAGTGATCCTGAGAGCAGGAGGCCTCCTTTAAGAAATGTCTTCATCTCTTCACCCCTGAAGAAAATGTTTGTACACACTTCTGCATGCAGCCTTGGTCTGGGAACTGAATGCATTTATGCACGTAAGCTTGTGTATATGTGTCCATTGAGATGGTGGAAGGTGAGGGTGAGGGGGTAAGGCTGTATCCTTGGTAACAGCCCAGCACCACCCCTACTGGGTCCTAAAAGACAAAGCCTCTCTCCTTCCTTCCGTCTGTCTCTCTCTCTCTCTTGCTTGACCACACACACACACACACACACACACACACACACACGCAGCCCCCCCCACACACACACAAATGCACCACTACGGGGCCAGCTGAGCCAGATCAATAGTTCTCCCCATTTAAAGAACAAAATTCAGAGAATGGCTGTTCAGCGCCCACACTACAGTCGTGCTTTAGACCTTGGGTATTACCACAAAACACCCTATCTGCAAAGTGGTGAGTTTAATTTCTTTTGACTGGCCCAAAATTATTGCTCAATTCTCAATCTTTTTTCCATTCTTTCATTTAACTGGGTTGATAGATCTGTTCAGTCATGCTTAGACCCTGGAAACACCCTCTATCTTTATTTTATTCCCTGGTATTTCTCTTTCCATTTCTGCCCCTGCTGGTGTTTCTCCCATTTGCTTTTTCTCTTTATATGGGTGATGGGGTCAGATTGCATTCAGCATCCACCTTCTTTGTCTCTCCCAGTGGCTGACCGCAGCTCAGGTCAGTCCCCTTTTTGGTCCTCTGGGGCGTCCGAATCCATCAATGGACTGGCCTTGGCCTGCTGGCCATGCTGGCTTGCCTGGGGGCTGCTGGGAGGAAGAGAGTTGGATCCTTGACCATTGTCAGAGGGTGAAATGGAGGAGGGCTCCCTCTAGCACCTCTTTGTTGCAACAACAGGGAAACAACCTCAACGAACAGATACTTTTAGTGCACAAAAGGGCCTCATTTATTAAAAAGTGGTGTAGATTTCAGAGCAGTAATGACGTATATGAATCCATCTATGATTCATGGAGCAGTGTGCATTCTGGCAAGTCCCTGGAAATAATGGTCACTTATGTACTGTTCTCATAGTTTCAGTGGCTTGCCTACAAAATTTGTGACATGTATAAGTGAAAGATGATGAAATAACACACATTTTTCTTAGACTTTAAAGTCACAGCATCACAGCAGTTTGCAGACACGCTAAAATACCAAACCAAAACTTGCAGTACAGTTTGTCACACAAATAAAGTGGATGCAAATGCTGTATAATCTATTAATCAGGTTTTTAATAATGTAATTGCTCCCAAAAAATAGTTAACATGTCATATGTTAGAAGTGCTAGATTCCTAAAATGTTATTGCCTGGGCACTGCATTACTTAATATTAAAATCTCCTATTTGATGGAGATATGTTACAAGTTATAGTTTAGAAGATATGAGCTAAAAAAACGAAATCAAAATAGGTCAGAGCCAATATATTACAAGTACAAATTCCAGCTTAAGAATAACATGGTTACTCTTCAATTTTAGTTTAGTGTTTAAAATGTGGATGAGATTTTGCCTGTTTGATAGCATTCAGTTTTTCTTGTGGCGGAGCACCAAATGAAGCCCTTTAAGACGTAAGCTCCTTTAGGTTTTAATGTAGCAAAGGTGATGTGAAGGTTCATCTGAAAAAAATGAGAGCATTTTATTTCTTGTATTTTTGATGAAAATGGCTTAGAGATAATGAAAAGTGTCTCAGAAAATTAGACTATTGTGAAAAAGTGAAATACTGGAAGCTAATGTTGTCACACCCTAATCAGCTAATTAACTTAAAACACCTTCAAAGGTTTCCTGAGCCGCTAATTGGTCTCTCAGTCTGGGTCAGTGGGCTACACAATCATGGGGAAGACTGCTGACTGGACAGATGTCCAGAAGACAGTGATGGACACGCTCCACAGGGAGGGAAAGCCTCTAAAGGTCATTCCTAAAGACACTGGTTGTTCACAGAGTGCTGTATCCAAGCATATTCATAGAAAGTTGAGTGAAAGAAAAAAGTGTCGTAGGAAAAGGTGCACCAGTAACAGAGATAACCACAGCCTTGGAAAGAGTGTCAAGAAAAATCAATTCAAGAATCTGGGGGAGCTTCACAAGGACTACACACGGCCTACTCATATCAAGCACCTTGGGAAGCAGAGACCATTGCTCGGTGGTCCAAAGTCCTCTTTTCAGATGAAAGTAAAGTTTGGAATTCATTTGGAAATCAAGTTCTTAGAGTCTGGAGGAAGAGTGGAGAGGCACAGAATCCACTTTGCTTGAAGTTCAGGTTGACGATTCCACAGTTGGTGATGATTTGGGGTGCGATGTTGTCTGCTTGTGTTGGTCCACTGTTTTTTCTGCTGTCCACACAACTATCTAACACTTCATCCCACATTGCAAAAAGAGATCTAGCCTAGTTCTGGCCCATTCAATGCTGTTTCACATGGCCGACATACCTCAAAGACAGACGGCCTGTTGGTGGCGCAGATCAGGTTTTCCACTGATGGCCCACACATGGGCATCTGTACTGCAAGAATATTTTCTACCTTATTGATGTCTCTTTGTGTTCTTTGTATCCTAAAAGAAGATATATAATTAGAGAAGCATACAGTCTTATTTTTTTCTCTGCATAAATCTCCCATAATTATTAAGCTACCGCAATGACACAAATTTTCCCAGCCTTTTGGATGTTTATTCAATCAGTCTCTATGGTCTTAAAGTAAACTGATGAAAAAAAAAATCATTAATCAACCATAATCCTCAAGAAATCATCTAAAACCTTGTACTGTTGAACATGATTTTGAATTAATAAAATTTTTGTTACAAATTGAAACACAAAAGGGGCCTCCAAGCTTTTAAATACAGGTGCAAGAGAATGTAAGACCTCCACATAGTCCAGACTATCAGACACAAACAAGTGCGCAGACATTCATAGCGTATTGCCTACGGCTGAATTGGGCATTCTGTTTTTAAAGCAGTTATGGGAGGTGTCTGAGGGCTCTCTGGTTCAATATCTTGCCAACCCCCCTCTTATCTGTGTGTGGGAGAGAATGAGAAAGAGCTCTGAGAGTGCCTGCATTTCATTAAATATATCCCACTCTCATCCTCCAAATGGAATTATTTATTGTTTCTTGATTCTGCTTGTTTGGACTCCTCTGAGTGAAAAAACTGATAATTGATTAAATCAAGAAACGAGGGGGCCACTCGGAGCAGACCGTCAGAGAGCGAAGGGGACTTGAGCCAAGTGGATCCATTTTACACGTGATCCTTCACAATCATCCTCCAGTCAACATTGTGAGCTAGTGAGTGTGTGTACCACATTAAAGATTACTTTGCGACACTGTAATTACACTCAGTGCTGTGTTAACACTCGGTGACCTGCAAAGTGCTCGTGAACAAAGCCTAAGCAGGCTGTGACGGCACTAATGAAAAAAAGAGGTACATGCAAGCAGGGAAATTACACATTTTACAGCAGAGCAGGAAAAAATCAACATATTTGTACTGTCCCTGTCGAAAAAACTAAAATGACTTCATACGTAGCTTTAAAAGATTAATTAATTCAATCAGTTTTCCTCCGTGAATATGTTACAAAATTTTCGAAACAAAATATGGGTTTCACAGGCATATAAGTTTCCAGTCCAATTTAAAAAACATTTTCAATTCAGATGGATCTGCATAGAAACAAAACACATCACTTATAGTGGAGGAACCATTTAACATAACATCAAATCTTTTGAATACCATATAGTTCAAATACTTTCACTTTTGTCCTTTATAATGATCAGCGGTTGTGGTCAGCTCATCCATTAACAACTGACTTTCAGTTCATTTCAATGGCGGAGAAGTTTCATAAAAACAAATGACACTGCATTAGAATGACCCAGCCCTTCTTTGTCAATTCACATACTGGATATTTATTTCATCCACTAACACCTTTTACCATTGAAATTCTTGGTAAACGTAGGAAACCAAAGGAATCAAAGCTACTGATCACCAGAAAACATAAACTTTAAGCGTGAAGGTCAAGTGTTGCTGTTAAATATTGTTGCTTCCTCTTAAATTTGGAGCTGTGGTGGCCAGTCTGGTGTTAAATGTATGGAAGCATGCAATTCCCTTTTGGTCTAGCTGAGCAAAAGACCTGATTTCAACTTTGATCCTACATGTAGATCTCATTTAGAGATGGGTAGATGTTAAGTAAGTCCATAAGCATAGGCAACAATACCAGAAAACCCAAACTGAAAAGATAGCTTAACTTTAGTCAGCTGCTTACACCACTTTTCACTAGAGCTACATTCACCACGTCACACTCAGAAATGCACACATTTGTGAGTGCGACCTAGTGTACAGGGTCACATCAACATATTGCAGGGTAGGGAGCTGGAATCAAACCCACAAACCCAACAATGAGTGTAAATCACACAATGTAAATGAACTAATCCATGCAATTTCTATGAGAACTAAATACAGTGGCGGCACCTCTCTGACAGACCTGTCACTCAGAGGTAATGCAGCAGTGACATAATATCTCCAATGTAAATAAGGAACCGAGTTTGATTTGAGTTTGTAAAAGAAAGTCATTAATTCACTATAAATGACAATTAAACGCATAACTGCAAAGTCCTGGACTTACATAATATGTGTGCATACTCAAGTGTGTGGTTGTGTAGCTCATATAGTAAAGACACTGTTGTAGTTACAAAGAGGTCACGAGCAAGAGCCCATTTCATTCCGCTGTGCTTCTTATGAATATCAACATAAGTCAAAACATAAGTCAAGTATTCAGATTCTTACTTAAAACACCATTAAAAGTGTAACTTTTACACCAAATACTGTATGTTAAATTTTTGGTCTTGCCAACTTTTCACAAATCAAAAAAAAGACAATCCACACAATTATTTATTTTCTAAGAGACAGCCTCTATCATGTCTTGGGTTTTAACAATAAAATTTGCTTTGTTCCGACCAGGATTATTTGCCCGCGATATCGATCTTCGTCATTCAACACAAGGCCTTTGCCAAGACGGAGTCCAAATGTGATACCGAATTAAAGTTTATAAAATCAATGCCATGCAGATGTTTGGGATTTTATTCAGGATAATATCACAACACATTTAATTACATGGTCTACATTTGTTTAGTGATTGTGCCACTTACAAGGATCCTAGCTTTATTGTCTATATTTTTTAAGATATTTCTGATTGAACTCATACGACAATTTATTAAACTCAAGTCTTATGAGATTATGTTAAGAGGCCTTAAACTTCATTTCTTGAGGTTCTGCAGCCAGCAATTTTTAGATGGGTCATTGCTTAAAAACACAAAATCAAGTAATTAGGTCATTAGCAGAGCTCTGAAAAGCTTGACTGAGTGCTAGGGAAGTAATTCAGCCATTTGATTCAGGTATATGTTAGGCTACCTTTAGCATGTTTAATCTCTTTGTGGATAAGAATTTATAATTCAGTTTGTTTTTAAGTATTTAAATGCAATTCTAGCTGTTTATTTGCAGCCTGCACAGCTCTCCCTCACACCAAAAGCTGAGCACCATGTACACTTGTAGAGTATAGACTGAAGGTATTATTTGAAAGGGTCTCAAGCGAGAGCTGTTGTAAGACTGAAAGAGTTTGGAAAACTGTGAATCTTCAAATTGACAAAAAATACATTTTGGTCTAGGCTGCTTGGCTTAAATGGGGGTGCAAGTGACATAAAATCACAGACAGTGGACCAACTACAAACATCAAAAGGGAAGTTTAAATTAGTAATTTAAAATGACTTGGTGGGGACCCCAGTCTAATAGATGGTATTGGATTGGCACATAAGTTTAAGTGTGCAAAACCACACAGTTCCTATACCTGTAAATCTTTTAGGTTCGACTTTGCAGCTCTAGTTTTAGGACATCAATACCAAGTCATATGTTTTAGGCTAAACTCTACAGAAACTCTAAACTCTACATGATATTTAGTCAGAGCTTAAAGGTAAATAACTTCATTTTGAAATGAAGTTATTTACCTTTATGCTGCTTTTGTAGACAATATTACACTGAAGCAGCTACATTTTGTTTACATTTCTTACAGTGAAAAATGTATTTAAATTCTTTGATCGAGTATGTGATATTTAGGGTACAGTGTCCTCTTCCAAAGGGCAGGTGATGAGCAGTGCCAGAACACAATCCACCAGATGTCATTAAAAGCGCGTGGCCTTCGTCTTGCCAGTGACCTCTACGGGTGTTGTGCTTCGCTGAGTTATTTGTGGTGCTTCTTATTTCATCAGCAGCGACCAAGGTTTTCTGCCAAAGAAATGAGTCAAGATATAGAGACCGGGTGGACACAGTCGTATTTCAGATGGGAGAAAGAGGTGTGTGTGCACTCACGGTCCAATACATACCTATCAAGGCACATGCAGACATACATATAAATGGGCACACACAGACACAGAAACTCACAAACAGAAGAGGAGAGGAGGTGCTGGTGAAGCGTCAGGCGAAGGGAGTGAAGTCAGGAGGGCCAGAGGTGATGTGACAAGGAGACAGGGACATGCTGTTAGTTGTGTGTGTTAGGAGTAGTGATGTGTTAGTGGGCGCGTATGTATTTGTGCGTGCACATAATTGGCATTGACACAAGCACTTTGAGGTGTGTCAGACATTCACCATCTGCCTGTAAAGAATGTGTTCTGGTGGACTAAAGTCTAAAAAAGGGCCAACATTATGTCCATCTGAGCTCATGTGAGCTCATAAATAAATTAGTTCAAGAGGTTAAATTAAATTCAGCACCCTAACTACACGAAAGTCATATTTTGCTTAGTATCCAAACTATGTCACTGGATTTGAATTTGGATCTGTCTGTATTTGATAAAATTAATAACTGGACTGTCAATGATCAGGAGGAGTCTGAAATGGTGAGCAAAAAGCAGAACTCGTGTATAACCAACGCAGCTGAAAGACATTGTTTTCTCCAGCACAGCTTGTGTTGCCCTCCTGGCTTTGGGGCTCTAAGTAGGGCCACACCTCTAACCCTAACCACAGCAGATGTCAAACGTTTTTGTGCAACAATCTAAAATTGTTTTAATCCAGCTGTACTTGCATTTGAACAATATTGTATTGTTTTGAATACTTGATGCTAAATATTGCAACTCTGTTTTTCCTCATGTTTTTACCGATAGGCTGAAACTGCATATTCTTTTCTCAACCCATTAGAAGAAAAAGGAAATGTTTGGTGAAATTTTGCTGAGTGATATGTGGCTTGTTCACTACAAACATGTGGATCAGGGGTTATTTGCTTAATAAGAATGTCAATGTTTTATTAAAAGCCTGTTTTATTGTGTCCCACAGATAAAAATGGATACTTTTACACACAAAGCGGAATTTGCGAGGAGAAATCAATGCTGTCATTTATTGGCCTCTGCTTCATCCTGCAGCAGAAAGCTGCACCCGGAGCAGGTATGGCAATCATACTTTATTGTTTTATGGATCTCAAATAAAAACATGAATCATCTGGCTTCGTAAAGTGCAACGTCCAATAACAGAATGAGCGTTTCTGCCCGCGTCTGCACTCTGAGGGAACCAATCTGAGAGCGTAGTTGTGTGTGAGGAAATTACACTCAGAGAAGAAGATACCAAGTTGAGTGTACATTTGTAATGGAAACAATGTATTAAATTTATTATAGTAATGACAATAGTGGTAAAAACAATGCTCACAAAGGAACCCCCCCATTGCGTCTTGAAATATGCAAGATGTGTTGGATGATATAGTTTTTGGATTACATGTAGAGGTATGAATTTGTAGTAGTTTATTTTTCCCTCTAATGCGGCTGACTGCTGTATTGCTTCTATTTTGTTAAAGAATGTTCTACTCTTTTGTTTGCAGCCAAAGTGAGAATTGGAAATGTTTAATTGCAGCATTGTTAAATGGTACTCGTTGGTTTATCATTGGAAAACCTTGAAGAAGAGATTTACAATATTTGTGTTGCGTGAATTTCTTGCACTTTAGGTGTTTGAAGTACCAAACAGCACATTTGTAGGTGGGAGCTAATTAAATTGCTTTTGTGTAAGCAGTAAGGTCGACTTCCAAAGATACTTGAGGCGTCACTCAAAGAAGATTTACACAAACAAGAGGTCTGCAGATAAGAGCTGGGTGTCATTCCTTCAAATAAATCATACCTTTGCTTCTTGTTTTATGCTTGCACTCTCTGTAGTCTCCGCAGGAAACACCTTCAGCTCAATGTCGGAAATGTACATGCATGCAGTTTGTATAATGTACAGAAATGTGTACAATAAAAAGGGCAGAAATTGAACTAACTATGTGTTATTTTCCACAACTAGACAGTTTAGTGCGTGTAAATCCAGTTATGGTGTCTGTTTTTTAGATGGACCAATCACATTGTCTGGCACCAAAAATTACATTGTCTGAGAGCTGGCTTCCCCTTCGCTGTAATGCCCCTGTTATCATCTTGTAGCTCAGCTGCTATGTTTGTTTTTCAGTTTTAAAGTCTGAGAATTGTAGTTTTTATTGAAAAATATATTTTACAGATTGCGTGAAGCACTGTAAGACAATTAGAAAAGCTGTAGTTCTCCATATTAACAGTTTGGCAACTAAAATCCTAAGAATTTTCTGGATGTTTAGCTAGAAGATAATCTTTTAAAATTTCTCACGGCCTTACTTCATTGTAAGAGTAAAGTCAGAAAAAAAGCATTCACTTAAACAGCTGAGATACAAGTTATTTTAAATGTTGGTCAAGATTATTTGAAAGGATCTCTGTAGTGATTAGCTTAACTCTCCCTGATTCTCCAAACTGAAAT
This sequence comes from Crenichthys baileyi, assembly GCA_036173005.1. Taxonomy (NCBI): domain Eukaryota; kingdom Metazoa; phylum Chordata; class Actinopteri; order Cyprinodontiformes; family Goodeidae; genus Crenichthys; species Crenichthys baileyi. The sequence continues at coordinate 18,020 of JAHHUM010001530.1, read as the reverse complement.
CACAAATACATCTTCTTACTCCAGGAGAAAGTCCCAGCTATTAAATGCCTTGGCCAGTTATAGCTGTAAGTGGTTCACCACTGTTGACAACTTTCATAGCTTCTGATCGCTGTTGACTGGGAACAACCTCACAAGAGCTGGAGTTTTGGAGATGCTCTGACCCAGTCACCCAGCCAAATCACTTTTGAGAACAAAAGTTGCACCTGCTGCCTGATATATATTCCACCAAGGAGCAGGTGTTGTGTTGGAAAAGAAAAACAGGAAATATTCAGTGGAGATCAGGATATTTTTACCACTGCGCAAGAAGGAGAAACACCAGTGACAATCACTTTCATATTCATCATGAAATAGAAGAAGAAAAAGATGAAGCAGCTCTTGTGCTGTTGACCTGAGAAGATCTGTTCCCAGTGTCTTGTTTTTTTTTCTTTTACACAGTGTTGTGTTTTTGTGGGTTTTTTTTTATCACAGAGAGAAACAAAGTCTTTCCCAACTTGTGTCATGCACAAATTGCGATGAGGTCAACAAAACCAATAAAACGCATTTTCTAAGATGCTAAAATCAGGAGATAATCAATGATTTAATGCTATGCTTAATATGTTTAAAATCAAAATCTGTTAAAATCCCTGTTTGTTTACAGCATATGTGTTGAACCCCAGTTCGTGCTTCAACACACCAGAACCACAAAATTGGGTCATTAGCAGGACCCTGTAGAACTCGCCTGCATGCCTATGAGGTAATTTGCCTATTTGATTCAGGTGTGTTAGACCAGGGACAGATCTAAAATTTGCAGGACATCGGCCATTGAGGACTAGAGTTTTACATTCCTGCTTTACAGGTAGCAACACGTTTTATGACACCCTGTGGAGACTAATGTTGACCAGTGTTTCCAAAACTCCAAAACATAAAATAACCCAGGGTCTTCACTGTTGTTGATGTATGCACACATACACTGTTAATTGAATGAGACCATAATGAGCATTCAAAGGCTTTACCAGCCATTTGTATATAATGCAACTACATTTGTAGCTGTAAATGCGGTTCTCTTTTGGCTTGTAACCTAAAAAATAGTGTCCTCATGCAAGAAAAAAATAAAAAGACATTCATTCTATAATAAACAAATATTTCACATACATATTCTATCCAGTTCTTAAGTCTTATGACCTCAATTTCTTTGCTCAGCTCTGAGTTGTCGCTCTTCTCTTTGATTCATGAGCCTAACTCTCATCCAAACTCAAACAATGTTCAGTTTTCTTTATCGCTCTGTGTTTTCCTCTTCTCTACGTCCCCCCAACCTCCAGTCCATCCAATAGAATTTTTTCTACTGATTGGCCGTGGGCCACCCAACCCTATCCCTGTCAATCACCCTGCTGATGGTAGCTGAGCAGATACTGGCAACTCCACCAGCAAATCAATAACAATCCTCTGCCAGTGTAACTCTATTCCTGAGGATGTTATTGGTCCACCAGCTTCCTGGTTTGGTTCGCCATTACAATCTGATATACAGGGGTTGGACAATGAAACTGAAACACCTGGTTTTAGACCACAATAATTTATTAGTATGGTGTAGGGCCTCCTTTTGCGGCCAATACAGCGTCAATTCGTCTTGGGAATGACATATACAAGTCCTGCACAGTGGTCAGAGGGATTTTAAGCCATTCTTCTTGCAGGATAGTGGCCAGGTCACTACGTGATACTGGTGGAGGAAAACGTTTCCTGACTCGCTCCTCCAAAAACACCCCAAAGGGTCTCAATAATATTTAGATCTGGTGACTGTGCAGGCCATGGGAGATGTTCAACTTCACTTTCATGTTCATGAAACCAATCTTTCACCAGTCTTGCTGTGTGTATTGGTGCATTGTCATCCGGATACACGGCACCGCCTTCAGGATACAATGTTTGAACCATTAGATGCACATGGTCCTCAAGAATGGTTCGGTAGTCCTTGGCAGTGACGCGCCCATCTAGCACATGTATTGGGCCAAGGGAATGCCATGATATGGCAGCCCAAACCATCACTGATCCACCCCCATGCTTCACTCTGGGCATGCAACAGTCTGGGTGGTACGCTTCTTTGGGGCTTCTCCACACCATAACTCTCCCGGATGTGGGGAAAACAGTAAAGGTGGACTCATCAGAGAACAATACATGTTTCACATTGTCCACAGCCCAAGATTTGTGCTCCTTGCACCATTGACACCGACGTTTGGCATTGGCATGAGTGACCAAAGGTTTGGCTATAGCAGCCCGGCCGTGTATATTGACCCTGTGGAGCTCCCGACGGACAGTTCTGGTGGAAACAGGAGAGTTGAGGTGCACATTTAATTCTGCCGTGATTTGGGCAGACGTGGTTTTATGTTTTTTGGATACAATCCGGGTTAGCACCCGAACATCCCTTTCAGACAGCTTCCTCTTGCGTCCACAGTTAATCCTGTTGGGTGTGGTTCGTCCTTCTTGGTGGTATGCTGACATTACCCTGGATACCGTGGCTCTTGATACATCACAAAGACTTGCTGTCTTGGTCACAGATGCGCCAGCAAGACGTGCACCAACAATTTGTCCTCTTTTGAACTCTGGTATGTCACCCATAATGTTGTGTGCATTTCAATATTTTGAGCAAAACTGTGCTCTTACCCTGCTAATTGAACCTTCACACTCTGCTCTTACTGGTGCAATGTGCAATCAATGAAGACTGGCTACCAGGCTGGTCCAATTTAGCCATGAAACCTCCCACACTAAAATGACAGGTGTTTCAGTTTCATTGTCCAACCCCTGTACATATTTTGTGCAGAGAGGAGCAGAGGGTGTACTGTGATGTCGTCAAACAAGCCAGATCATGTTAATTCAGAAAATGTGTGCATGACCACGTATAGCGGCACACAAACACACTGTTCTGCCTTGACTGTCATAGAGGCTAAGGTCATCTTGTTTGATGTATGAGTTGACTCATATGACAACCTTCATATAACTCTAACCTGCTTCCTCCTAAAGAAAATTACCAGGAAGGGCTGAAGGACGGAAGAAGAAGACATATTTTTCTTTTTTTACATTCTCAAAAGAATTAATAATTGATCTTTTATGCTGTGGTTTTGCATTTTGTAGCTATTTAAGAGATTATATATGAAATAGTTATTCGATTGAAGATTCAGGTATTTGGTTAAATATTGTGTTTCTAGATATTTTTTTGTCTGAAACTAACAATGTGCACTTTAAGCAGTTTCAGAGACATTCTAAGACTTTTGAGACAATTTTTGATTTTACATTACAAAAACTAACTGGACAATACACTTTGGAAATGGAGGCTTGAGGGACGTGCAGCTGTTTGTTCGATGGGTAGGCAGGTCTAGACTGAGGCTTGGATTGGACATCAGAGGGGATGATTGGTCTTTGTGTTTCTAGTGGTACTTATATCAAGCTTTGCTTTATTTTAAATGGATCCCTGTATGTTCTTGTGTTTAATCAATAATCAGTTTCCTTTAGCTCTGTTGGTTCATGTCCCCTTAAAGCGGCTTTTCATGAGTCTAATCACTCACCTGTTTCCACCCTCTTTATTACCCTCCTGTCAGCTTATAATTTTATATGTAAACTTTATTCCCATTATATATTAAAAATACAATGAAATTCATGTGCACTCAAGTACTGACTCAGTATCAAATGTGATTGAGGGTGTGTTCACACCTGCCACTTTTGGTCCGCTTTAAACGGACCAGTGTTTGTTTCCCCTGTTGATCTAGAGCTTTTGTGCAGGTGTGAATACACTCAAGCGAACCCTGGTCCATACCAAACAACCAGACCGAGACCCACTTTTTGAGATGGTCTTGGTCCGCTTCCAAACGGACTGAGGTGCGGTTTGCTTATGGTCTGAATACGAACTGGCCCCGATCTGACTCAGCTACAGAAAACGTACGTCTCTTTGGACTTAACAAGCCACTGTAGCCGGTAGCAAAGGTGTACGTTGTACTGAAATCATACCTGATAAGCTGTATGTTGCTTAGCAACGCTACTGGCATGTTGTGGGACATGGCACATGCTTTCCCCAACGCCTTTCCAAAGTTATAAATAGAACTTCGCAAAATCTGTGTTGAATGGGCTGCTCTTGACTCTCACAATAATATTGCAGCTGTAATAACGGCACAAATACGCAGAACAGAGTTGCTGCACGCAGGACGTTTACAGCTGTTTTCCTAAATTTCCGGGTCTGTGCTGTGTCCCGGCCCCGTCATTTCTCTTCCAGTGGGAGCAATGATTGTCGCCTGCATGGCTTCGTTTACTTGCAAAAAGTACAATGTGAAAGCAAACCACACCAAACAAAAAAAATAAGGTGCGCTTTTGGTCCAGAACAAACAAGCGGTGTGAATACACCCTAAAAAATAGAAGTAATGCTCACTTATCATCAGTCTTACATTCATTAATCAAAATCACATTCATGGCAAAACCACACCATGTTCTCAACACCATGCTGTGCAGTTAAAGTCAATGAAAAAAGTACTTCACCAGTAATGCGAATAAAAGTTTGACACCGAGATGTTTTTTTGTATGTCAGTTGCTCTTTTAGTGGTCACCAAACCTGTATAAATGAGGTGCAAAAGTGTAAAAAAAAAAAAAAAAAAAGATATTTAAAAAACAAAGAACACTGCGAAAATAATTTAACAAATAGTTGTGAATAAAATTCAAAAGGAAAAGTACAGTAAAGTAAAGTACAGAAAGCAGAAACTAAGAAAGGTTAAAAGCTAAAACTAATTTTCTCCTCCATTTGTTGAGCAAAAAATCATCTTCTAATGCCTCAGCTATCAAAATATAAAATGAACAAATTAGGAAGAATAAATGTTGCTGAACATCCATGCGTCACGCACCAGAGGTTAAAAAGATGCACGAAGTAAAAAAACATTTTTTAGAAAATGTAAAAAAAAAAAAACTCATTGGTCGCAACACAGCAGGTTATATTTAAGTACAGTTTATGTTGTGTGCTAAATACATAATTCGGTATTAATATTTTTCTGTTTCATTTAGATTTGAGTGGATTTTAAATTTGAGTGGAATAAAGACCAAATAAAGTACATTACATCCACTTGTTGGGTCCAGCCATGCATTACAACTTTCAAAGGCCAGTTTGATCTTTTCTGGAATTTTCAAAATAAATCACAGTAACCTACTCCTAACTCAGCCCAGGAACAGGATAAAGGTGAGCGGAACCTTTTTTTTTTTTTTTTCCCCCCCGTGACGTTAATTACTTGAATAAAAACCCCACATGACCAACAATACGGATCTCTTTCCATGCGAAGGTCCATGCACAGGAACTGGACAGGAGAGTTACAGGAGGGCACGCAAAAAAGAGCATGTCTCTTGCTGGAACCAGGACAGACTCTCAAAACTGGATCCAAGAGTGTCATACAATCACAGCGATCATATGCAACAAGTTAAGTAATGATTTACTGTTCGAAGTGGATCCCGGCATTCACGTTCATATAAAGGGTGTAATGGGACGAGCCAGACTTTTCTTCTGAGGCATCCAAGAAAGCTGCCCTAATCGAGGGGATTGCTGCCACACGGGCTGGAAAGATACCCGTCCGCATCGCCGAGCCACCAAGGAGCCGCAATTGTGCCTTTGTCAGTATGGTTGGCGCCGGGCACCTAAAAGCCCTCCCCAACCACATATGGAGGTTAGCTGCTGCAAAAGCAACCCTTTGTTTAACCACAAGGGGATGTTTCCTCAAACGGCCCAGGACAATGTCTCGACTCAGTACGGTTCACGTAAACAGGTAGCGTTTTTGGAGAGAAGATTAAGTTTGAGGTAACCATAATCTGAATAATGTTCGTTTAATGAAGTTTGTTTTTGGTTGAGTTGAGAAACTTAGCGACAGTAAGTGCCAGCAGACTAGAACTCAACTTTAAAAACAACAAGAAAAAAGTCCATAGCTAAGACAAACGTTATTCAAAGGGTGGGTTTTGAAAAAACAAATAGAAGATCGGCCTACGCTTATGCATTTCAGCCTTCCCTTTTTACAACACAGCAAGTGTCAAAATGCTTATTGGACTTTAAAGGATGGCTGTGTTTTATGTGGGGCAGTTGTATATTAGCCCTCAGACGGCCTTACACAGGGGGGTCCAATACACATCCTGTCCCGTTTCCCCTCTCACTTTGGCGTTTTGACATCTGTCCAGCGACCTAGACTCTCCACATTCCCTCAGACTTGCTGTGTCAGACTTTGATTTCTCTTTCTCCTGCCTTTCCTTTAAGGTTGCCATCAAGTGGGCGACAGATGGATGGTCACATTTGACATGTCCTCCATCTCCACCAGTGATCTCGTCCAGCTGGCAGAGCTTCAGATCCGACTCCCAGCTTTCTCTGCCTCCAAAAGAGCTACTGTGGATTTATATCACTCCCGGAAACACGGCTGTGACCCAGATGGAACTTCATGCCAGGAGGAGGTTATCTTTTTGGGAAGCTTTGGCACAACACCGAGCAGCACAAAGTCTTCCTGGAAGGTATTTAATGTGACAGCTCTCTTGAAATACTGGCTTTACCAGGGAGATGAGGTGTTGAGCCAAGAGGCCTCAGGGGAGCCTGAGAAAGATTATGGGAGCGGTGCTGGGGATGAGGGCAACGTGGGAACAAGGCAAAGAAAAGTACAACATCCAACATCAAATCGGGTAATGATGGTCATCTTCACTAAACACAACCTAGCTCAGGATGCTCCTGCAGCTTACAGTCTTATTCACACTGTAGAGAACTCCAAGTATTTGACGGCCAACAGGGTCAAGAGCGACAATCAAGGCCGGCGCCACAAGAGAAACCGAATGGAGGTCTCGCAAGTTACTGATGGAGCTGCACCTACCGTGGCCCCTGCAGTGGAGCAGACTCAGGGGCCGCTGTGTCGCAGGGTGGACATGTGGGTAGACTTCGACCACATTGGCTGGGATGAGTGGATTGTGCATCCGAAACGCTACAACGCCTATCGCTGTGAGGGAGAGTGTCCCATACCGCTGGATGAGTCCTTCAACCCCACCAACCACGCCTATATGCAGGTAAGATGATGACTGCAGAGTTCAGCTCCCTCTGCTTGCACAGTTGTTGATCTGTTGATGTGAGATGTTTTATAACTTTCAGAGCCTGCTGAAACATCACCACCCTGGAAGAGTGTCCTGCCCGTCATGCGTGCCGACACGCCTCACCCCTCTCTCCATGTTGTACTACGAGAATGACGACCTAACCCTGCGGCACCACGAGGACATGATTGTTGAAGAGTGTGGCTGCCACTAAAAGCCCACCATCATCAAGAATTACTGTTAGCTTAAACTTGAACTATTTTGTTTTTGTTTTGTATTTTAACAATACAATATTTTACTAAGCATTTCTAGTGATGGTCATCTACTAAGAGCATTTTTCTGTTGGAATAAGTGTCTCATCCTTGCTACTATTTTATATATGTTAACACAATGTAAAAGTTAGTATTTTGTCTATTTATACATTATAATGTATATTTTTGTATATAAAAGAATATATTAAAATCTTTTATTCTGACAAATGTGTTGGATTATGTGTTTTGTTCTTGACCAACTGGTTTTTGAAAACATTGCACTTTTCTTTTTATCTAACTGAATTTAGAAAGCTTAAAAACATTTACAGAAAAGCTTCAGGGGGAGTGTTATATTAAAATATTCAAGTGCTATAAAGTAATATTTAAGGTTTTAGCTTAAAAAACTACAATGAAATACTACATGGCAATTTATTTCCCATAAAACCAGAGATAGTCCTTTTTAGGAACTATATAAAACTAAATACAGCACCTTTCTAAAGTATTTAAATAAAATATGAACTGGGTTACACGTTTCATAAATAAAAGCCAGCACATTCAGTTTCCTTCATAAGTCACCATTAAAGTCAGCCTGTGTGTAATTTAAAGGATGAATCCAGCTGTTCTCTGAAGGCCTAGGAGGTTTGTTAAAGAACATTAGTGAATAAAATAGCATTATGAAGACCAGGAACACAGCAGACAGCTGTAGAGAGGTTCAAAAAAGGGTTCGGTTATAAGACAATATTACAAAATCTGAACATCTTACAGAGACCTGATCAACTAAGTATCTGAAAATGGAAATAGTATGGCACAACTGCAAACAGAACGTTTTAATCCTAAGCACACCGTCCTCACTGTAAAACACAGTGGTGGCAGTGGCATTATGTGGGGATACTTTTCTTCTGCAGGAAGACAAAAGCTGTTCAGAGTTGGTGGGAAAATGGATGGAAATTACTACAGGGCAAAAAAACTGTTAGCAGCAGTCTTTAGAGTGGGGTGGAGGTTCACCTTCTGGCAGGACAATAACAGTAAACGAATAGACAGAACTAAATTAAAACATACACCAATTTGTTAGGATGGACCAGTTGAAGCCCAGATCTAAATCATATGGAGAATATGTGGTAATACTTGAAAATTGTTGTTCACAGATGCTTTGACTGGGATTGAGCTCTTTTGCAAATAATGGACAAAAATATCTCAGTTTCTAGAGTTTCTACAAAGTTGGTAGAGACCTGCAGCAGTAACTGCACTTAAAGGCTGATCTACCAAGTACTGAATCAGGGGGAAGAGCATAAATGCATCTACAAGGTAGATTTAATTATATCTTCTCACCCTGCTAACAGGTAATCACCCACATATTCATCACATTTTACTGTGCTCACACCTAACCTGCTAACAGTTTAGTATACTTACCTTTTCACCTCAGCTGTCCACATCTCAGACACTTTACAACATACCCATTACAAGTGTCATTAGCTGTTCTCCTCAGCCAGGCTTCTTTTGTTGATTGTGAACAACAGGCACATGGGTTAAACTACAGAAACCCCTCTAGATCAATGGACTGGAAAGCAGGCAGTAGTGCTTGTTTATCTTGGAAATGGGGGATGGAGTGTCAGGAAGCAGAGGTGACACAAGCAAACAAAACCATGTAGAGGAATAGAAAGACTCAGAACCAGCAGCAGAGTGAAGCTACTGTAGAGAAAAAACTGGGGGGTAGGATATGTTTATTCACCCCTTTTTTAACAAATTATCTTGCATATACATATACTTTGTGTTCAGTATTATAATCTTACACTGAAATGTTTAGAAAAATATAAACCATTTTTAAATAAGTGCAATTGAAGCATTTTTACTTTTACTTTTTTATGTTGACCAGATTGTGTATAACTTTCTTTGAGCCACTCTTCATGCTAGAAAAGACAAAAGAACATGTCCGTCAACTCAGCCAGATGTGAGTTGATCTTTATGATTCAGGAAATGGCTATAAGCAAATAGCTTCTCTCCAAATATTGCCCAACTACTGTAATGTGACGAACAAAGCTGGATGAGGATCCAAGTTTATCCTAAAAGTACACAAGTGTACTTTCTATAGTACTAATAGTCATTTCTCACATCCTACACCAAAAACCTGAAATGAAACTTTTACCACATTAAAATCTAAAAATGTGGTGGAAATTTGTAATCAGACCCCTGAGTTAAAGCTTTATCAACTTTCTCTACAAGGAGCTGCATGTATTTTGTTATCTGTCTCTATCAGCTTTGCACATCTAGAAACTGAAATTTATACCCCTTCTTTTTTCCAAAATAGCTTAAACTCTGCCAGAATGGATGGGGAGCACCTGGCTGCATGTAATGGGGCAATACCCCTAAGGTTATTGCCCCATCTCAAGTCTTTTGCAGCTTCTAACAGGTTTCTTCAAGAATTGTCCTGTATTTAACTCTATGCATTTTCCCACCAGCCTTCCTACCCTGAAGAAAAACATTCCCACAGCATCATGGTGCCATCGTTTAATTTCATTGTAGCCGTAGTATGCTCATGGTAATGTACAGTATTTTGTTAGCCACTCATGGATTTGTGTTTCCCACATGGATTTTAGCATACTGAAGAGCTTCTGAAGCCATTAAATCCATGTACCATTTTTATTTTTGGTTCATAACTGCACTACTTTCTCTTGGGCTGTCACCTAAAATCAAATGAAAATACATTACATACAGTTTGTGGTATAGAAGTGTAAAGACATTCAAGAGGGTTTGGATACTTTTACAAGGCACTGTATATACAGTATATTACTGTATATTACTGTTGATATTCTGTGTTCTTATAATAATCTATAGGTATTTTATTTCACTTAAAGGTATTGGCCCCTAATACAAAAGGTTGATTTTTGTATTTGCGTTTTTTTAAAACCAATTAATTAGTGATGACCTGTTTGAACATCAGACTCATTTGGGCTCATGCTTTAATTCAATCAACTCTAAACTATGGCGTAGTTTGATTCCTGTTATTTGTTCTTGATTTTTAAGCTGCAAATGTCAAACAGCTAGGAGGTGCCACTAAGGTATGCCGACAGGTTGGAGTAAAAAAATTTGAAATCAGTTTAAAACGTTAATCTTTTTATCCAGCTGTGATATACATTTCTGAGCCTATAAATTGTGTTTAATCCAGGTTTTAGGGTTTTTCATACTAAATCCGTCATATTAAAGACATTTTTCTCATGAAACAATCTCTGGAAAGATCTGAGCAAAGTGAATCCCACAGGCTTTACATTGGGTGAAAATGTTGAATGGAAGGTGGGAGTTTCTCCCTGCTATGTGCACTTGTATATTGACCTCTCTTATTCAGCCCACTGGCTGAGGTTATCAGCTACCAGTGGCTCCTTTGAGGAATTCCTCTGAAATGACTCGTGCTGAATCAGCCACACAGGAGGTTAAGGAGCCAGCAGAACAGGTCGCCACAGATTTATCTCTATGAATGTATATTAGCTGCTCATGTACTCCGACATCTATTATAAAGACTCAGACGTGTTAATCATGCGAACATCTGTTTGTTTTCATAGATGTGAACAAAAATGTTGCTGCTTAATGTAAAATGACTAAAGAGAAAACTGTTTCATTGGTGTTTTCTTTATTCACCCCACAAACCATGTGAAAATTGTTTCATAACATTTTCTATGAAACACTTCAGGTAAGATCTGAAGGCAGTATCTAAAGAGAGCTGGCAGGATTATGAAAAACACACTGAACGACAAGCGCTTCTGGAATGAATGTTTATCCGGAGGATTAGATCAGGATTTCTTTCAAGTGTTCAGGTTACCCATCAATGAGGCAATGTTGGTGTTAGGTACTTTTCAGTGGTGATTTTTAACTCGCAGCCACTACAGAAAGGCACACTTTCACATGTAAAAAAAAAAAAAGTTTGAGCCTTGAAGCAAACAGGAAACAGCTTTGTTCTGTGCAAAACAACCAAATGAGAGTGAGAAATAATGGATGTTGAAACAACATGATGATGAAGTCATGCCTTTGTCTCAGACACATTTTGAAAAAGAGGTGGTCCTGATCATCTCTTTGTCACACTATAATACTCGCTCATCTCCACCTAGATGTCCATTTCAAACTGTGCGTCATCACCTACAAAACACAGATACACAAATATTATTCACCAAACATCACACAGATCCTCATGACATTAAGATGCAGTCATGTGAAGAAATAAGCACACCCAAACAAATAATCCGTTATTTCAAACGAAATGTTCACATATCAATGACTATTGTCACTTGACATGATGTTTGAGGGGTTTCTTGCATGTTCAGCTCAATGAAATCAAAATCTGGGCTTTAAACAAGTCCAAGACTTTCCATTTCCTGATTCTCAGCCAGTCCTTGATAGATGTACTAGTATGTTTTGGGTCACTGTCGTGTTGCAGGGTACATGTCTGCATTAATTTTTATTTCTTTTTTCTTTTTTTTCACATTTTCCACATGCACCTTCTGATACATGGTAAACTTCATGGGGGATTCCATAGTGGTGAACTCACCATGCTCTGCTGCAGCAAAGCATCTGCAAAACCGTGAAACTTCCACCTCTATGCTTCACAGTTGGTCTGACGGTTCCTTTCCTGGAATGCTGCATTGGATTTATGCCAAGCATGTCCTCTGTTCTGGTGTCCAAGTAACATAATTTTACACTCATGTGTCAAAAGAAGACTATATCAGAAGTTCTGGTCCATGTCTACGGTCTTTCTGACTATCTTTAGTCTGACCTTGTTTTTTTTAGAAAGCAAAGATTCCCTCTATGCACAATCTCCACAAAAGTTCAACTTGAGCATCCTAACTGACTTTCATATCAACGGTAAGCATTGTTCAAGACTTCTTTTAGCATCCAGTGGTCTGCCATCACGGTGAACAAACCTGGTCATGTTGGCAGTCGTTTTAAATGTCCTCTACTTGTGGACTATTTTCTGTAAAGTGGAATGACTGATTTTGAATTCCTTTGAGACCTCCTTAAGCCCCCTATCAGACCCATAAGCTGCTAGAATCTCCTTTCAAAAGGCATCAGACAGCCCTTTGGATCTTACCATCACTCTCATAGTGAACAAACCTTCATAATGATAACCAACGATGTTCTAATCATGTGGACAGAATAAAAAACAGAATAAATGAGGGAGTGTCCTAAAACCATAAAATGGAATAAAAAAAAAGGTATTTTCTTCATTTATTTCTTTGAAATTTATCTGATCGGGGTCAAGACATAAAACAATGTTACATTAAAAGATTCGATTACTGGTGGCAAACCATTCCAAATCTGGGATCCTTTAAATTCAACTTTTAGCATTTATTTTCTTCAGCATTGTTAAAACTGATATTACATATCCATGCCTGAATCAACCACCCAATAAAGATGTTTCCCATTTTATAAAGCAGGAGCTGTAACTAAATTTACAGCAGCCAACACTGCATCTTACCCTAAACACACACTTATCTTTTACAAATGGTTCAGTCAAAATCCTGACCTAAATCCTATTGAATCCGTTCGCTGTTCACATATGTTTTCCATCCAATCTGACTGAACCTCAGCTATTTTACAAAGAACAATGAGTAAAAATTCAGTTCCTAGATGTGTGACGCTGGTAGAGACATCCTGCAAAAGACCTGTAGCTGAAATTGCTGTGAAACGTTGTTCTACAAAGTATTTATTCAGATTGTTTTAATCAGATTTGATTATTGCATAACTGACCATTTTTCATACCAAGCATTAAAAACTGCTGTTATTAACCCCTTTTTGTACATTTTTTGTACATGCCTGTTAAAAAACAAGTGATGAATCTGTGAAGGTTTTATTCAGCTTATCTCAGACTAACATACTATTACATCTGGGACAGAGCTAGAGAAAAGAAGGATGGGAGAATATTAGCAAACACTAGTGATGCAGGTCTCTAGGCCCCTCCAGAAAAACAGGTAAAATGAAAAATAACAGCACACATGACTTCAATGCATCTAATCCAAACTGTAGAATCTAGAGGTGTTTTAGTCAGCATGTGATGTTCTGAGGTGTCAACATACCAGCATTGCTTGTCTCAGGAGTAGGAATGGAATTGTTGTTCTTGACTTCTCCATTGACGGTCTTCTCATTGGGCGCTTTGGATGGACTGGTGACCCCTGGAATGGGGGGCAAACCTCGAGGAGGGGTCCTGGCCAACGGAGAGCTGCGACACTCCAGCAGGAACTTTCGGTCATAGATGATCCGGGTACCTGTCCGAACAGAAAGGATCACAAAAACAGCAAGATAAGAGACAAAACAGAAACCTTGTATGCATTAGATTAGCTAATTAACCAGTTGACTCATGTTGATCATACTATTTTTATTTGTAACAGCTACCAAAATATACTTTTCGTGTCATAAGACTTTCAAATCAAAACTAATACGACCAAACATTTTTTACTCTTATCGGGCACTGCATCACGCTGTGCTGTTTTTCACCAGCTCTGATGTGTAAGAGCTGAGTGTATGAAAAAAAGCTGCTGCTAGGGTTAGTTTGACAACACCCTAATAGTGTTATATGTGTCAATACTTTTATAACAAACGATTTTAGAAAGAAGGAAGCAACCAATCTAGGTTCAAATCTCAGTATAATAGTTATTCTGAATGAGTCTTATGCATTAAAAAGGATGTTTGACACTTTTTTCTTTCTTGACTAATGGAATTTCCTAAAGTAAAAATGGGTTAAAAACTTGACAACCCAACAGGGATTTGTTGTCTTTTTACAGCTAGCATATAAGTGATGTGTGTATTGCATAACAACTTACTCTAATAGCAAGATCATCGTCTGTGCTGTTTAAACTAAAGTTAAAAAAAAAAAGACTTTAGCATAAACAGTCCTGGTTTCAATTCAAATTCCTGACATTTCCAAACTCAAACTTTGTAATTTATCAGTTGTTTTTTTTGGCCAAACTGATGGCCAAGTACACACACTGACTTAAGCATACACTGCAGGCTGTGTTAGGGAACGGCAGTGGATATACCAGAAGTGACAGGTATTTAAACTTCTGAATTGCTACACACCTAAAAATCCTGTTGATTAACTCTTAACATGACTCATAATCACAGGGATAGTGTCTCTCAATCCAATAAGGTGTTCATTTGTAAAACTATGAACAAATTTAGAGTAAAACAAAAAGTGCTGCATATCCTTTAAAGCTAGACTAACCTGAATTTCATGTTGCACATCATCTGAATAAAATACGGCACACATCCTTGGTTTACATGAAATCTTTTTACACTTAGCTTAAAATTCTATACAATGAGCACTTCAAGTCTAATGTAATAAAAATATCATACTGCAAATTTAGACTGTTCATATATTTTAGAAAATCTTGGAAAGCAAACGTTTCTCAATACAGAAAGTAAATTTTACACTTTTAAAGCACCTTTGTCGTGTTAAAGGGATAGTTCAGAAATCTTATTAGGTTCCAGGTTCTGCAGTATTATTGTCCAGAGCTCAGTAATCTGACAGCTTGTGGATAATAATTGTCTTTAAGTCTGACTGAATATTATTTAAGGCCGATTTCAAATTAAAACTCAATAAATCTTAAAAACGTGTTGTGTTTGTTCCATTTTTGCAGTTGTCTGGTTTGGAAACTAGCCTACAACGTATTGCGAGATAACGCAAAGACTATAGCTTGAGAACGCAAAAGAAAAAAAAAATCCCCCATGTTCCTTCTCGGGCTCCGTACCGTAGTGGGGGGCCTGTCTGTGTAACTTTTTTATTGTTTTGTGTAATTGTGTGCTTATGACGTGTTCTTTAGTATGCGTGTAATAGTAGTACCCTTTTAACGTGAGTATCAGGATAGGTTGAGGTTTGGGCTGGTTTTTATCGAGATGGTTGGGTTTTACGTCGTGCCTGGGGTGGAAACTGTCAGATCTGGCAACCCTGGGCGCAAGTTAAAATCTAAAAAACTGCAGCTATCTTTCAAGATCCCCAATAAAAGATAACTTTGTACACATTCAACACAAAGGGGAAGCTGTACCTGAACTATAAATCACCCAAAATAAAAGGATAAGGATATTAAAGTGCTTTAGAGACTTTTTTTCTTCTTTGCATTTTTTGGTAGTTAGCGTTAGCAGCTAGCTGCAGCGGAGCTATCCACTGACAGTAGCAGTCCTCATGGAGTTAGCACAAACACAACCAAGCTGCTCTGTGTGGCTGTATCCACAGAAACAGACCCTTGGTGGTGTGTGCGTATACACGAATACCTATATATGTAGAAATATGATATGTAGAATACGTACCTCCAGGTGTGGTGCTAAACAGGGTCCCTCCGGGGGTAGTGGAGTAGTCGTGGGGCATGTGATCCGCGTTGTTGATGGTCACCCTGATGGTCGAAGGGATGGCCTTGGCAGTTGTCTTCTGGCAGTCAGTGGACATCTTTGCTCAACTGTAATGAACTCAAGCTAGCTAACTAAGTGACATGAACCAGCCAAGAAGTCTGGGTTTGGCAGAACAAAGCCAGGGAAAGTGGCAGAAGCTGCTTAGGCTCTACAGAATGGCTCCTTTTTACTAAATAAAAATAAATATCTCCTTTTTATTAGTGCAAGACTGAATTCCTCACATCCCAACATGCGCCCTATCTCACACACACTTAAAGTGTCGACGATCTTTGTTACAAAGACCTCAGCACACTGCTTCCACATGCACACAACAACACACAGACAGACAGACAGTCTGCAGGGGTACTGGCTGCTGAAAATAATAGACTGAATTGACATATTGCGCCCTCTACTGGCAAATCATGCATGTACAGTCGATGCAGAGAGTTGCATCGTGTTACACAAGGTCTGTTCAAACACACACACACACACACGCGCGTCTGGGATTTTGAGCAAAATGTTAATATACCTGGTGTCAAATGATTTGGGTGAAGTTTAACATCTGTTTTCTGTTAGTGTAATTCAAAATGAAAATCTCTGAAAACAGAAAATTCTATTTTATTTTCAGAAGTTTCAGGTTAACATTATATTTCACCTGTTCAGTCGTGGTAATAACATCTCTAAATTCTTTGCAATCGTATGCCAGGGAACATTAATTGTAAAATATTAACCATTTTATGCACTGTGGACACAACAGGGTATGTGGGAGTTGATGGTATACTTGACTATAAGCCACATATTGGACTCCAGTGTGTCACCATCTACACAGACAATCCGAACACATAAAAAAATCTCTTTGAAAAGTACATTTAAAAAAATTGTAATTATTTTTTTCATTTCCAAAAGATTATTGGAATCAGGAAACAAGTTAGAAAATATGCTGGGAGAGGTCATGCATGACAGGATTCATTTTATTTAACCTACAGTACATTGCAAAGTGTTGAATCATGCCTTTACTGAAATATCCTATGTGAAAGCCTATGTGAAATGAGTCAAAGTCATATTAATATTTAATTTCTAAAATAAGACCAAGCACATTACCTGGCTATGAGTAATAACAGCAAACAACACACT
Organism: Crenichthys baileyi; assembly: GCA_036173005.1. NCBI lineage: Eukaryota > Metazoa > Chordata > Actinopteri > Cyprinodontiformes > Goodeidae > Crenichthys > Crenichthys baileyi. Next base: position 1,227 of record JAHHUM010001530.1, on the reverse strand, counting down.
TATGCTAGGTCCCAATGTTTACTTCTGTCCAAACTTCTACTATATCTTTTTGTGGATAATTGGATCACACTGTAATTATTTCTTCAGTGCATCTTAAGTATTTTTAGTGGTGTCAAGGTCAGGTATGTGTAGTATACATCAGTCTCCTTAACCACTGCTTAACCATCTTGGCTTTGTCATCCATGTATCCTATAAGATTAAAAAATTAAAAAACCATGAAGCAGTCAGCGGTAGGAACAATAGGTTATTCTTATCATCTCTGGCTACTCATATTTGCCTTTGACTCTGGGAGTTCACATCAGAACCCCTTTAGACCACATAACCTTTGCTTCCAGTCAATTAAAATCTTTTTTTAAAAGGCCAAAGTAATGACATGTTTTTTTAATCCTTCACTGTTGTGTTTGCCTGATATTTCCAATTCTCTTTGTGGATATGTGTAATGTTTGAAAACTTTTAGTCTTGAACATTGAAAGGTATTTTACTGTATATTTCCAAATTTCCTATTTTAGCGATCTAAAGGGCAACCAGTCATCTGGCAATCAGAAAGTTGAGTGTTCAATTCCAGCTTCCTCCTCTCCCAAATGTCATCATGCTAATGAGCAAGGCACTTAACCTCAAATTGCTTACTGATCTGCAAATAAGTGTGTGTGTGTGTGTGTGTGTGTGTGTGTGCGTCTGTGAGCTATGAATGAGTGCCTCTCACGAAAGTATAGACACTATACGCAAAGACATTTCATTTCTTTATTAATTTTGTAAATGTTGAGCTGGTGTACAGAGTAAATTATCAATTGATGCCCTCAGTCTTAGATTGGGTTAAAAGGTTTTCACATGTATTTTTTTAAACACATGTCTGACTCTCCATGACAATAAAAAAGAAAACAAAACAAATTAAAACACCCATCAGACCCCCATTTATCCCCAGGTGGCAGGCAATACCCAAAACTCAACAATCTCTTGGTAGCTACAGCTGTATGATGCTAAAAGTACATCCATAACATAATAGAAATCCCAGTTGACAAATAGGGGTGCATAGCATTCTAAGTAAATATATATATATATATATATATGTATATTTATATAGTTCATATATATATATAGCCTTTTTATGTTAAAAACATTTTTTGTGCATGTGCGCAGTTGCATTCCTTAGTATTGAGTAATATGCTATTGCGTTAATAATGTCTTCAATCCATTCTAAAGGAATATACATATGTTCTCTAGTTTTTG